>JACEEZ010005876.1:212500-245000 GCA_016584305.1 Chionoecetes opilio
ATTACAGCAAAATACGTATAATAATTGGTAGACTTGTCTACATGTCAAGCTTATTTTACATGCTAAAATATAGGCAAAAAATATGAGTGAGTGAGTCAATCTAGCTGACCATACAAGTGTACAACATATATATCGGCACAGTGTACAACATATAAATCGGCACCAAATTCCAGGTACAGCATTGTCAACAATCTAGTAAGAGTAAAATAAATAAATTCCAGTAAAACAGGCAGAATTCAAGTAAAACATAAAACTACAGTAAATAGAAATATGTAAAATTTGCTAAACACTATAGTAAGACAAGTAGAATTCTAGTAAAACATAAAATTACAATAAAAAGTAAAATCTAAAATCTGCTAAAAAATTCAGTAAGACAAGTAAAATTGCAGTAAAACCTAGAATTACAATAAAAGATAATATGTAGAATCTGCTAAAAACTACTGTACTAAAAATCATTTTGGTTTTGCAAAATATAGTTTACTAGCCCTTTAATGGGCACTTATAGAGTTTGTTTAGAATTAAATTATTTAATGACATTTTCCTTTATTTTGATAAGTAAGAAACAACTTTCACTAGGAACTTTTTATTTTAATACATCATAGTTCTTATGTTATGAACCTCTACAATTTTGTTGAGCTGCCCAGTTATGGTTACTTACTCAATAAATTTATTTATATTTGTAACTAGGAAAACAAGAAAACTCATATTTTTTTAGGTATTTGATATCTCCATTAGATGATGTTGTATTTTTCTTTGTTTAAGTAATGAAACAACGACATATTGAAATGCAGATTCGTTTTTGAAAGAAAAAAAATGTCCTTCTCTTGTCACAAAAAATCTATATAAATATTTGTTGATCCCAAAATACATAATTGAGCATTAAAAAAACTATCACTATATGTAAATAAATGAGAAGTCAAAGAATTTTGAGGCAACTTCTTATATTTGATATTGAAAGACCCTGTGTTGATATTGAAAGATCCAACTTCTTCGCCAATAAATTGTTTTTTTTCTTTTTTTTTCGTTCAAATCAGTACATACCAATACATAACTTAGTTTTGCCTTGGTATTAGAGCAAATCATGAATGATTCCAGAAGAACATGACCTGCAACATATTTTGTAACACAAACAAAGATCAACAAATTTTTACCATAACTGGGCCGCTCAACAAAATTGTTGACTAACATTTAGAGTGCTGGTATTATATCATAGTCATCACAAATCAAACACAATTATTACTCATTATTGTCACCGACATTTAAATGTCAAAATATGAACAAGAAAAGAATGAGTACCTACTTATATCACACGAAGATGAGGAGAGAAAAACAAAGAACATCTACAGAGTCCACCTGGCCGTGTTCCCTTTTTTACAATGAGTCATATCCTCAACGCAAAGCCATATATTGGGAAACTTATACACTAGGCTAACGTCTATAATGCTGTTGAACAGCCTGAACAAGGATACTTCATTCAGAACCTGCATTTAATATGTTTTAAAAATGGCTGAATGTGCCTCAACAATTTTGTTGAGCAACCTGCTTAAGGGCTAGTCTAGATTTAAAAACAGAAAGTGTATTTGCCTTCGTGACGTTGGCTGGTAGGGAGTTCCATTTTTTTGGTCCATTTACTGTACAAATTTTAGCACCGGTGATTGTCTTAACTCTAGGAATAACAAGGTTACTTTGTTGTCTCGTCATGCTACTTGTTGTGCTGTGGACTGTTGGGAATGAGTGGAGCCAGTAGGGATACATGCCGTTCAGAGATTTATACATGGCAATGTTAACATAACAAAATATTTTTTGTTTAATTCTGAGCCATCCTAGTTCTTTGAAGGCAGGGGAGATATGGTCATATTTTCTTATACCACCTATCGAAACTCTGGCAGCAAAATTTTGTAGTTTTTGTACTTTATGTAAAAGAGTAGTGTTGGTGGTACCCTAAATGCGTATGCAGTAGTTGATAAGACTCAATACAAGTGACTGGACATGGACAACAATTTTCCTGCTAGATTTATCAAAAGTTTTACTTATGCGGCATATATACATTAACATCCCAATGACCTTTTTATTTAACTCGTTAATATGCGTGTCATATAGTAAATAGCAATCCATGAATAAACCAAAATGTTTGACCTGTGTGCTGGGACGGACGCTGGTGTCGTCAAACTTAATCATAGTATTCGCAGGTACATGTGACAGTAACTGTCTGCTTCCAATGAATATACATTGTGTTTTACTGGCATTGATCATCAGGCCATTGCTAAGAAAATATTCTTTTGCCTTAGTAAGGGTTGCTTCCGTTTCTTTAATGACGGTGTCTAAGTTTTCGAGCGATCCACTGTGAAGAAACTGTGTGTCGTCAGCGTACTGGACTAGTGTACAGTCATTGAAGTGTTCAGACATGTCATTGATATAAATAGTGAATAATACTGGTCCCAGGATGGAACCTTGAGGGACGCCATAGCTGACATTTTCTTTTTTGATATTATTTTTTGTAACTTGACAGACTGACTTCTGTTACAAAGATAGCTTTTAAAGCCAGAAGGAGCCCAATGTTAAGGTTATAACATTTTCTTAGGAAAATACTGTGGCTGACACTGTCAAAGCTTTTGGATAAATCACATAATGTTAACAATGATATTTTCTTATTATCCATATTGTAATATATTTTATTAGTTATCACAGTTAGAGCAGACTCGGTAGAAAGCTTAGGTCTAAAACCATGCTGGCAGTTAGAGAGATACTTGTTATCATCTAAGAAGTTTGAAAGCTTACTAGATACAATTTTTTTCTAAAATCTTAGAGAGTACTGGTAAAAGAGAAATTGGGCGATAGTTAGTCACATTGTTGAAATCACCTTTCTTAAACAAAGGAATGACTTTGTGCATTTTTTCCAGGCCAGGGAAATAAAACCGGTAACGATAGAAGTATTGATTATGCAAGTTAGGTAAAAGGCAATAAACATAAGGCACCCTTGATGAACTTAAGCGATATCCCATCTGGCCCACAGAAAGAGTATCTTTCAGACTTTTATTGTTAATATCACAGTATTAGTGTCCACGGGTTTTTTGGTCTAAAATTAAATTTTTCACTCCCTCTATTACACTCTGTAATCAAGAGGTCCCAAAGAAGATAAGGGATTTTTTTTGTAAAGTCTGTTGTGTTTGATCATAAGTTGTCTTTCCTACATTTGCAAGAAATTATTAAAACATTCGGCCTTTTTACTTACATTTTCGAATTCAAATGATTCAGACCACACTACTTTGTAGGGACTAATTCTTTAATAAGAATCCATATCTAGATGAATTACCTTTAGAATCATAGAATTTATTGACATAATATTCCTTTTTAGTTGTAGCAATACGAGACTTAATTGCTTTCTTTTCGTTAGTGTACTTTTGTTGCAAAAAAATATTAGACCTGTCTCTCCTCAACTTACTGCGAGTATCATCACGTTTCTTCATGCCAACGCAAAATCGTCATTAAGCCAAGGGGCTAAAGGTCTTTTAACTTCCTTGGTTACAAAGGGGGCACATTTGTCCAGACATTTGGTAAAATTATTATTAATATATTTTACTTGTAAGTCAACATTGTCGGTGTTAATTATTTGATTAAGGTTTTGAGACTGTTCCATAAGTAATCACACAGAGAATCCTTACTATATTTACCCAGATGGACGAAAAATTTTTATCTCTAGCTTTCGCTTAGGCTTACTAATATTTACATAATACTGATGAGGTCATGGTCTGATATTATTTCCGGAACAACAGATTAGCTAAAACAAGGTTTGGTTTGTTGGTAATTATCAAATCTAGTAAAGTACTGATTGGGTGTCACCCTAGTGGCCTCTTCTTATCACTGTGTTAAGTTTATTGCCCAATTGATTATACCACTCATTTAGTTTTTCTTAGAAAAAAAGTCATCATTAAAATCACCTAATACTAAAACCCTTTCTTACTTACACATACTTGTCTAAAAACATCCTGAATATACCAAAAGAAGCCACTGGGGCCTTAGGGTGCCTGTAAACATCCAATGATAACGGCTGCAACATATATGACTGAACACTCAGCCATAAGTCCTCTACACCTTGTTGTTTAGGAAGAGGTAGATCTATTATATTAGTTTTCATTTGTTTGTTAACATAATACATACACCTCCTCCACGTCCAGCATCACATCTAAAAACTGTAAAATTAGGAATGTTAAAATGTTCATCAGGAGTTTCAGCACGTAGCCATGTCTCAGTCACACACAACACATCAATATCTCTATCAGATATAAGAAGCTTAATTTCATCAAAATTAGACTGTAGGGACTGAGCGTTTATATGTTCAATAGTTATCAACTCCTTTCTAATATAACATACATTGGCAGATTCTTCTTCGCCACTCCCTATCTACTTAGTAATTACATAATCGAGACTTATGTCCTAGGGGATGGCAGAATTCACATCTGAGTTTGTGGTCATGCCTACAAGTTGACTGTTTGTTTGGGTTTAATTCCCCACAGTTGAAGCATCTATTTTCGTTTTTTTTATGTTTTTGTTAGAGTGGTCAACATTAGTGTTAATGGTGAAAAAAATTCGCGGGGTGGGGAGGGTCGCGTCCCCGTCTGTGTACTTCCCCAATTAGTATTCTGTGTTTCAATGTATGTAGTGGGTGAGTGGGTGCCCGCAACAGTGCTTCGCGGAATTGTGAATTCCCCGCAGTTGAAGCATCCTATTTTCGTTTTTTGATGTGTGTTAGAGTGGCCAACATTAGTGTTAGTGGGTGAAAAGATTCGCTTGTGGTGAGGGTCGCGTCGCGTCTGTGATCTTTCCCAATGAGTATTTTGTTTCTCAATGTATGTAGTGGGTGAGTGGGTGCCCGCAACAGTGTTTCGAGGCCTCGAGGAGTAACCTGATGGCCCCCTGGTGGGCGGTGGGTGATAGGCACCCAGCTGGCCAGGTACTGTTGGGCCAGGGTTGGGCATAAGGCGGGGTGGGGGGTGGTAGGCAGTAGTTTGGAGAGAGAGAGAGAGAGAGAAGAGAGAGAGAGAGAGAGAGAGAAGAGAGAGAGAGAGAGGAGAGAGAGAGAGAGAGAGGAGAAGAGAGGAGAGAGAGAGAGAGAGAGAGAGAGAGAGAGAGAGAAGAGAGGAGAGAGAGAGAGAGAGAGAGAGAGAGAGAGAGAGAGAGGAGAGAGAGAGAGAGAGAGAGAGAGAGAGAGAGAGAGAGAGAGAGAGAGAGTGAGATTATTACTCGAATCAATATCTTGACAAAAATTACTAGCAAAACAAATATAATAACCTGAATATCAGTTTTACGTCTCTAAACACAGTTTCAGACATAGATCATTACTTTACATACCGTTGAAACTCCTGATACTTCGTTATAAGATGCAACGGAGCCCAAGAATCGATTACTCGATTAGCGTTGATGCGGACCGAGATTGTCAAAGATAAAGGAAGAATGAGCGAGTCTTATCTGGGACTGGGACGTGAGGTCGAGACCAGGTGGGGATGGCTCGGCTAATGAAGGGAGACGCGTGAAGGATGTGGAAAAACTTAGCGAGAGTCACTTCTTGGCGGCAGGGGATTCAACACTTACTATGTATTTTTGAAATATTTTTCGTTGAAACCAATAGCGCCTGTAGGCTGTTATTTTTTTCCTTGAGGGCTCAGGTGGTTGGCCCTGCACATTCTAGACTAGAGGGTCGTGATGGTTAGCCCTCGCCCATTGGTGGCGCAGGTTGGATTTTTATAGTGACACCTGTGATCTATAGGTTAAGGTCCGTTTTTTGTGATGGTCAACCCTCAGTTTAGGCTCATGCTGCCACCTGGTGTTTTCTCCCCCGCACTTGAAGTCGCAGTCGAAAGAACATGAATGTAGCATGCGGGTTTCTTTGGCCTCAACGATGGATTTACAGTTGTTCCTTGGTGGGACTTGAACTCGGGACCTTGTGCTTACCTCCCAGGCTCTTGTCGACCGCATTAAAGATGGCAAAAATAGTTGCCTCCGGCAGGATTCGAACTCAGGACATCGAGCTCACCCCTCCAAGACGCTAACCACTCGGCCACCGCCTCTCCCAAGTCACCCTTCCTCCTCCTCTACCTCTTGCACTTCCACTTCATCCTCTCTTTTCATCTCCTCTTCCTCCCTCCTTTTTCTGTTATTATCAGATTTTTCCACCTTTGTTTAAAATTGTACGTTATTTCGCCTTTCTTTGTCCGTCCTCACTCGTTGCTGTTTTTCTTCATTACTTTGCGGGTTCTTTGCGTGTGTTTTCTTCCTTTGCGTCGCCATGGCAAGGCTCCTGTAATAAATTTGATGGTTTCATTAAATTGACATCGTATGTCCTACGAGTATGGAAATAGCTACGAATAGCTACGAGTATGCACATACGTTCAGTTTACTTCAGAATAAAAAGAAAAGCAATAGAGTTTTCTTAGCGGATGCTATTTATTACTTCAATTTTTCTAATGGCCTGAAGTTTTTCATGACTGTTGTATTTTTTATCATTTTAAACCCATATACTTTTTACATACATTCTTACGGAAAATACAAGTTCATGTATTGCATGGTTAGATTAGGACTTTAGGGGTTGGGTCAGGAAGGGTTGAGTGAGTTGAGTGGTGGGTGGGGGTGAAGATTAAGGTTGTCTTGTGTGATGTACAGTACAGTATAGTGAATGAGATAGATTATAGTAGTAGTAGTTGTAGTGGTGGTGGTGATGGAGGTGGTATGAAAATGTCAGTGGTGGTGATTATGGTGATGATGAATTAGGAACGAGTGCTTTATGGACTGGTGATAGTAATGATTAAGGTGATGGTGCATTAGGATGAGGTCATGCGGAAGGAGGATGAGGGATATGAGTGATAGTATAACTGATGAAGATTTATATATATGATGAAAAGTGAGGCAATACATGCAGATAAAAAACTAGTTTGGCTCACCATTATCACTCACTAACTCTTTCTTTCCTCATTTATTTACTTCTGCCGCAACATATTTCTCATTTCTTCTTTATTTCTCTCTCTTTAGTAGTTTTCTCCTACACATTTCACACTCATTTATTTCTTCTCTCCTTTCAGCTATCAC
The DNA here is from genome assembly GCA_016584305.1 of Chionoecetes opilio. Classification (NCBI taxonomy): domain Eukaryota; kingdom Metazoa; phylum Arthropoda; class Malacostraca; order Decapoda; family Majidae; genus Chionoecetes; species Chionoecetes opilio. The sequence goes on from JACEEZ010005876.1 coordinate 219,581, forward strand.
TCACTCTTCCGATCCGTCATTCTCTAACTTTATTCTCCCACTTTGTATCAATTTGTGCTCTACTTTTTCTTAAACATATATGTATATTATCAGCTTCTTCCCTACAAAAATTAACACATCCCTTTCACCGTATACTTATATTTATTTTTTCTCATATATTTTCACTACCACTTCCTCATATTCCGCCGACGTGAGTTTCGACAGGGGATGCTTGCAGCCTATGTTGATCTCAAGAAGGCGTTTGACTCAGTGCATCGTGAGTTACTCTGGGATCTTTTGCGACTTCGAGGGATTCCTGCAAGGACTATTGGTTTGATAACTGGTCTGTATTCTGGGACTGAGAGTGCTGTGAAGTGTGGGGCAGGTGTATCCAGCTTCTTTCCTGTGAATACAGGAGTGAGGCAAGGGTGCGTCCTAGCTCCATCACTTTTCAACGCTTGTATGGACTGGGTATTGGACAAGGTTGTAGATCAAAGTGATTGTGGAGCATCCGTCGGCAACACCAAGATCAATGATCTTGTTTTTGCCGATGATGCAGTAATCTTTGCTGAGTCGCTGGAGGTCCTGGTGATGGCTCTCGAGGCGCTGCACGAGGAGGCAAAGCCTTTGGGACTTGAGGTCTCCTGGCTCAAGACCAAGGTCCAGGTGTTTGGAGACCTACTAGATGAAGCAGTACAGTCTGTTCATGCGTGTGGCGAGGACATTGAGATCTTGGAAAGTTTTACATACCTTGGTAGCGCAGTCCATAATGACGGCGGGTCACGTCAAGAAGCCTTACGGCGGATTGGCATAGCCCACGGTGTTATGGACTCGCTCAGCGGGAGTATTTGGCGTTGTCGGTACCTGTGCAGGAGGACAAAGATCCGGATCTTCAAGTCGCTTGTGATCCCTGTCTTACTCTATGGTTGTGAGACATGGACACTAAATAGTGACTTGAAGAGACGAATCAATGCCTTTGGTAATAAGGCATTGCCTTCGTCTTCGCAGAATCATGGGGTATCGTTGGGATGATTACGTGTCAAATCAGCGATTGCACCGTGAAACTGAATCGAGGCCTATTACCTGCATAGTCCGTCAGCGCCAACTTCGGCTATATGGGCATGTGGCACGCTACCCTGAAACCGATCCTTCCCATCGGGTTGTATCTGTAAGAGACAATCCGGCGTGGAGGAGGCCAAGGGGGCGCCCACAAGGCTCGTGGCTGGGGCAAGTTGATGTTTCTTGTCGAGAGCTGCTTGGTATGGGAAAGGAGCCTGCATGGGAATTCGCGCGAGGTGACCCCCGGGAGTGGCGTCGTAGGGTGGGCGAGGCGACGCGCCCCCCGGCGTATGACCCCAATGATTGATGATTGATTCCTCATATTACTGAAGCGAATGAAGCAGAGGATAACCTCGCTCATTTCGTCAAGCTCTCGCACTACTTGAATTTTCTTAAGTCTTCATGACCCAGGCGACCTTAACAAACGGATGCATCAAGACGTGGCCAAAGGCAGAACATAAGAAACATAAGAAAATAAGGAAGCTACAAGAGGCCGCGAGGCCTACACGTGGCAGAGCGAGTGGTGGTGGCAGTATAAGGCAAGGAGGGCGCGTTAGGCTGGTTAGCGGTGCAAGCTTGGCCGGGGTGGCATATTCCCGTTTTCTGGAACAGTATGTCGCGTTTACTCTTGAACACGTCAGTCAGGTTAGGTTAGGCTAGGTTACGGGTAGGGTAGGTTAGTTTCTGAATATCATGTTTTAGCTTTGTGTGGGAATCACAAAGACGGTATTTTCGAGAAAATCTAATGGTTAATCTCGGAGCTACAGCCAAGCATCTTCACTCGGAGACCACCTACTCGCATAGAGTTGGGGAATATGCGGCCGGGTGTAGGTAACCAGAGAGGGACAATACATGCTAGGGTTGCGATTCATCAGGTAATGAGAAGCTACGTACTTGCCGATGCTGAAGTGTAGTAAATGAAAACTGGGGCAAAGCAAACCTTGTTCTGTTCAATGCCTCAAAAACCCAATTGCTTCACCTATCTACTCGACAAAAACTACTAGATAACTATCCCCTCTTCTTTAATTACACTCAACTATCTCCTTCTACAATCAACATTCTTGGACTATCCTCTACTAAAAATCTGAACTGGAAATATCACATATCTCTTGCTAAAACAGCTTCTAAGAAGTTAGGTGTCCAGTGGCGTCTGCGTCCTTTTATTTCTCCCTCCCAGTTGCTTGCTCTCTACAGGGGCCTTATCCGCCCATGTACGGAGTATGTCTCACATGTTTGGGGAGGATCCACTCATACAACTCTCCTAAACAGGGTTTAGCTTTTCGTCTCATCAACTCCCTTCCTTTGACTGACTGTCTTCAATCTTTAAATCACAGCCGCAATGTTGCTTCTCTTGTTAAAGATAAAAGACAGTCAGTCAGAGGAGGGGAGTTGATGAAACGAAAAACTTTTGACTCAACCCTGTTTAGGAGACCTGTATGAGTGGATCCCCCCCAAACGTGTGAGACATACACCATACATGGGCGGATAAGGCCCCTGTAGAGAGCAAGCAACTGTGAGGGAGAAAAAAATAGACGCAGATGCCACAGGACACCTAACTTCTTCGAAGCTGTTTTAGCAAGAGATGAAATGTGAGATTTCCAGTTCAGATTCTTAGTAAAGAATATTCCCAGAATGTTCATTGTAGAAGAAGGAGATAGTTGGGTGTCATTGAAGAAGAGGGGATAGTTATCCGGTAGGTTTTGTCGAGTAGATAGGTGAAGAAATTGGGTTTTTGAGGCATTGAACAAAACAAGTTTTGCTTTACCCCAATCATAAATTATAGAAAGATCAGAAGTTAGGCGCTCGCTGGCATCTCTCCGTAGTTCCTGTTGAGTTGGACGTCTAATAAACGACGTTGAAAAATGCAGGGTAGAATCATCTGCGTAGGAGTGGATAGGGCTTTGAGTTAGACTAAGAAGATCATTAATGAATAATAGAAAGAGAGTGGGTGATAGGACAGAACCCTGGGGATCACCACTATTGATAGATTTAGGAGAAGAACAATGTCCTTCTACAGTAGCTGCAATATAACGGTTTGAACGGAAACCTAAGATGAAGGTACAGATAGAAGGATAGAAACCGAATGAGGGAAATTTGAAAATTAAAGATTTGTGCTAGACTCTTATCAAAAGCTTTTGATATATCAAGGGCAACAGCAAAAGTTTCACCGGAAACCATAAAGGAGGATGACCAAATTTCAGTTAGGAAAACTAGAATATATATATATATATATATATATATATAATATATATATATATTATAATATATAATATATATATATATATATATATTTTATATATATATATATATATATATATATATATTATATATATATATATATATATATATATATATATATTATATATATATATATATATATATATATATATATATATATATATAATATATATATATATATATATATATATATATATATATATATATATATATATTATATATATATAATATATATATATATATATATATATATATAATATATATATATATATATTAATATATATATATATATATATATATATATATATATATATATATATATATATATATATACACACAAACAAATAAATAAACTATTTAATGAACTAGGCTACACACTAACAAACAATAAACTAACTATACCAGGCTATACCTCATCATCGTCATTAAAAAAAACCCGTCTCCGTGTTTACAAAGGTTGGCAGGGTAGAGAGAGGCTCAGGGAGAGAGAGAACAGACAGTAGAAGTAGTAAAGATCACCTAGTGAAATGGGTCACACAGCCTTTCACTCTCCCATTCAAGCCCTCAGAGATCATTGACATCCCCCCAATCGGATTTTTTCAACAACAACATAAGTCGCTTCACCTGAGTGTGAGCTACAAACTAATGAACAATAAACACAAAACACTCAGCCTTCATCTTTTAGTCTTCTACCACTTGCAACCAGTCAGCTTTTTCTTCTTGTCTGTGTTCTAGTTGCGAGACACACTTGCACTGTTTTTACGCTTGGCATGCACTTCATTGTTCTTTTCTTTGCTGTAAATAGATGTGAAAGTATTGAACAGGGCACCTGCCATTGAGAAGTAAACCTTCTCGAGAAAACAGTGGTTGTAGGTACAGCGCAATGTGGCCAGCTGGTCGTCTTCCTCCCCAAGGGTGACAATGACCTTTTGGAAGGCAGCCTTGGGCTTGGTGCAGCCGAACAGTGCATACCTCGTCGCCTTCTCCTTCCAAAGCCACCTGTATATGTAGCACACGTCCTTGGTGAGAGAGACAGCGAACTGGGAGGGACTCACCAGCCTCCCGCGACTCAAGAAACCTGTGAATAATATCACGACGACGACCACATCCTGCCCTCGTAACTCCACATCCCCGTCGTCACCCACTTGTACGTTCACCTCGACATGTTCACGTGAAGTCTCCTTGTTCACGAGGAGGTCATAGTAGGACTCACACATGTAAATGTTTAAGACCGAACATGCCAGGTAACCGGCACGTAACCAATTGATTTTGACACAAAGGCTTGAATGGGTAGCAACCTTTTATGTCACACTAATAAAAACGTGCACGGAGGACTAACAACTAAAAAAACAACACTTACGGAGACGATTGCAGTAGTGCAGTTTCTCTCACCGAGCGCTCTAAGGAAACTGACGCTCTCCGTTGGGGTCGGTATGCAGCACACTGCACAGCGATTTCAAAACACTGGCGCGTAAACAGTCCAGAGATATAGTGGTCTGTGATATATTATATATATATATATATATATATATATATATATATATATATATTATATATATATATATATATATATATATATATATATATATATATATATATATATATATATATATATATTATATATATATAATATATATATATATATATATTTTATATATATATATATATATATATATATATATATATATATATATATATATTTTATATATATAATATAAGCGAAAGTGTGTCTGTCTGTCTGTCTGTCTGTCTGTCTGTCTGTGTGTGGGGTGTGTGTGTGTGTGTGTGGTATAGGTTCCGCCCCCCGTGGCGCAATCACCTCATATGGCACATTTTTGGAACCGGGTTGACCAGGGGAAGGTTTTAAGCCCACTTATGAGATGATTCGATCAATTTTCTTTTTTCTTTTTTTTAGCAGCCTATTAGCGATAATTGTGAAAAAAAAGTGGATTGCGAGAATTGAGGAAACCTTGATGTAGGGTGATGGGTAATGGGTGAGTGAATGGGTGGGGTGATGGGTAATGGGTGTGGGGTGATGGGTGAGTGAATGGGTGGGGGGTGATGGGTTGGGGGTGATGGGTGATGGGTGTGGGAATAGGTGGGGGGTGATGGGTAATCTATAATAATATAAGCGAAAGTGTGTCTGTCTGTCTGTCTGTCTGTCTGTCTGTCTGTGTGTGTGTGCGTGTGTGTGTGTGGTATAGGTTCCGCCCCCCGTGGCGCAATCACCTCATATGGCAGATTTTTGGAACCGGGTTGACCAGGGGAAGGTTTTAAGCCCACTTATGAGATGATTCGATCATTTTTTTTTTTTTTTTTTTAGCAGCCTATTAGCGATAATTATGAAAAAAAAGTGGGTTGCGAGAATTGAGGAAACCTTGATGTAGGGTGATGGGTAGTGGGCAGGGCCGGATTATGACCTCTTGGGGCCCCTAGGCTAATTAAATTGTGGGCCCCCTCAGACGGAGCCACCCTCTAACTCGCCCGCACCCGAATTTTTTTTACATTGTATAGCAAAATAAGTGAGCTGAAAAACAATATATACGCTACATTCACAAATAAGTGTTTTACTGTGTTTAGCACGATGATAAACAAACATGGACTGGGGCCCCATGATTTACAGCTAGGGTCCCAAACAGGGGCCCTTTATCTCAAAGAAAGGCCTCAAACAGAGGCCCTTTATCTCAAATAAAGAGCCTCAAACAGGGGCCCTTTATCTCAAATTATTTATAATTTTAATTTAAGTTAAATGAATTATTCAGCAATGCAAAATATATTTTTTTCAAAAAAAATTATATATGGAAATCTTTTAGCAGGGACCCCAGGGTTGGGGCCCCCAAGCTTGAGGGGCCCTAGGCTGCAGCCTATACTAGCCTCTAGGATAATCCGGCCCTGGTAATGGGTGAGTGAATGGGTGGGGTGATGGGTAATGGGTGTGGGGTGATGGGTGAGTGAATGGGTGGGGGGTGATGGGTTGGGGGTGATGGGTGATGGGTGAGGGAATAGGTGGGGGGTGATGGGTAATGGTAAATATAAGCGAAAGTGTGTCTGTCTGTCTGTCTGTCTGTCTGTCTGTGTGTGTGTGTGTGTGTGTGTGGTATAGGTTCCGCCCCCCGTGGTGCAATCACCTCATATGGCACATTTTTGGAACCGGGTTGACCAGGGGAAGGATTTAAGCCCAATTATGAGATGATCCGATCACTTTTTTTTTTTTTTAGCAGCCTATTAGCGATAATTGTGAAAAAAAGTGGGTTGCGAGAATTGAGGAAACCTTGATGTAGGGTGATGGGTAATGGGTGAGTGAATGGGTGGGGTGATGGGTATCGGGTGTGGGGTGATGGGTGAATGAATGGGTGGGGGGTGATGGGTTGGGGGTGATGGGTGATGGGTGAGGGAATAGGTGGGGGGTGATGGGTAATGGGTGAGTGAATGGGTGGGGGGTGATGGGTAATGGGTGAGTGAATGGGTGGGGGGAATACATACATTTCTACATCCATGATTTCAGGAAAGTTAGAAGGGGCTATCTGGAGAGCGTGTTTGGTGGGCCGAAGGCCCACCACCAATAGCCCTCCGCAGGAGCTAGCCAAACAGTCCGCCCGGAGGGCGGCTTTGCGACTAGTATATATATATATATATATGACTATCAAATTGTGTTGAAAAAAATCAATTAACTTTTTGAACTAAAAAACCTAACAGATATTCAGCATTGACTGTTACAATCATTACAGTCGGTAAAAGATACTTGATCAGATGTACAATAATGCCATTAACGACGTTGCTGCTATAGATCGATAGGTGGGGCCGGTAATTGTACACACTCCTGCAATGTCGTGGAATGCAATGGGGGAGGCGGTGGCCGTGTGGTTAGCGTCTTGGAGTGGTAAGCTCGATGTCCCGAGTTCGAATCCTGCCGGGGGCAACTCTTTCGGCCATCTTAAACGTGGTCGACAAGCGCCTGCGAAGTGAGTACAAGGTCCTGAGTTCAAGTCCCACCAAGGAGCAACTGTAAATCTATCGTCGAGTGGCTGAAGAAGCCCGCATGATGCATTCCTGTTCTTTCGACTGAGACTTCAAGTGCGGCGGAGGAACAATAGATGGTATTATGAGCCTGAACTGAGGGTTGACCATCACAGAAAACGGACCTTCACCTATAACATCACAGGTGTCACTATAAAAATCTAACTTGCGCCACTAACGGGTGGAGGGGTCAACCATCACGACCCTCCAGAATGTGCAGGGCCAGCCATCTGAGCCCTCATGGAAAAACATAATAGTCTACAGGCGTTATGGGTTTCTACGCTAAAAAAAACAAAAAAAAAACAATAACAACAACGATGCGCCCACCTACTTCCTTTAAATTTGGAATTCAGCAAACAGTCATTGTCAGGCCGAGCACTAACCAAGCGCCAGTACATTTCCGCCTGCCCCATGTTGGAATTATAGTATCAGAATTTGCAATATTCTAATCAAGAGGAACGACCGAGGAGGTTCCCCAACAGACGAAGGTATGTCTGCATCTTTCGTAATGAGTAATGACCTTCTTCACCTCCAACAGATGTTGCAACCTGCTATCAATTGTCTTCGAATGAACTACGAATTAATGAATTATCTACGAACCAATGTCTAACAAATTTTTGCTCTGTCCAATACAAAGCAGGATTGATATGATCAATCAAGCAAGATCATTGCAAGATCAAAGCAAGATTAGCCAATTCTCTGCGTCACCCTTGCAACAGAAGCCACCGGAGCTCTCAGTAAACAGATTTAGTACACAGGGAGGATATGCCACCGCGTTCAATCAGTGCCACTGCACTACTTAGCTAGCGTGCTGCTTCAAGGTGATATAGTTCAAAATTCTAGCTATATATAACTGTTTAGTAGTATCAATATGTTTCCTTCTCTCCGAGAGCGACGGATTCTTCTGATACTCACTGAGAGAGACGTAAAGTTTACTGGAGTCGATGAGTCAGAGAAGCAATGGTTGTGTTATATATTAGAGCATATCGTTGGCATCTTATGGCAGATAATGTGTAGAGAAAAACACGGGTCGGGTAATTTTTACCCACTGATGAGAGTGTTACGACCTCTCAACCCAGTCATTACCAACACTTACACAAGGCGACAGACCTCACCAGCATTGGGTTATCGATGAGAGGAATCAGGCGAGTCTATGACCCCAAATAACTACATGAAGGATGCAATTTATCTTCGGGAATCACTGTTACTTCATCAAAGTTCTTTTGTTCTTACTACATAGTTGAATCACTTGACTGGTAGCGGCGGAGTGCCACCGAGCAGTAAGCTGTTATTCTGCTGGGACCGCAATGTTCTATCTGCTTTTAGGAGTCAAGTTTTTTATGTTTCTTATCATGATGCACGTGATCCACATACATTCACAGGGGAGGCGGTAGCGGAGTGGTCAGCGTCTCCGACTGGCGTTCTCGGTGACCCGAGTTCGATCCCCGAAGAAACCCAAAACCTTTCTGCACCATCGAGTGGCCTAAGAACACCCACATGCCCTGCTCATCAACTCTTACCTTCGATTGCGAGTGCATCGGAGGACACAGGGGGGCGGTATGAGCCTCTAATCACAGGCGTCACTATAAGAATCCTGCCTGCGCCACCACGAGCGAGGACCAACCATCAGAGCCCTCAAGTGAACCTCCAGAGCCTACCATCCGAGCCCTGGGTCACCACTGCCTACAGGCGCTATAGGCACAAATGTAAAAAAAAAAAAAAAAAAAAAAGCATAAATAATGACCGTACTCTAACGACAGAAAAAAAGGCTGACATATCTTCTTCTCTCCCTCTCTCTCTCTCTCTCTCTCTCTCCCCCCCTTGCATGACACTTTACTGTATACAAGTTACAGGTGTGCCCGGGGTCAGAGAGAATCCGCTGTGTTTACAGTGGCGGCGTGAGGCGTGACATATGGAAGGTGACACCACGCCACGCCAGAGGTTTTATGGTTCGTGGAATATTTATAACAGTCACCATACTGCTGTGTCATTAAGTCCCCTTCACTCTCAAAACTTTCCTTTGCTATATAAAATCATCTGTTGTTAGCTATAAACTAATGAAAAACTAACTTAATATACCAAATTAGTGAGTGGTCAAGGATACTAAACAGGTCATATCAAAGACTACTCTATACTGGACTTGCTACTCGTGCCCCGCGCCAACCCGCCCATGACCAGTGGAGGCCGATCGGCAAGGTAAAAAGGTGTTTCGAACATCACTTCAATTTCCCTTCCTGTGGTTTATCAGTATAAATGATATACCATTATCTTCGTAAATGTTTGATCTATAATACTATCAAATAAAAAACAGTAAAATACACTAGAGAAATGCCATTATATGAGAGTGAAGATATATGCATGAACTAAATATTCACTTAAACTCTTCGCCATTTAATATTTTGCGAGCAAACATTTTAAATGAAACATATCAATAAAAGCGGATTTTCATTAGCTTTCCATTGATATATTTCGTTTTCTGATAAATGAGTTACCACCATGCATAAATTAGCGTTAACTAATAAAATATCATCATGAATCGGATCGGCATGTATAAAAGTGTTCCATGAATACAGTAGACTATGGTTTATCAGTATAAATAATACACTGTTTTCTTCGTAAATGATTGTTCTATAATATTATCTAATAAAAAACTAAAATACACTAAAGAAATGCCATTATGAGACTGAAGAAATATGCATGAACTTAAACTCTTCGCCATTTAATATTTTGCGTGAAGACTTTTTACATGCAACATATCAATAGAATTGGAATTTTATTAGCTTTCCATTGATATATTTCGTTTTCTGATAAATTAATGAAAATCATGCATAAATTACCGTTAACTAAGTAAATAACATCATCAATCGGGTAATTTTCCCGATTGATGATGATATTTATTTAGTTAACGCTAATTTATGCATGGTTCTAACTCATTTATCAGGAAACGAAATATATCAATGAAAAGCTAATAAATTTTGACTTCTATTGATATGTTTCATGTAAAATGTTTCCTCGCAAAATATTAAATGGCGAAGAGTTTAAGTGAATATTATGTTCATGCATATTTCTTCACTCTCTCATAATGGCATTTCTTTAGTGTATTTTACAATTTTTATTTGATAACATTATAGAACAAACATTTACGAAGATAACGGTATATCATTTATACTGATAAACCATAGGAAGGGAAATGGGAGTGATGTTCGAAAATGTCAGGAATCGCAAAACTGGCCTCCACTGGAAATAGCCCAAAATGAGTAGCAAGTCCAGTAGTCTTTGGTCATATCTATAAAACACTGCTTATATTACGTGTTTCAATGTGCTATATTACGTGTTTTCTGGTTTACCTTAGGTAAAGCCGCAGATTACAGTACCGTGTACAGCCAGACCTGACAAAATTGATGGTGAGGCTGTGACCTCTTGTGACCTCTTGTGAGCCTTTTCCAGGGAGTGTAATCCCCCTCCTCCCACTGATTTCTCATTATTTCCTTCCCCACCCCTCTCCTCTCCCTCTCCCTCTCCACCCATCTTTCCTCCCTCACCTCTCTTACCAAATCCTACTCGTTCACCCACCTCACTCCACTCCTCTCCTTCCCTAGCCTCCCCAGCTCCACCTCAGCCCACAATATCACAGGAGCAGGCCGCGCCCCCTACGCGTTGAGAAAACATCGCGTCCAGCTCGTGTGAGGAGAGTGACTCTTGAAGGCAACGCTGCCCTCAACAAGGCATCCGGCAACCCCGAAGGAAGAGGAAACCAGCTTCAAGGACAACCACCTCAGAAGAAGAAGCAGCGCCTGAGCCAAGTCAGCAGTCACGTCAGGAGATAAGCGACCCAATGCAGTAGCAAAGCAGATGTCCTCAGTGCAATTGACTAAGTCATACTCGGGACCAGTGCCCGAGGAAGGCCTGTGACTACTGCCAAGGCCACTTCCACTCCTCTCTGACCTGCCGGAACCAATTTCGACAGAGGCGCAGGAGCTGGTGCAGGCGTGAGGGAGAGCGGAGAGAGACACTGATCGCATTGAGAAGCGTTGCCTGGCAGCTNGGGATTTAAAAAAGAATAGGGAAATACTGGCCCCAAAAATGGGGGGTGAATGGTTGGAAGGAATCAGTAGACAGGGGTTTTCAGTGCGGAGTCTTAAGAGCTTTAAAGGGAGGTTTTGGATAAATTCAGGATGGGGATGAAAGGTTTTTTTGGGGGGTAGTTTTAAATTTAAAAGGAATTTAACTTAGGTCCAGGGCCCTTTGTAGTTTCCCTTTTTTTTCCTATTTTTTTCTTATGTTTTTTTTTTTTTCTCTCTTTTTCTATCTTCTTTAGCCCCTTACTTCTTCTTTTTGGTTTCTGTTTTCCCTCCTTCTTTTACCCCCTTTCTTTTTTTTCCCACATTTTACCCTCATCCTTTATCCTTCGTTTTTAAACCTCAATCTATGTTTTCTTTCCTCCTTTTTTGGGATCCTCATATATTCCCTGCCACTCTTTTCTTTTCCTTGTTTTTCTTACCCCCTATCCTTTCACCAACACTATTACATCTCCTTCGTCACTCTCTCTCTCCTCTCCCCTTCCTCTCCTCCCTCTCTCTCTTCTCCCCTTTCCCCCTTTTCTCTCTCTCTTTTTTTCTCCTCTCTCCTTTCTCTTCGGGCCCCTTCTCTGGCTCTTTTCTCTCTTTTGCCCCCCTCTCTTTCTGGCTCTCTGGCTCTCTCTCTGGCTCTCTGGCTCTCTCTCTGGCTCTCTCTTTTTCTGGCTCTCTGGCTCTCTCTCTGGGTCTCTGGCTCTCTCTCTGGCCTTTTCTTTTTCTCTCTTCTCTCTTTTCCCCTTCCCCTTTGGCTTCCCCCCCTCCTACCACCAACAGCCTGACTGCCCTCACCGCAGGCGCCTCCCCAAACCCCGGGCCCCCCGGGACACCTTTGATCTCACGGGTCGGGGCCGCGATATCGGCTTGGTGCCCCACGCGACTTAGATAAAATATTGGAGGCTGTGAAGAATATAGATGTCAAGGAAGGTGGAATAAATAGAAAAAAATAGAATCAAGAAATAGGACGAAATAAAAGAAATTATGAAAATGGAAGATAATATTAATAGAAATAAATGAAAAAATATAATAGATAGAAAATAATAAATATAACGGAGGTTGTAAAAAATAATATATAAGTAAGAAGCGAGTTTACTTAAAATAATAAAATGCATAATATTTGAAGAACAAATTGGAGAATGTGAAGAAGATAGATCAAAAGGAAGTTAGAATCTGTAGAAATAAATGTGTAGGAATAAATATGTAGAATGAAATGAAATGAATAAAAAGGAGATACAAAAAATAGAGAAAAGGAAAATGCAATAAATATAAGAACAATGTAAATAAATAAATAACCAGTAGGCTGTGAAGAAAATAGATACAAAAAGGGAGATGAAAATGTAATGAAGACAAATAAATAAATTAAATAAGATTTTTTTAATACCTACCGTGACTAAGAAAAAAATAGCAGGATGTGAAAAAAGGAAGAAAAGATCGGGAGTTTAGTTAAAATGCATATACTTGAAGGACCAATTGGCGGATGTAAAGAAGATAGATAAAAGAGAGAGAGAGAGAGAGAGAGAGAGAGAGAGAGAGAGAGAGAGGAGGGAGGAGGGAGAGGGAGGGAGAGAGAGAGAGAGAGAGAGAGAGAGAGAGAGAGAGAGAGGGGGGGGCGAGGGGGAGAGACGAGAGAGAGAGATGAGAGGAGAGAGAGAGAGAGAGAGAGAGGAGAGAGAGGAGGGAAGAGAGAGACGGAGAGAGAGAGAGAGAGAGTATACCACATAATTATTTTGGTTTTCATGTAGTATATAAACTTAAAATATATTAATATTTAGAAAGTTTGAAAGAAAGAAAGAGAGAGAGAGAGAGAGAGAGAGAGAGAGAGAGAGAGAGAGAGAGAGAGAGAGAGAGAGAGAGAGAGAGAGAGAGAGAGAGAGAGAGAGAGAGAGAGAGAGAGAGAGAGAGAGCGCAGACAGAGAGAAAGCCAGACTGTCTTTCATTCTTGTGTAGTTAGAATATATAAAAATAAATTAAATTAAATAAATTAAAAGGGGACGTTAAAAAACAAATGTTAAGGAAGTTAGAAAGAATAGGGGATACATTTTTTGTTAGGATATGAAAATGTGGATAAGAAATAAATGCAAATGGATGATATAATAGTTGTATTTATCTCTTACTGATTTGTGTGCGGGATGCAAGGACACCATTAGAGAAAGGTTTTGTGAGGGAAGGAACCAGGGAGGAGGAGGAAGAGGAGGCAGAGAGAAATAAAATGAGGTAAGAGTAGGTAAAGGATCAAGAAGGAAGGAAGGAAGGAAGGAAGGAAGGAAGGAAGGAAGGAAGGAAGGAAGGAAGGAAGGAAGGAAGGAAGGAAGGAAGGGAAAAATGAGGGAGTAGGGAAAAGAGATGGAAGAGGAAGAGGAAGGAGGAGAAGAGGAGGAGAGGAGGAGGAAGGAGAGATAAATACATGAGAGATGGTTAAGAAAGGATAATAGGATGGAGTAAAGAGGAGAGAGGAAGGGGACATAAGAAGAAAAGCAAGAGAAGAAATAGGATAAACTAGGAATGAGACGAGACATAGGAAGAAGAGGAGGAGGATTACAAAGGTATTACAAAGGAAACACAAACAGCAACAGACCATGAGGTCCTTACAAGGCTGTTTGATTTAACTACACTACGCTAACTAGATAATAAGAGAGAAAGGATAGTAAAGTAGAAGGCTTCTCCCCACCCACCCATTCCTCCAGCCGAAGCTGGCCGGAAATGAAGTTATGCCATGCAGTATAGAAAAACTGTATGGCATTTGTGAGAAAAGTTGAAAGCTGTAATCTATGGCTAACTACTACTATGTTTGTGGGGGTAGGTTTAGTTCTTGATAGTAGGGTCATGTTATGTGTGTTTTGTAATGGTGGGAACACATTACAAAACACACATAACATGACCCTACTATCAAGCACTTAAGAGGAGGAGGAGAAGGAGGAGAAAGTTAGAGAAAGTAAGAAAGATGAGGATAATGAAGGTAATCTCTCTCTCTCTCTCTCTCTCTCTCTCTCTCTCTCTCTCTCTCTCTCTCTCTCTCTCTCTCCAAAATGAGAGAAAACGTTCATTTTTTCAACTCATAAAGAAGCAAAAGGCTAGCAAACGTTTCTCTTCCTCCTCCCCATCCTCCTCCTCCTCCCTCCCATCAGCACCTCGCCTCGTTTCTGTTAGTTCTTATCGTTTTCTGAAGAAAGGGAAGGGAAGGAGGAGGAAGGGAGGGGCAGGGAAGGGGAAGGAAGGAAGGGAAGGGAAGGAAGGAGGAGAGGGGAAGGGGGAAGGGAAGGAGGGGGAGGAGGAAGGGAAGGGGGAAGGGGAAGGAGGAGGAGGAGGAAGGGAGGGGCAGGAAGGGAAGGGAAGGGAAGGGAAGGAGGAGGAAGGGAAGGGGGAAGGGAAGGAGGGGGAGGAGGAAGGGAAGGAGGGGGAGGAGGAAGGGAAAGGAAGGAAGGGAAGACGTCTCAAGCCTCATAAACTTTCTTGATGGTTCCAGAAAAGAGAGGAGGAGGAGGAGGAGGAGGAGGAGGAGGAGGAGGAGGAGGGTTTATGAAGAGGGGAAGGGTGGGGGAATTGGTTAAAAGGCGTCTTAAGGAGGGAAGAAAGGAAGGGAGAGAGGAAATAAGGGAGGAGAAAAGGAAGGACGGCAAAGGAAGGTGAAAGATTTAACCTTTTTTATTTATTTCTTGATTTTATTTCCCTGTTTTATTTTGCACGCTTCTTTCTTTTCTTTCCTTTTTTTATTCCTATATATTTTCTATTTCTTTTATTATTCACGGGCTTTTTTTTTTTTATTCTTGACACGTATTTTTTCCTCTTTCTTTTATTACTGTTTCTTTTTTTTCCTTCTTTTATTCTTCAAATTTCTTTTTTTTCCTTTTAGTGTCACGATTTGTTTTTCTTTATTTTATTTTTCATTCACGTTGTATTTTGTTTCTTCTTCTTTATCTTCCTGTTCTTTATAATCTAACGTCTTCTTGTATATTCTGTTTCTGTTTTGTCTGTCTGTCTGTCTGTCTGTCTGTCTGGCTGTCTGTCTTGTCGGTCTGTCATATCTATCTAGTCTGTCTGTCCTGTCTGTCTCGTCTCGTCTGTGTCTTGTCTTCATATTCTATCGTTGTCTGTCTGTCTGTCTGTCTGTCTGTCTGCCATTCTATCTGTCTGTCTGTCTGTCGTGCTGTCTGTCTGTCGTGTCTGTCTGTCTGTCTGTCCATAATATTTTGTCTGTCTAGTCTGTCTGTCTGTCTGTCTGTCTATCTATTTCTGTTTCTGTCTGTTGTCTGTCTGTCATATCTATCCTGTCTGTCTGTCTGTCTGTATGTTGTCTGTCTGTCTGTCTGTCTTTCTGTCTGTCTTCTGTCTGTTGTCTGTCTGTCTTGTCATATATATCTGTCTGTCTATCTGTCTGTCTGTCTGTCTGTCTTATGTCTGTCTGTATGTCATATTATCTGTCTGTCTGTCTGTTTTCTGTCTGTCTGTCTGTCTGTCATATCTATCTGTCTGTCTGTCTGTCGTCTGTCTGTCGTGTCTGTCTGTCTGTTCTGTCTGGTCTGTCGTCGTCTGTCATATCTATCTGTCTGTCTTCTGTCTGTCTGTCTGTCATACTATGTCTGTCTGTCTGTCATGTCTGTCTGTCTGTCTCGTCTGTCTGTCATATCTTCTGTCTGTCTGTCTGTCTGTCTGTCTGTCATATATATCGTCTGTCTGTCTGTCTGTCTTTTGTCTGTCATATCTATCTGTCTGTCTGTCTGTCTTCTGTCTGTCTGTCATATATATCTGTCTGTCTGTCTGTATATTACTGTCTGTCTGTCTGTCTAGTCTGTATGTCTGTCTGTCTGTCTGTCTGTCTATCTATCTGTCTGTCTGTCTGTCTGTCGTCTGTCTGTCATATATCGTCGTGTCTGTCTGTTGTCGCATATCTATCTGTCTGTCTTCTGTCTATCTGTCTGTCTGTCATATATCTGTCTGTTATGTCTGTCTGTCTGTCATATCTATCTATCTATCCTGTCTGTCTGTCTGTCTGTCTGTCTGTCATATCTATCTATCTGTCTGTCTGTCTGTCTATCATATCTATCTATATATCTGTCTGTCTGTCTGTCTGTCTGTCTCTCTGTCATATCTATCTATCTGTCTGTCTGTCTGTCTGTATGTCTGTCTGCCTGTCATATCTATCTATATATCTGTCTGTCTGTATGTCTGTCTGCCTGTCATATCTATCTATATATCTGTTTGTCTGTCTGTCTGTCTGTCTGTCTGTCTGTCTGTCATATCTATCTATCTGTCTGTCTGTATGTATGTATGTCTGTCATATCTGTCTGTCTGTCTGTCTGTCTGTCTGTCTGTCTGTCATATCTATCTATCTGTCTGTCTGTCTGTCTGTCTGTCTGTCTGTCTGTCTGTCTGTCATATCTGTCTGTCTGTCTGTCTGTCTGTCTGTCTGTCTGTCTGTCTGTCTGTCTGTCTGTCTGTCTGTCTGTCTGTTTTTGAATGTCAATTACTGAATCACTCAATGGGTTTTTTTCTCTGGTTCTTTTTCATATCAAATAAAATAATACAAAGGTGAATTAAAGGAAAAATAACAATAGCTAAAATAAGAAAATAACACAGAAAATTATATAAATAGATAGTACTAAAAATTATAAAAATAATATACCTAAAAAACATTAAAATAATTCAAAAAATATCAAAAATAAAACAGAAAAATAAATAATGAAATAATAAAACAGTCAAAGATAAAAACTCGATAATAATATAAAATTATATAAAAAAAAAAAATAATAATAATTCGATATTATGTGTACGTTTTAAATCTTTTATATTTGTTTCATTGTTTTGTCTCTGTTTGAAGTTTTGTAATTAAAGGCCAGTCTTTGTTTCGCCTTCCTTTTGTTTATGTGTGTGAATATCTGTTCCTCTCTCTCTCTCTCTCTCTCTCTCTCTCTCTCTCTCTCTCTCTCTCTCTCTCTCTCTCTCTCTCTCTCTCTCTCTCTCTCTCTCTCTCTCTCTCCCCTTTTTACTAAAATATTTAAATACTTCTCATGTTTTTTAAAATTTTTCATATTTTTGTTTATCATTGTAGGGTCGCCTGAGAGAGAGAGGAGAGAGGAGAGAGAGAGAGAGAGAGAAAAGGGGAGAGAGAGAGAGGAAAAGAGAGAGAGAGGGAGAGAGGGGGAGGGGGAGAGAGGAGAGAGAAAAAAAGAAGAGCAAAAAACGACAAAAGGGGAAAAAACAAATGGGCCCAGCCCACATACAATAGACAGACAGAAAAAAGCCCATCCCGACGGGGACACAGAAGACAGATTATATATCCCAAAAAAAAACAGACAGACAAAGAAACGATACAAACGAAAAGCACAAGGAAAGAAAGGAAGACAGCCAAAGACAAAATAAAACCGACAACGACAGACAGACATATTATATATAAAATATATTATATATATATTTTTGAAATTTTATATATATATATTATATTTTATATATATATTTTAATATATAAATTATATTATACACACAAAAAAAAACCAGACAGAAAAGACAGAGGGACTAAAAAAACAGTAAAAAACGACAAAAAAAGAGAGAAAAAGAGAGAAAGAGAGAAAAGAAAAAGTTACACTATTCAAAGATTAAATATATATAAATTCCCATATGTATTTTTTTCCCTTCTCTCTCCTTAAAAAACATGAAAATTACGTTTGCCGGGGTTTTAGGGCGGAGGGGGGTGTGTTTTGGCACCACCCATCACCCTAAAGAGAGAGGAGAGAGAGAGAGAAGGGGAGAGAGAGAGAGAGAGAGAGAGAAGAGAGAGAAAAGAGAGAAAAGGGGGGAGAGAGAGAGAAAGAGAGAAAAGGAGAGAGAGAGAGAGACAAAACAACAGACAGACAGCCCGGGAACCCCCCAGAAAAGGACAGACAGACAAAACAGACAGACAGACAACAAAAGGGGAGAGAGAGGGGAGAGAGAGAGAGAGAGAGTTTTTAGGAGGGAGAGAGAGAGAGGGGGGAAGAGAGACGAGGGGAGAAGGGCAGACAGACAACCCCGACGACAGACAGACAGCCCAGACAGCCCAGACAACAACAGCCAGACAGAAAGACAGACGACGAAAGACAGACGAAAAGGGGAAGGGGAGAGAGGGGAGAGAGAGAGAGAGAGAGAGAGGGGGAGGGAGGGGGAGAGGAAAAGAGAGAGAGGCAGACAACGACAGACGGACAGACAAAACGGGAAAAGACAGACAGCCCAGACAGACAGACAACAGAGAGGGGAAAAGAGACAAACAACAGACAGACAAAACCAGACAGACAGACAGACGCAGCCCACCCAGAAAACAGGACAGACGACAGCCCGGACAGTAACAGAGAGGGGAGAGGAGAGAGAGGGGAAGAGAGAAAAGAGAGAGGGAGAGAGAAGAGAGGGGGGAGAGAGTAGAGAGAGAGAGAGAGAGAGGGGAGAGAGAGAGGGGAGAGAGGGGAGGGGAGAGAGAGGGGGAGACAGACAGACAACAGACAACAGCAGACGCAGACAGACAACAGACAGACAACATCAGGGGAGAGAGAGAGAGAGGAGAGGGAGGAGAGAGAGGAGAGAGAGAGAGAGAGAGAGAGAGAGAGAGAAAAGAGAGAGAGAAAACCCAAACAAAAAAAAGAGGGGTAAAGGAAAGGTGGAAAAGACAAAACCCTTTTAAATTTGGGTGCGTTTTTTTTTTTCCCTTCTGTATATTTTTTCAGGCTTTTATAGTTGAAGCATTTTTGTGATATATTTATTTGTCATATCTGTGAAATAAAGAAATAAAGAAAGATAGAGGAAGTCAGATAAAAATAGAGAAAGTAAGATAAAGATAGAGAAAGTAAGATAAAGATAGAGATAGTAAGATAAAGAGAGAAAGTAAGATAAAGAGAGTAAGATAAAGATAGAGAAAGTAAGATAGATAGAGAAAGAGAAAGATAGATAGTGAGATAAAGATAGTAAGATAAAGATAGAGAAAGTAAGATAAAGATAGAGAAAGTAAGATAAAGATAGAGATAGTAAGATAAAGATAGAGAAAGTAAGATAAAGATAGAGATAGTAAGATAAAGATAGAGAAAGTAAGATAAAGATAGAGAAAGTAAGATAAAGATGAAAAAAGAAATTAAAGTGAGAAAGTAAGAAAAGATAGAATAGTAAGTTTAAAGAGAAAAAAGTAAAATAAAGATGGGGAAATAAAGATAGAGAAAGTAAGATAGATAAAAAAGAGAAAGATAGATAGAAAGGATAAAGATAGTAAAAAAATAAGATGAAAAAAGGTAAGATAAAGATAGGAGGGTAAGAAAAAGATAGAGATAGTAAGAAAAAATAGAAAAAAGAAATAGTAGGGGAAAGGGAAAGGGAAAAAGAAGAGATATTTAAAAATAAAGAAAGAAATTAAGATAAAAAAAGGGAAAAAAGAAAGATAGATCGAGAAAGTAAGATAAAGATAGAGATAGTAAGATAAAGATAGAGAAAGTAAGATAAAGATAGATAGTAAGATAAAGATAGTAAGATAAAGATAAAGTAAGATAAAGATAGAGAAAGTAAAATAAAGATAGCGAAAGTAAGATAAAGATAGATTGTAAAATAAAGAAAGAGAGATAGAGAAACTAAGATAAAGATAGAGAAACTAAGATAAAGATAGAGAAACTAAGATCAAGATAGAGAAACTAAGATAAAGATAGAGAAACTAAGATAAAGATAGAGAAACTAAGATAAAGATAGAGAAAGTAAGATAGATAGATTGTAAAATAAAGAAAGACACACACAGACAATGGTGAAAAAGTGTGAATCAGGGTGTAAACTTTTCCTCGTAATGTATTTGTTCACCAACTTTGTCCCCTGACGGAAATTTAGGTAAAAGTTTTGACAATTCTGAGTGAGTGTTGGCTTTTAAATCTCTCTCTCTCTCTCCCCTCTTTTCCCCTCTCTCTCTCTCTTTTCTCTCTCTCTCTCTCTCTCTCTCTCCTCTCTCTCTCTCCTCTCCCCCATTTTTTTCCTTCACCAAGCTTTTCTTTTGATTTTTATTCATTCAGTTTTTTACGAAGTTAAGGGAAAAAAAAAAGGGTTCGAAAACTGATCTTAAAAAAACCCCCTTTAATGGAGAGGAGGGAGAGAGAGGGGGAAGAAGAGAGGGGAAAGAAAAAGAGAGAGGAGAGGAGAAAAAGAGAGAGAGGGGAGGAAAAGAAAAGAGAGAGAGAGAGAGAGAGGGCATTCCCAAAAAGGGCCCCAGAAGGAGAAACCCACACAAACCCCAAAAACCCCAAACACACAAACACCCCCACACACACACACACACAAAACACACATTTGGGGCTTTTCTTTTGGTGATAAAGCCCTCTATTCTATATTTTTGTTTCTCGTATTACCAAAAACGATTTATAACTCTTCCCCTCTCTTTTCCCCTCTTTTCCCCTCTCTCTCTCTCTCTCTCTCTCTCTCTCTCTCTCTCTCTCTCTCTCTCTCTTTTCTCCACTCTTAAAAAAACCAGGGAATGGGGGCTTTTCACTTACACTCAGTGTAAATTCCTTCCAAAGGGGGTTTTTTGGGTTTTAAGGGGGGTTCGGGTGAAAATACGGGCTTTAAAGCCGCTGATTTAAGTGCCTCTTTTTTGGTTTTTGTCGTGGGATACGTAAGTGTTTTGTTAGGTGAGGGGGAAGGGTTTGTGGGGGAGGGGACCCTTAAGGGTGTGTGTTTTGTGTTTGGTTTGGGGTGTGTGTGTGTGTGTGTGTGTGTGTGGTTTTGTGTGGGTGTGGTGTGTTTTGTGTGGGTTTGTGTGTGTGTGTGTGTGTGTGTGTGTGTGTGTGGGGTGTTTTTGGGGTGTGGGTGTGTGTGTGTGTGTGGGTGTGGTGTGTTTTTGGGGTGTGTGTGTGTGTGTGTGGGGTGGGGTTGTTTGTGTTTTGGGGGGTGTGTGTGGGGTGTGTGGTGTGTGTGTGTGTGTGTGTGTTTTGTGTGTGTGGTGTGTGTGTTTTGTGGTGTGTTTTTTGGGGGTGTGTGTGTGTGGTGTGTGTGTGTGTTTTTGTGTGTGTGTTGTGTGTGTTTTGTGTTGTGTTGTGTGTGTGTGTGTGTGTGGGGTGTGTGTGTGGTGGTGTGTGTGTGGGTGTGTGTTGTGTGTGTGGGGTGTGGGGTTGTGGTGTGGTGTGTGTGTGTGTGTGGGTGTTGTTTTGTGTGTGTGGGGTTTTGGTGTGGTTTGTTTTGGTGTGTGTTTTTGTGTGTGTTTTGGGTGTGTGTGGTTGTGTGTGTTTTGTGTGTGGTGTTGTGTGTGTGTGTGTGTGTGTGTGTGTGTTGTGTGTGTGTGTTTTGTGTTTTGTGTTTTGTGTTTTTTTTGTGTGTGTTTTTGTGTGTGTGTGTTTTTTTGTGTTTGTGTGTGTGTGTGTGTGTGTGTTTGTGTGTGTGGTGTGTGTGTGTGGGTGTGTGTGTGTGTGGTTGTGTGGGGTTGTGTGTGTGTGGGGTGTGGTGTTTTTAAAAAAGAAAGGGGACAATGGATTCAAGATTTAAAGGGCCCCTTTCCCAGTCTAGAGGAGCAACCCAAATTTGGGCGCGAATCCCCAAATCGCCGGTCTCGGGGAGAAAAGGGACACGGGCAACCCCACACTGTTTTTTTTCGGTCGTTTCTATGTACCCAATCACGAAAATTTGACCGTTGGTCGACCTTTTCTAAGAGTTTTTTAGCAAGCTACGAGTGTCGCAAGAGTTTCTATGAGTCCCTTTTTCAAATTGCTTACGACATTGCAAAAAAAAGGGGTTTTCTACGAGGTTTTTACGACCCGGTGGCTTGACCTGGGCTGATCTGGGAGGGAAATCCCTTTAAACTCGTTTTAGATACGGGTTCCCTCTGCACCTCACCCCAGGGGGCGGGGAAGTCACCCAAAAACCCGGGTAACACCCCGAACCCATTTAAATACTGGGGGGACAGGGGTTGGGTGTTTTTTAAAGGGGGGACCCCCAATGTTTTTTTCCGCTCCGCCCCGGGGCCCAAACCCGGGGGCTTCGCGGTTTTGAAACCCAGGGGTGCTAACCACTACACCCACGGAGCAACCGTCCCCTACGAATGAGTCAATACGTCCCTACTTTAGGGCATAAAATAGGCAATTGGTCGCTACGAAAAATAAGAGTCGCTACAAGTTTATTACTAGTAGTTTCGAATGGCACGCATCCCCTACCCCATCCAAAAATCGTGACGTTGCGCGGCCCCCATTTTTTAGCATGCCCAAAAATTTTCCCGCCCCTCGCACGCATACCCCCAAAACACCTCGCGACCCCCGCCACGACTCTCAATACTTGAGCGACTTGATAGCGACTACCAAAGAGTACCTAAAGTACGCCCACGTGGTTTTTTGGCCCCGGGAACGAGGGCGCCACCCAAATTTGGGGCGCCCACTCTAGAAAGTGGGGGAAAAGGGGGTTAAGAGAAGAGTCATTAGCCCATTTGAAGAAAAGGGGGGGGGAGGAGGAGGGGACATGGAAAAGGGAACTTAGGGGCTGTTCAAAAATAGGCGTTTTTTAACCGCGGGGTCCAAACCCCGCCTAAAAAGTTGTAATCGTAAAACACGAGGCGTTTCCAAAAAGCGGCGGCCCCCCACGGCCCTTTTTTTTATGTGTTTTGTGCGTGTGTTTTGGGTTTTCCTCTTTGGAATGTTTAGTGTGACCTGTAAAAAAGAAGAAGAGAAAAAAGAGCGGTCTTTTTTTCCTTTCCTTATCCTTTCCTTTCCCTCTTTTTTTTTTAAACCTTTTTTATTCCTCTTAAACCTCCTCTTTTTTTTTTAGAGAGAGAGGGAAAAAGAGGGGAGAGGAGAGAGGGGAGAGGGGAGAGGAAAAGAGAGAGAGAAAAGGGGGAGTGGGGGATAGAGAGTAGGAGAGTATGTGAGTGAGTGAGTGAGGGGAAAGGGGTGAGAGAGTGGAAATGAGTAAAAAGGGGAAGAGAGAAAAAGGGGAGGGGCCTCCCCTTTGGGTTTCCCCGGGGTTTTCCATGGTAAAGCCCATTCTCTCTCCTCATTGGTAAGTCGCAGCCAAAGCGCGGGGTGCCGCTATCTTTGTGATTTTAAGTATTTTCAACGTGCGTTTGCGAGGGGGGATAGCGGGAACGGGCGGGTTTTCAACCGCCGCGATTACGTTGAAAAGATCCCATAGGTACCATTGACTTTGCCCACCGCACGTTTGGGTTTCCCCGCGGGGTTTAAAAAGCCTCGTGTGAAAAGGCCCTAAATATCATTTAGAGAGAGAAAGAGAGAGAGAGAGAGAAGAGAGAGAAGAGGGGAGAGAGAAAAGAGAGAGAGGAGAGAGAGAGAAAGAGAGAGGGGAGAGAGAGAGAGACAGAGAGAAAAGAGAGAGAGAGACCTATTCCGGGCCAAAAATTGATTTACTTGACCCTATTCAAAAAGCATCTTTTGTGAAGCTCAAAATATTATTTTTATCCCTTTACTTTCAATTATTTTATTTTTTTTCCTTTTTTAATCTTATTTTGGAAAACTGATAGGGGGTGGTTGGTGGTGGGGGTGGTGGTGTGGTGGTCGGTGGTGGTGGTGGGCGGTGGTGCGGTGGGGTGATTTGGGGGTGGTGGGGACGGTTTGGGGCTGGTGGTGGTGGTGACGGTGGGGCTGGTGGGGTGGTGGGGGGGTGGTGGTGGTGGTGGTTTTTTTGGGGGTGCGGGGGTGGTGGTGGGTGGTGGTGGTGGGGGTGGTGATGGTGATGGTGGTGGTGGGGGGTGGTGGTGATGATGGTGTGGGGGTGGTTTGGGGGTGGGGATGGTGGGTTGGGGGGTGGTGGTGGTGGTGGTGGTGGGGGATGATGGGGTGGTGGTGGTGGTGGTTTTGACGGGTGGTGGTGGCGGGGGTGGTGGGGGGTTTTTTTTTTTGGGGGTGGGGGGTGGTTTTTGGGGGGGTGGGGGTGGTGGTGGTGGTTTATGGTGGTGGGTGGTGGTGGGGGGTGGTGGGGGGTGAGGTGGTGGTGGGGGTGGGGGGGGTGATGGTGGGGGTTGGTGGGTGGTGGTGGGGTGGTGATAGGGTGGTGGTGGTGGTGTTTTTTGGGGAAAGGTTTTTAAACCAAAAAGTAAAAGAGGAGCAGGGGATTACATAGGGTTACATAGGAAATAACAGACCCAGGAGACCTATTTGGGGCCGTGACGAGGGTATCTGCTGAACTACAATTTTAACCCATCAACTACTTGTAAAAAAACATTTTGGGAAAAAGATACCAAAGTCCTTAAAGAAGATAGGAACATGGAAGTTTGTAGTGGGAGAAAAAAAAGGGGATTAAATATACTAACTCAACTTTCCCCTACCACTCCCAAATAACATCCGGGGGATTAAATATGAATTCGCAGGGGGGGGGGGGACTATCAAATACCCAATTACTTTTCGTGCGGGGTTAAGCCTGTTTTTTAAATGTAGTTATTTTGCTGGCTTCGAAAACATTTGCTGGTAGCTTGTTCCATGGGTCAACAACTCTAACATTGAAATTTTAAATTTTTCGGAGAAACAGTGAGAAAAGTTGACCGTTTAGTTTTTTAAAACCCTTATTTCTTGTTGTCACTTTAGTTGAAAGGTCGGGAAAGGTTTTTCTTGATTAATGACATCAAACCTTTTTGGGTCTTAAAGGTTTTTTATCAAGTCCCCACGGATTCTACGATCCTTTAAAGGGAAAAAATAAATTTAAATTTTCCCCAGTCTCTCTTCATAGGATGAATTTTGCAGAGATTGGGAAATTTTTTTGGTTTGCTCTTTTTTTGCACTGATTCCAATTTTTTCTTGGGGGCCTTTTTCAAACAGGGGGACCAAATTGAGCGGCATATTCCAATTTCGGGCCCAACCAAGGGCGTGTATAATTGTTTTCATTACTTTCGGAGTTTTGGGGTTCAAAATTTTCGTTTAATTAAAAACCCAAATTTTATTTGCCCTTTTTTCTGGCACTAGGCAATGCGGAAATGGTTTTAAGATCATTACTATGAGACAGCTAAAAACCTTTTTCCCGCTGTATTCAGTTTTAAAGATTTATTTTTCATTTTATAGTTTTATTTTTGGGGTTTTCGTTGCCTATATGCATTTCTTTAAATTTATCGGAATTGAATTTTAATAGCCATTTATCACTCC
>JACEEZ010005876.1:250000-259117 GCA_016584305.1 Chionoecetes opilio
CACATTGATCCCTCCTCCTCCTCCTCCTCCTCCTCCTCTTCCTCTTCCTCCTCACGCAACAGCTTCCTCTTCCTCTTTCTCTTCCTGCATGCGCATTCTACTCTATGCATTCCTCCTTTCCTTCCTCTTCCTCCTCCTTCTTCTTTCTTTCCCCTTCCTTCCTCCTTATCTTTTATCTGCATCTCATCTCCCAGTGGCCTAAAAACATCTACATGCTGCCCATTAACTCTGCCTTGGATGGCGAGTGCATGGGAGGACACAGGGGGCGGCATGAGCCTCTAATCACAGGCGTCACTATAACAATCCTGCCTGCGCCACCACGGGCGACGGCCAACCATCACAGCCCTCAAGTGTGCCTCCAGGGCCTACCATCCCACCCCTGGAGCTCACGGCCTACACGCGCTAGAGCCACAAAGGTAAAACAAAACAAAAAATTGAAAGTTTTATAAAAAAAAATTTACGAGGTGAAAAATCCTGTCCCCTTGCTGCTTACAGACTGATATTTGATGGCAGGAGAAGGGAATACTACGCTTCTTCTAAATTTCAGCTGTATTTTATCATAGTTAACCATTATTACCAGGTAAACACAGGCATCATTTTAAGCATGATACCCTATGATTGAATGGAATTTTTACCTTGTTAAAAAAAATTGACTCTAGACAAGATGGTAATATGTGACGTGGTTATCTTCACAAACTACAAGAGTGGACAGAGAAGACAACATTTTACATCAACAGCAACATACTTATAATAAACCCCTTGAGACCCAGAACGTAATTTCCATTGTAATTTGGGTACCATAAGACGAAGATTTTTTTTAGTTAATATAAGCAATATATTATAGCTATTAACCTGTTTACTATCCTTGCCGACTAACTAATTTGGTATATAAAGTTAGTTTTCGTAATATTATGGCTAACTACAGACAATTTTGATAGCCAAGGAAAGATCTGGGCGTGAAGGGGTTAATAGCAATAAAAATAATCAATACTATCATTCCAGTAACTAGATCATAAATTACAAGAGTTAAAGCATATCAGATTACAAATGATGCCTTGTAGTCCTAACGAGTTCAGATTTCCGACCCCCAAGAGCTTGAAGAGAAAGTAGTGTGTGTGTGTGTGTGTGTGTGGTGTGTGTGTGTGTGTGTGTTGTGTGTGTGTGTAGTTCTTTTTTCCTTCTCTGCCTTCTGTCACCTCCTCCCTCCCCCCCTTCTCCTCCCTCCCCCTTTTCCCTCCCCTCCCCTCCCCCCTCCCTCATAGCCTGGAGGAAAAGTGAGAAACCTACCTCACTTATTACTACTCCTCCTCCTCCTCCTCCTCCTCCTCCTCCTCTTCTTCTCCTCCTCTTCTTCCTCCTCCTCTTTCTCGCGTGTTTCCTAAGTGATGGTTAGTTGATTTAATATCATTCAATATACATTTCCTTTTCACCTGTGTGCGTGTGTGTGTGTGCGTGTGTGTGTGTGCGTGTGCGTGTGCGTGTGCGTGTGTGTGTTACTAGGAAAAACAGGACCCGACTCGTACCATATTTGTCGCCTAATTTACATACACACACACACACACACACACACACACACACACACACACACACACACACAGTCAGTAGCAGGAAAACCTCTGTGCTAAGATGAGCCGATCAGATAGGAATAACACGGGAACAACGGCGATAGGAATGCAGACAGTCCACCGATTCCCGCGCCCTTAGGAGAATGACCGACTCAGAAATTTCCCGGCGGTAAAAAGACCATGCAGACAATCCACCGATTCCCCCCGCCCTTAGGAAAATGAAAGACTCAGAAATTTCCCGGCGGTAAAAAGGCCATGCAGACAGTCCGCCGATTCCCCCGCCCTTAGGAAAATGAAAGACTCAGAAATTTCCCGGCGGTAAAAAGGCCCTGCAGACAGTCCACCAATTCCTGCGCCCTAAGGAAAATGACCGACTCAGAAATTTCCCGGCGGTAAAAAGGCCCTGCAGACAGTCCACCGATTCCCACCGCTCTTAGGATAATGACCGACTCAGAAATTTCCCGGCGGTAAAAAGGCCCTGCAGACAGTCCACCGATTCCCACCGCTCTTAGGATAATGACAGACTCAGAAATTTTCCGGCGCAGAACTCGTAGGCAGAGGAGACGGAATGCCCTGCAGACAGTCCGCGGATTTCAGACAGGAGGCGACTGCAGTTGACGACCTCCCTCAGCCATAAGGGACCGCTGTATAGCATGTAATATTACCCCATCTTATGACCATTTTAAATTATAGATACCTGTCCAAGTGCAAACCTAAGAATTCTCGAGTCCCTTCACATCAACCCCTTGAGACCCAGAACGTAATTTCCATTGTAATTTGGGTACCATTAGACGATTTTTAGTGACTATAAGCAATGTTTTATAGCCATGACCTGTTTAGTATCCTTGTCCACTAACTAATTTGGCATATTCAGTTACTTTTCGTAATTTTTGGCTAACAACGGACAATTTTTTATAGCCAAGGAAATATATGGGTGTGAAGGGGTTACTAAAGAAAACCCATTACTTAATACTACGTTACCAGCAGCACCTCTGTATATAGGTTAAGTCTTCCCCACTAACAGAGTCATTCTCATGTAAACAAATTATAACAACTCATACTCTTTTATGTTGTAACTTTCTGATCTGTTTTAGATGACTGACGATGACACTCAGCTGTCGAAACGTTTAATGAATAAAGATGTTGATAGTCTCAATATAGTTTATTATTTTTACTGAAGGTTAGGTTAGGTAAGGTTAGGTTAGGTATAGTATTCTTTTTATGACTGTCACTCCTACCCGGTTTAACCCCTTCACACCCAGATTTTTCCATTGCTATAAAAAATTGTATGTTGTCGAGCAATAGAATTACAAAAAGTAACTGAATATACCAAATTAGTTAGTCGACAAGGATACTAAACAGGTCATATCTATAAAATATTGCTTATAGTCACAAAAAATCGTCTAATAGTAGCCAAATTACAATGGAAATTACGTCCTAGGCCTCAAGGGGTTAAGTCTAGTATGTATTGCAGCTTCGAAAACAATACAATCTTACTGCTAGGTGTATTTAGTTTTATTTTTCATTTTTACTCTGATATATTTCTTCTTCCTCCCTTTCGTCTTTTCTTCTTCCCTTTCCCTCTTCCACTTTAGTGTTTATCATTTGTCCTCTCTCTCTCTCTCTCTCTCTCTCTCTCTCTCTCTCTCTCTCTCTCTCTCTCTCTCTCTCTCTCTCTCTCTCTCTCTCTCCAATAAGTAGTCAGTTTCTCTCAATATTTCTCTATATTTCGCTATAAAGTTACTTATTACACATTAAATTTTCATAAATGTTCGCTCACATCGCCTCTTCCTACACCGTGTCTTAAACTATCGATCGATCTTTCATATATTTACACACATTAACTTTTCCTCTCATTCTTTCGCTCAGTCTCTCGTTGCGTCTCTTATCAAAACGCTTAAAAGGGTTTAAAACATGTACAAATTTGCCCTGATTTTTTCCCCCCTTAGGGCTCTTCTCTTAAATTGCTAAGTTATAATCATACTCTTACTCATAAGCTCCTGTGCTATTTGTATTATTATATTTTTATCTTTATTTTAAGTTTTTTTAGTATTGATTTTGATTTTTTATTAAAATTTTATTTTATTTTTTGTAAACCCCCGCAACGAAATTGGGGAGGGTTTTTGTTTTCAAACCCCATCTGTTCCCGTCCCGTCTGTCCCCGTCCCGTCTGTTAGTGTTTCAGGTTTCTCGAAAAATTGTAAATATATTTTTGGGCCAAACTCGGTATAACCAAATCTATTTGATATAAGGAAGGCCCGGTTTAATTTTTTGGGTAAATCTATTGGGCAACTGTTTCCATTTGGGAAACCCTTGATGAAATATTTGGGGGGAGTATGCGGTTTATACTGGTGCCAAAAATTAATATATTAAAATAATATATATAAAAAATTTTATTTATTATTAAAATATTATATATTATTATAAAATTTTATATATATATATTATTAAATATATATATATATATTTTAATAAAATTTTCTTTTTTTTTTTCTTTTTTTTCTTTTTTTTTAAATATTTTATTTTTTTTTTTTTTAATTTTTTTTTTAAAAAAATTTTTTTTTTTTTTTCTTTTTTTTTTATTCGGGCGGGGTATGCGCTCTACTGAGTGCCCCCCCCCCCCCCCCCGTCCCCCCATTTATTCTGTTTCTATTTTCCCTTTTTTTTTTTATTTTCCTATTCTACTTTTTTTTCCCATCCCTAAAATCTGACTCCTCATAAAATCCCTTTTTTTCCCTTTAAAATAAAATCTGACTCACTCATAAAATCCTTTTTTCCTTAAACATAAAGTCCCGACTCACTCATAAACCCCCTTTTTTCCTTATCAAAAAAGTCCCGACTCCTCATTTAAAATCCTTTTTCCCTTTTCATAAAGTCTGACTCACTCATAAACTCCTTTTTTCCTTATCATAAAGTCTGACTCACTCATAAACTCCTTTTTTCCTTATCATAAAGTCTGACTCACTCATAAACTCCTTTTTTCCTTCTCATAAAGTCTGACTCACTCATAAACTCCTTTTTTCCTTCTCATAAAGTTGACTCCACCCTAAAATCCTTTTTTTCCTTCTCAAAATCCCGACTCACTCATAACCCCCTTTTTTTTCCCTTTTCATAAATCCCGAAATCCTCATAAAATCCTTTTTTCCCCTCATAAAAAATCTGACTCCTCATAAACTTTCCTTTTTTTTTTCCCTTTTCCTAGCCTCACTCATACCCCTTAAAATCATTTTTTTTCATATTTAAAAGTCGAAAATTTTGACATATTAACAAAATTATTGGGTTTATATTTCCCCTTCATTTAAATTTTCAAGGTCTTCACAAGCTCCTAATTTTCTTATCAACAGCAAAGTTACGATGGTTAATTTCTAGCTATTAACCATCTATTAAACTTTTCTCCATCTTACTATCTATCAAACTAGTAAGCCATTAATTAAAACCATTACAACCTAGTATTAAACCATGCATTATATCTTCTCTTTGTCTGGAAAACTGTATCGCATTCAACTTATATAAAATTTCTTTTAGCAATTTTTTTTACTTGTTTGCAACATCATTTTTTTAAACTTTTTTTTCTTCAACATTAATATTTTTTCTTTTCATAATTTTGTTTTACTTTTTTCTCCAACAATTGTTTTTTACTTTTTCTTCAACATCATTTATTTTTACTTTTTTTTCAACATCATTTTTTTAAACTTTTTTTTCTGCATTTTTTTAAACTTTTTTTTCTTCTTCAACATCATTTTTTTCTTTTTTTCCTTCGACATCATTTTTTTAAACTTTTTTTTCATCATTTTTTTTCTTAATCATATTTTTTACTTTTTCTTCAACATCATTTTTTTAAACTTTTTTCTTCATCATTTTTACTTTTTTTTTCTGCAACATCATTTTTTCCTTTTTTTTTCAACGTCATTTTTTTAAACATTTTTTCAACGTCGTTTTTTTTTTCTTTTTCTCCAAAACCAACCAAGTATTTATTTTTCTTCCTTCCTTTCGCTGCTCATTTATTATTCTCCTTCCTATTCACAACTCTCTTTTTATTCCTTTATATTAATTCCTTTACAAACCCACGTCTTTTCTTTTGACTTTTGAAATCTTATTGAATTTAAAAGAACTCAAAAAATTCCCCCTCCACTTATTCTACCCTCGAGTGCACCTCTCTCTCCTCTCCTCTCTCTTCTTTCTCTCTCTCTTTTCTTCTCTCTCTCTTTCTCTCTCTCCTCTCTTCTCTCTCTCTTTTTTTTTTTAAAACAACAAGCACACTTCTTTTTCTCACCCCCCTCTTCCTCCCCTCTCTCTCTCTCCCTTCTCTCTCTCTCTTCCCCCTCCTCTCTCTCTCTCTTTCCCCTTCTCTCTCACCACACCCCGACACTGTCTGTTTCTCCCCCCCGTCTCTCTCTCTCTTCTCTCTCCTCTCTCCCCTCTCTCCCCCTTTTCCCCTCCCTCTCAATCTTCTCTTCCTTTTCTCTCACCCCCACACGCACACTGTCTGTTTTTTCCCCCCCCCTTCTCTCTCCTCTCTCTCTCCTTTTTCTCTCTCTCTCTCTCTCTCCCTCTCTCTCTCTCTCTCTCTCTCTCTCTCTCTCTCTCCACACACCCACCTGCCCCGTTTCTCACCCCCCGTCTCTCTCTCTCTCTCTCTCTCTCTCTCTCCCAACACTATTTCCCGCCTTCATCCTCGGGTCCCAAATGCTACCCAATAGCTTCGGGCGCCCTTACTCGCGCCTTGGGGAGAGTGTGTGATCAGCTGATGGCGGGGACAGGGAGGGCAGGGAAGGGAGGCAGGGAGGGTAGGCGGGGGAGGGGTGAGGCGGGGTGGGGCGGGAGGCAGGGTGAGGCAGGGAGGCAGGGTGAGGGAGGGGAAAGGGGGAAAAAGGGAGTCAGAGAGAGAGGGAAGGTGGTAAGAAATATTTAATGGGAAAGGTATAGTGGCTTTGGGGGGGCTTTTTTAGGCTGCTGGTTCAAAAAAGGGAAAAGAGGGAGAGAAAAGAGAGAGAGAGAGAAGAGAAGAGAGAGGAGGAGAGGAGAGAGAAGAGAGGAGGGAGGGGAGAAGATGAAAAGGTGAAAAAAAATTAGGGCTGGGGGAAAGGAAGGAAAAAGGGAAAGGGGGAAAGGGATGTGTAAAAGGGGGAAAAAAGATGCGGGAAAGGGGAAAAAATGGAAGGAAAAGAAGGAGGATAGAAATGAAATAAGGGATGGAAAGAAGGAATGACGAGGAAGAAAAGAAGGAAGGGAAGAAAGAAACTAAATCAAATGAAGGAAGGCAAGAGGGAAGAAATGGAAGAGGCAACAAATTAAAAATGGTCTCTCTCTCTCTCTCTCTCTCTCTCTCTCTCTCTCTCTCTCTCTCTCTCTCTCTCTCTCTCTCTCATCAGTAGCTGCATCTCTTTCATCGTGTCTTTCAATAGCGCGGCATCCAAAAATAATCACAAAAAACTTCAGAAAAATATATACACATAAAAAAAACTGATCTTGAAAGGAAGATACAACATTTTATCTTCAAAACATAAATAGATCAGAAAAATAAAGACATCAAAGTAACATCAAATACACCACACACACTCTATCTCTTTCTAAAATCTATAAATAAGTAAGTACATAGAGGTAAAGAAGTTAATATAAGAGATGAGTTAAGATGACATTTTAAATACAACAAATGGTAGCTACTGACGCATGAAGGCTAAAAGGAGGGGAGGAGGAGGCAAGGGATCTTTTCAGGGAAGTAGCCCCCGCAAACCCCGGGACCTGTGTTCCCCCCACCACCACCCCACATCCCCCCCCACCCCCCCCACCCCCCAAACCCCACCCCCACCACCCCCCATCCCCACCACCACCCCCCCACATCCCCCCCCCCAACCCCACCACCCCACACCCCACCCCACCACCCCACTCCCCACCCCCCCCCCACACCCCCCACCACCCCCCCACACCCCACCACCCCCCCCACATCCCCACCCCCCACCACCCCCCCACCCCACCCCCACCCCCCCACCCCCCCACCCCACACCACCACCACCCACCCACTCCCCACCACCCCCCCACATCCCCCCCCAACCACCACCACCCCCACCCCCCACATTGAAACCCCCCACCACCCCCCCAAACCCCAAAAAACCAAACCGCCCCCCCAAAAAACCCCACCACCCCCCCCACCAACCCCAATCCCCACCCCCCAACACCCCCACCACCCCCACACCCACCCCCACCCCACCCCCACCCCCCCAACCACAGTGGGTTTTTGGTGTGTGGGT
Organism: Chionoecetes opilio; assembly: GCA_016584305.1. NCBI lineage: Eukaryota > Metazoa > Arthropoda > Malacostraca > Decapoda > Majidae > Chionoecetes > Chionoecetes opilio. Next base: position 257,814 of record JACEEZ010005876.1, read on the forward strand.
GTTGGGGTGGGTTTGGCCCCAACTGACCCCAGGGGAATGCCATGGGCCAGCTTGGTGCGGGGGTGGGTGAATAAACACAAAACCCAAAAACAACAAACCACAACACCAACAAACAAACACCACACAACCCCACAACAACCAATTTTTTTGTTTTTTTTGGGTGTGTTTGTGGTGGTTTTTTTTGGGTTGTTGTTTGGTTTTTTTTGTTGAACGCCATTTTTTTGGGGGGGGGGGGGGGGGGGGGCTTAAAAAGAAGACCAAAACACAGACAGACAGAACACAGACAGAAAACAGACAACCGACGAAAAACAGTGGGGAGGGCAAGACACTCACGAGCAGACCCCCCCTCATTACCAACCACTTATTTATTTCCCGTTTCATATATTTAGGTGTGTCTTGTGAGTGACTATTTATCTTGGTGTTTTTTTGTTTGTTTAACGCATTTATATAAAAACGCGTAGACTTTTAAAAATGATATAACAATAAAATAAAAAGCAATGTGGCTGTAGGGGAAAGGGGGGAAAAAATAGACTAGTGAGATATTATATATATGGAATACATGGTTCACAGCCACACTTTTCCTTCCTCAATACCACTGTAAGGACGTATCAGGGCGCACGCACCGCACGGCCCCCGCCCGCACGCATACTACCCTTCAAACACACAAAACACACACAACCAAACCCCACAAACAAACAACCCCCCACATTCATAAACACTACACCGCACTATCTTTTTTGGGGAAAAGTAAATAATTTTTTTCTCTCTCTCCCCTCTCTCTCTCTCACCCCCCCTCTCCCCCCCCCCCCGTTTTTTTTCCTTTTCTTCTCTTCTCTCTCTCTCTCCTCGTCTCCCTGGGGACAGGACTACCACGTGTAGGCCTCGCGGCCTCTTGACTTCCTTTTTTTCTAATGTTCTTATGTTCGTCCATTACTTTTCCCTATTAATTAACCCAAAAGGCCTGGAAAGTAACGAAAATGTGTCCCCCCAAAGCAGAGAGGGGAGAGAAGAGAGAGAGAGAGAGAAGGGGGAGGAAAAGAGAGAGAGAGAGAGAGAGAGAGAAAAGGGGAAAAGGAAAAAGAGGAGGAGACTGCCTAAATATTATACTTAATTCTGTTTAAATAAAAAAATAAAAAAAAAAGAGAGAGAGGAGAGAGAGAGAGAGAAGAGAGAAGGAAAAGAGAGAAGAGAGGGGAAGAAAGGGAAAAGAAAAAAGGGGAAAAAAAAAAGGGGAAAAAAGGGAAAAAAAAAAAAAGGGGGAAAAAGGGGGGAAAATTTTTTGTAAAATTTCTCTTTCGCTTTTC
>JACEEZ010005877.1:0-14562 GCA_016584305.1 Chionoecetes opilio
GCAACGCATAGAAATGGGAGTAGTTTCAATTGCGTTTTTTCAACAATGATCATCAAGTTTGTTAGTATATCACTCAGATATAAAAAGAAGACGTCCCCATTAGCATTTATCAATGTAGTGCAACTCACTGTCAGGGAGATACAATTGTAGAGGGTTCCAGAACTGTCAAGCCACCATGACGATTCCTTGGCCGGCCGTAACACAAGTCATCCTCTATAAACCTTCTAGGCAGCTCAGATGTTCACAGGTTCACATCCACACTGAAGATGATGATGCAGGAACACTTCATTGATCTCTTCTGATCATGATTCTCACAGTAGATCCCCAGGGAACTTCAGAAATTGTGAATAATTGCAGAGCTTTCTCAGTGGGAGCCGTCTGTTTTGATGTCCGTCCACCGTCCACCAGTCCAGTAGTAGACCAGTAGTAGTAGTAGTAGTAGTAGTAGTAGTAGTAGTAGTAGTAGTACTAGTAGTAGTAGTAGTAGTAGTAGTAATAAAATATGTAATGGTAGTAGACAGTAGTAGTAGTAGAATTAGTAGTAGTTAGTTGTAGTAGCAGATGAAATTTTAATAGTAACAGTAGTTATTGTAGTATTAGTATTAGTAATAGTAGTAACAGTAGTAGCAGTAGTAGTAGTAATATTAGTAGTAGTAATAGTAGTAGTAGTAATAGTAGTAGTAGTAGTAGTAGTAAGAAAATGAGAGAGGGAACATCCTCTGGAAAGGCCAAACGGAAGAAGAACAACAAGATGGGTAAATAACACCTACGATGAGATAGTGGGGTGGTCTGCCAATAATCATTTTGAGCCACCAAAATGTACAGCCATGACCAAAATAATCAAAGAAATGGTCGGCCTTATCAACAACTACAACTTAGACACGCTCTTTGCACCATATACACTGAAAGTCCTCTTCCTTTTTCCTAAACTCTTCTTCCAGAAGACACATCAAAAGGCCAAGACAAACAACAATGTGAAAGCACTCACAAGAAGGGTTGACCTATGGGAAAAGAATAAGCTCGATGAGCTCCTTGAGGAAGCGAGAGTCTTACAGAAAAGACTGCCAAGACTTCCCCTAAAAAACATAAGACGATGATAAGGCACGCGGCTTTGCGGATAAGATGAGACAAGGCAATGTTTCATCCGCACTCCGGGCTCTGGATGAAGATCGGAGCGGTGGTGTGTTGCCACTCACCGATGAAACCATCAAATTGCTGGAGGAAAAACACCCTCAACCCAGCAACTTGGCGGGACTAAGACAGCAGGGACCTCCTCGAATCTCAAAGAGCGTCATTTATGAGATGATTACGGAGGGTTGGTATGGAAAAAAGCTCTACCAGACAAAAGGCAGCGGGGGTCCCTCAGGCATGGATGCAAGAGGGTGGTGTCGCTGGCTGAGCAGCTCTCACTGGGGCAGTGCCGCTGGTGACTTGTGCAGCGTCCTAGCAACACTAGCGAGAAAAACTTGCCGCCACCAAATGCCGACATGTTGGCGCCCTGACTGCTTGCCGCCTTATCCCCCTTGACAAGAAGCCAGGGTGCAGGCCTATCGGCGTTGGGGAAGTCCTCCGCCGAATTATAGGGAAATGCATCATGGCGGTGGTCAGGGAGGATGTAAGAAGAGCGGCAGGGAGCCTACAGGTGTGCGCGGGACAGCAGGCAGGCAGTGAAGCGGCCATCCACGCCATGAGGAGGATCTTTGGTCAGGAAGATTGCGAAGCGGTGTTATTAGTGGACGCAAAAAACGCATTCAACACGATAAACAGAAATACAATAACTCACAACTTGCGAAGGAAGTGTCCCCCACTCGCGACATATGTGGAAAACACATACAGTGATCCTTCAAATATGTTCATAAGAGATAATAGTAAAAATAGTATTGGTAAGATTTTGAAATCAAGGGAGGGAACAACGCAAGGTGACCCAGTAGCCATGGCAATGTACGCCATTGACCTATCAGTGCTTCAAGAGGAGATTTCATATGAAAAAAACACAGGTGAAGCAAGTGGCATATGCGGATGACCTAACAGGGGCCGGGAAAATCTCAGAACTAAAGAAGTGGTGGGATCTTATGAAGAAGAACGGCCCTACTATAGGATACACACCCAACGCCACCAAGTCTGTCCTCATTGTAAAACCCGAACATTATGAAAAGGGATGAGATTTTTCAGTCACTGTGAAAAAGGAAGGAAGGGCAGCGGCATTTGGGAGCGTGTTTGGGAACACATGAGTTCAAGGAGAAATATTTTGAGGAAAAAGTACGAGTGGGGAAAGAGGGGGGCGTCTTGCCGGGCAGGTCAAGACAAAACCCACACCCCAGCTTACTCAGCTTTCCACAGGCCTACAACATCGATGGGCTTCGTCAAGCGCACCATCCGGGCACAGCCGTCCCCTCGACCATTGGAAGAACCCATCAGAAAACTTTCCCCTACCAGCACTTCTAAAAAAAATTTATTAGGGGAGGACGTGGGGAGTGCGTCACTTCCACCAAGACTGGGGGTGGGGATCCGCCCCCTGAGAAAATGGCGAGGAAGAAAAAAAAAACTCCATCAACCTCACCAGGTCCCTCAACAAAAAAAATCATGCTGAAGACGCAAGGGCAAAAAGACCGAATCTGATCTTGGAGCTAAAGAAAAAATTCTAGAAACAGACAAAAGGGCACAAATGGAAAGATTGGACACCTAAAAAACGTTTTGAGGTCCAACCTGAAGACAATTCACATTGCACAGGAAAGGGGGCACGTCCAACTGGCTAACAGTGCCTACACTGTCGACAAAAAAAAAAATCGAAGATATGTTTTCTGGGACTAAATGAAGCTGTTTATAGGAAATCGACCCTGCAAACTCGAATCGTGTTAATTAACTCTATCAGCCCTTTTTTTGAGAACAGACGCAACATGAAAAAAATAGGGAAAAAATCAGCAAAAATGGGTTTTCACCCAAGTTTTTCATTTTTAAACTTTTAAATTTTTTTTTATCTCAAGCCTATTTAGGGCAGTGCGTGTTTTTGAGTCAGGTGGTTTGTGCAGTGAGCAGGGGAGGGTGTGCGCGCTGCGTTTTGGCGGGGGTTGGGCAGGCTGTGTAGTACTTTTTTTACTACTGATCTACAGCATTGACATATGTTTAAACATTTAATTTTTCTTTGCAATTGATGTGTTTGATTTAGGGAGTCCAAATTTTTAGTTGGTTACCGTATAAGACCTTGTCCCGGGGGCTGTGATGGAGCCCCGTAATGTTTTTAAGCTCGGACAGTTTTTTTTACATATGTGGAATTTTTTACCCCCCCCATTTAAAAAAGGAAACCTTTTACAAAGAATTTTAAAGGGGCAGCTTATCTGCTTTACTTCAAGTGCCGTATAGGTGATAAAGATAAGAAGGGGGGCCCCCTCCGTAGCTCAACCCTGTGTGAACCCTTTTAATGAATATGCGTGGAAAACGGCCATAGGCATGGCTTTCGACCCCCAAGGGTTGGCCCCCGGAAAAAAAAGGATCACAGTTTTAGTACTTATTTGCCTCACACCAAAACACAAAGGATATTCATAAAAAACGCGAGTTAAAAAGGTATCCTGACGTACCTTTCTGCCACAACCTGTCCCACATGGTCCTGATCTCCCCCAGTCCAAAAATTTCCAATTGCAAAGGGCATAAGGAATCAATTCGAACGGGGGAAATCCCATGGAACAGACTTTCAAGAAATGGCAGACAACAGAGAGCCCAAAATTTCTTTCAGTCAGGAATGCTACATGACCGTGGGACCTAGATTACCCAAGGAAAAAGTGAAGCCCTTTGGATCTGTCCAAGGGAAAATGGAATTTGCTAAAAGAAGGAGTTTCACCCCACGTTTGTCGTAGACATAAAAAACTTTCAAGCTTCTTAAAGAGGAACAAAAGCTTGTTACTGCTTTTGATGTTGACCACTCATGGAAAAACTTTGTGAGTTCCACTTATGATTAGAGTGAGTGGGGGCGTTCATAGTTTCAGGAAAAAACACGTAAAGGCCGTTTTCTGCATAAAGGGAAAATAAGTTTCCGAGTGTTCGAATTGCGCATGGCCATGAAATGAGTAAAACTTATGAAACTTTGAAGATTTTGTTATCTGCTGTAAATAGAAGAACATCATGGAATCTGTGTGGGGACCGAAGGTAATCCCCTTGCTTCTAGGACCCCAGTTGGGTTTACACAAAGCACATGTGTTTTCTTGTTTGTGGGACCTAGGCGGACAGCAAACATTACAAAAAAAAGGGAAATGGCCACACCCCCCCCGAAAGACTCCCCCTGGCAGGTTCAACTTTTATGTACAAACCTTTGTTGACAGTAAAAAGGTGTATTACCTCCATTGCATCTGAAAAGGGGGTTTAATGAAAAAATTGTGAAGGCCGGGGGATCAAAAAAGGGTGCTGGTTTTCAGATTTTTTTAGCAAAGTTTGAACGCACTGTATCAAAAGCCAAAAAAAAGGCGGGTTTTTTCAATGGCTCTCAAATTCGTCAACTACCAATGTGAGACTTGTAAAAGCCTAACTGCCCTGAAAAAGCGGGCTTGGAAGAGCTTTTGGCTGTTATAAAGAACTACCTAGGTAATGTTCGAGCACGAATTTGAGGAACCTGTAAATGACATGTTGAAGATGAAGAGTTAAAATGCGCTTGGGGCTCGGAGTCATCAAAAAATCCCTTTTTCCTTTTAAAATCTTGATTTCCCCCAAAAAGAATCTTGGGCGCGGTCAGGATGACAGGGGGAACGTTTCCACCAGGACATTGCCACCAGGGAAACCCCCATACCAAGGACGATTCATTTCCCAACATGATAGGGGCTTTTTCTGGACGCTAAAAGGGGTAAAAAGTAGTGCCCCCTAAAAACGAAAGAGCAAACTACAGAAAACACTTTATGTACTGTGGAGCAGGGTGAGTTTTTTTGGGTGTTAGGTTAGTTTTGACATAGGATTTTAATCCAATTTGGATCTGATGTTCTTTGAAGAACTCTAATTGACTGTTCTTCGAACTGCGCATCTTTTCCCAAAAAAAATCTCGAAGTTGTTTTTTTGTTCCAATATATTATATATATATTATATATATATAATTTTAATATATTATATATATAAAATATATATATATAAAGTCAAAATTTTGGGATTTGGGCATTTTTTCGGATTTTTCCAGATAGGCACATTTTCGGATATATTTGGAACATAATTTAAGTATTTTTTTTTGCCGATTTTACATTGGTCCTAATAAGGCCGGCGGGCACCACCATAATTTTTACAGTAAATATATTAACGTAGGGGGATTTTTTCGATTTAAATTATATTTAAATTTTATATAGTATATAATATAATAGCATTAAAATTTAAAATGCCGAAATTTCAAAAAAAACTATAGTGCTAGAGAAAAAGAAATGCCATTTTTGAAAAACAGCCGCAAAAAATGCTTTCCACCCACACACAATGAACTCAGAACCCTTTTTGGTGTCGCAGTGATCATAGCTAAAGGGTTCGGCCTCAAAAAAAAAAAAATTCGTAGAGCCGTTTCTCTGGATATGGCTGGCCCCTGGGGGGGTTCCCAAAAACCGTGTATGTGGGGACCAAACAACGCGACCCTACCAGACGTGTAAAAGGGGGGATTCGTGTGCATTAACACGAGAGGTGAGAATTTGACGGCCCGTATGCTAGGGAGGGATGCCCCGAGTCCCCACCGAACCAAAAACTCCTCCCCCCTGAATGGCGAAAAGTGCAGTACAGGACGGCCAACACCACAACGAGGCCCGGTAGACGTAAGTGCTCGGGGTTCTGGACCAGAGGACAGAGAGCTTATGGGCACAGAATCTTTGATCCCAAAGCCCGCTGTACCAGACGATCCCCCTGGAAGCTGCTCACCAAAAAAATGAACGGGGTAAAACAGGAGTTTTTGGAGATAGGATTCGAAAAGTCGACCCCGGCAGTTCACACCCCCGGGCTTCACTACGTCAGGCGGGGTGGGCCCCAAGGCCAAGTGCTTCTATTCTAGACTAGCAGAAGTAATGGCGAAAAGAAGCGTAGCCCAAAGGGGCCCCGTTGTCGCCTGGATAGGTGGCCCTCTTCCTTTCCCCGCCAGGGTTTTCCTCCTATGTTCAGGGGGCAGATATTTGCCCCCACAAATCGATTTAAATGGCCTGAACTACCGGCCACTGTGGGAGGCGGCATATTGTGTAGGGACGGAGAGAGGAAAAAATTAATAGATAAATAAGAATGTAGTCTATGTTGGATGCCCCAGTCGTAGCGCCAAGTTGGGGCTACTGGCCTCCCCTTATTGGGGCCCCCAAATAAACAAGTGGGGGAGGTATCTTTATGTATAGTAGTAGTAGTGAAAAAAAAAAAAAAAAAAAAAATAGTATAGTAGTAGTTGTGTATAGTATAATAGTAGTAGTATTTGTAGTATGTGTAGTGGAGGTAGTTATATTTGTATAGTAGTAGTAGTAGTAGTAGTAGTAGAGTAGTAGTGTAGTAGTAAGTAAAAGTAGTATAGTATAGTAGTAGTAGAGTAGTAGAGTAGTTTGTAGCAAAATTAGTAGTAGTAGTAAAAAGTAGTAGTAGGGTAGTAGTAGTAGTAGTAGTAGTAGTAGTAGTAGTAGTAGTATTTGGGGGAAAAGTAGTAGTAGTATGAGTTAATAGTATAGTAGTATTTGTAGTAGTTTTTTTTTTTTTTCACAAAAGGACTGGCCAAAAGGCACAACAAAAAAAATAGTAACGCAAAACCTGTTTTTACCAGTCCCATAAAGAAGCAGTAGAAAAAAGAAAGGGGGTTGGGCCATTTTTTGGGAGGAGTCTTGTTACTCTTTTCTTGATAAGATTTATGTGTGGAAGGTGAAAAATAAAACAGGAAAAGATTTTCCCGGTTTCCTGAAGGGCTGAAATAGAAAAATCTGATTAACTCTTTCATTAGGAAGATGGACAGAATAAGGATGTAAAGAGTAGAAAATTTTGTGAACGAGGCCGCGGGGGGGGGGAGGCATGCGTTAGCAGGTTCAGAAAAGCAGTGAGGATGTATTACGGTAGAAGATTAAAATTGAAAAAAACTTGGGGGGCGGTGATTTTAGATTGAAGACAGATCAAAGAGGGAGTTGATGGACGAAAAGCTTTGAAATCAAACCCGTTTAGGAGAGCGATGAGTGGATCCCCCAAACTCTGAGACATTCTCCATACAGGGCGGATAAGGCCCTTTAAAATAGTAATGGAAGTTTTGATAGCAGATTATTATTTTATTAGTAGTGGGGATAGAAAAAATAGTGGTATTATTATTTATTATTATTATTTATTATTAGTATAGTAGTGTAGTATGTATATTTAAATAGTATTTTGTAGTAGTAGGGAGTGTAAGTAGTTTGTTAGTAGTTGATAGATAGTACAAAATGTAGTAGTTATTTAGTTTAGTTGTAGTAAAAGAGTTGTGGGGGTAATGTGTAATTAAGTAAAAATATAGTACTAGTAATTGTATAGTAGTCAATGAAAAGTTCGAAAAATATCTGAAATTATGGTAGGTGTTACACATTGTCTCAATAGACAGGAACGTATTAAAAGGTTCAGGGTTTTTTTATTTGTGATTACATTTTTTTTTTTTAGAGCATCTAAAATTGATACAAAATTTTTTATATTTTGTATAGCACTGTTGGAAAAGTTCACGGTTACCCTTCAATACTCTAATGGTTTTTTAAAAAGGGTCAGGCGTTTTTGAGTAAAGGGTCTCATTAAGTGTAAATTTTTCTAAGGGTAATCATTCATCATCATTGGGGGCATAAACCGGGGGGCGCGTCGCCTCGCCAACCCTACGACCCACTCCAGGGGTTCACCACGCGAGTTCCCCCAGGGCGAGTCTCCATGCAGGCTCCTTTCCCATACCAGCAGCTCTCGACAAGAAACATCAACTTGCCCCAGCCACGAGCCTTGTGGGCGCCCCCTTGGCCTCCCTCCACGCCGGATTGTCTCTTTCAGATACAACCGATGGGAAGGATCGTTTTCTGGGTAGCGTACCCGCATGCCCATATAGCCGAAGTTGGCGTTGATGGAATATGCAGGTAATAGGCCTCGATTCAGTCTCACGGTGCAGTCGCTGATTTGACACGTAATCATCCCACCCCAAATCCCCCATGATTCTGCGAAGACCTTATTACCAAGGCATTGATTCGTCTTTCAAGTCACTATTTAGTGTCCATGTCTCACAACCATATAGTAGGACAGGGATCACAAGCGACTTGAAGATCCGGATCTTTGTTCTCCTGCACAGGTACCGACAACGCCAAATACTCCCGCTGAGCGGGGTCCATAGCACCGGGGGGCTATGCCAATCCGCCGTAAGATACCTTGACGTGACCCGCCGTCATTAGGACTGCGCTCCCAAGGTATGTAAAACTTTCCAAGATCTCAATGTCCTCGCCGCAGGCATGAACAGATTGTACTGCTTTTTTCTAGTAAATCTTCAAACACCTGGACCTTGGTCTTAAGCCAGCAAACCTCAAGTCCCAAAGGCTTTGCCTCCTTTTGGAGCGCCTCGAGAGCCATCACCAAAACTCCAGCGACTCAGCAAAAATTACTGCATCAACAGCAAAAACATAATCAGTGATCTTGGTGTTGCCGACGGATGCTTCACAATCACTTTGATTTACAACCTTGTCCAATACTCCCGTTCATACAAACGTTGAAAAGTGATGGGTCAAAAACGCACCCTTGCCTCACTCCTGTAAATTAACAGGAAAGAAGCTGGATACACCCTTTCCCCCCCACACTTCACAGCACTCTCAGTATGTTTGATGCTGCCCGCTCTCCCTAAGGGTAATGCAAGCACTTAAAAAAAATATTCCGAAAAATGTGTAGTTTTACTATGATGTAAATCATGTAATTTTACTTGCTATCATTGTAATAGCTTGGCTTATTTGAATTTGTGTGGTCTTGCTTCCTAGCCTGTGACCTACGTTAATGTCAGCGTGGTCAATGTTTATTCTAAGGTTATCCTTGATGGCACTCGTACTGCTTCAGTTGAGTTTTCATTTGGGGTTTCTTGGGTAGGGATTTACCACTGAATATTATTGTATCTCTTCGTTGGTATTGATTAACATCAATTTGATTTTCAAGATCACGAGGTAATTTTCTGGGCTATTGCTTTGGTTTTCAGCTCATCTATTTTTGGTCCTTTTTGTCTGATAAGGCTTGTAGTGCTTTTACAATGGGGTTCACAATAAGTTCCCTCCTTCCTTGGAGAGTGGCTAATGACTTCCTGTATGGTGCTGAGGATGCAAATTGGATGTTGGTGGGCGTGGTGCTCCTGTGGTTTGGGCCCTGATGTGGGTCTGACTCGTTAGAGTCAGGGTAGCTCGGTAGTTCCAGGGCGAAGGTAATTCCTGGTATTCACCATGCTGATTCGGCAGAAAGCACTGAGCGGTAGAAATATTGTTGTGCAAAGGCTGTAACTAGGTAGTAGGGCATGACTGTAGTTTATGCCGGGAGGAGGGAGTCCAGCAGTTTGTTATCGTTAGGAGTACTGGGCGGATGTTATTGGAACATCGGCAGTTTTGGGTAGAATGATAGGCGTCCAACAATTTCCTATTTTTTGGTCATTAAGGAGTTATCCTGATACTGCAGTACTCCTAGACAGAAGGAATCATACTTACGGAGCCAGCTATATCGCTGGATGGTAAATGTAGATCGTGTGTGAAGTGCTTTGTAGGATATCAGGGAGCTCCTGGGCCCATTTCTGCTCACCAGGAGGTATGGAGGCGAAGTCCGAGAGAGAGAGATAACACTGAATAAGGTAGCATGACCAACACCAGCGGGATGTCGCATCAGCCCAGAACGAATCTGGACGATGCGGGTTTAGATCGAGGCCCCCAGGAATACCAGGCCTGGGTGATCGCCTGTGAAGTCATCAACAGCAATATAATAACCTAGGGAAATAGTTTACTTTCCAGAGAAATCTGCCCCTGCCAAATACACCCGTTTATCAGTAAAAGTGATATACTGTTTTTTTTGGGAAATGCTTGTTATATAAGATTATCACATAAAAACAGTAATAAAAAAAATAAAAATAAAGGTCATTATGATACTACTAGCCGCAAAGCCCCTCCGGGGGGACTTTTTGGCTAGCTCCTGCGGAGGCTATTGGTGGGCCTTCGGCCCACCACCTGTGTTTGGTGGGCCTTGGGCCCCACCAAAACTTTGTCCATCAACCCATCCCTTTGTCCATCACCCCTCACCCCATCACCCCCCACCATTCACTCACCCAAACCCCACACCCATTACCCATCACCCCACCCATTCCTCACCCATTACCCATCACCCTACATCAAGGTTTCCTAAATTTCCCTCGCAACCCATTTTATTTTTCACAATTCTCGAAAATGGGCCCTGCTAAAAAAAAAGAAAAAAAAAGTGATGGATCATCTCATAAGTGGGCTTAAAACCTTCCCCTGGTCGACCCGTTTCCAAAAATGTGCCACATGAGGGGATTCCGCCACAGGGGGCGGCACCTATCGCGGACAGACAGACACACACACACACACACTTTCGCTTATATTATTATAGATGAAGAAATATGCATAAACACTTAACCTCGTCGAGAACTAAAATGTTGTGATTTTGACATGGAGTATATCAGTGCTCTTCAACCTTTTTGATGTCGTCCACCCTTAGTGGTGATTTGGTAAAAGCATCCACCTCAATTTTTAAATCTCTAAAAACAACGGCTCTTGACATTGTAAGTAAATGTACTATATCATATATAGACTAAATCATTCTACAAATGTATAAGTAGGAAAAAGTAGTTTCATCATTCTCTATGTACGGGTTTACATAGTCTTCTGTATAATAACACATGCGGTTTCTAAAATATAAAATACACGAAAGAAATAAACATAGCTTATGAATTTCAGAGCAAATGCATTTTTTTCATGAAACTAAAGTAAAATTGCACCTAATGTGCGTTTTTTTTGGGTTTAATCCAGAAAAAAAAGCAAAACTTCAAAAAAAAACTTCTAAAAACTTCAAAACACAAAAATCAGTGGCCGGCTACTGTTTCAAATGGTCTGCTATCAGCTTAAATCGAGGCATCAGATGATTTTCAAGTGCCCCCATATGATAGGTTCCAAATTCGGAATGGCATTCCTTTCTTTGCCTTGATTAAAACCAAGCTTGAGCAACCTTGCATACACAGATATAAAGTTAGCATGAGCAAAAACATGGCTGTTGCCTGCTAAGCTAACTCCTTGTATTCCTAGAATCAAGCAGGGCAACCCAGAAATGCATGGAAGGGCCCAAAGAATACTGTATACTGGACTTGCTACTCATTTGGGCTATTTCCAGTGGAGGCCAATGCCGTGATACCTAACATTTTCGAACATCACTCCCATTTCAATTTCTATGGTTTAACAGTATAAATGATATACAGTTATCTTCGTAAATGTTTGTTCTATAATATTATCAAATAAAAAACAATAAAACACATTAAAGAAATGTCTTTATGAGAGACTGAAAGAAATATGCATGAATTAATATTCCCCTTAAAACTCTTCGCCATTTAATATTTTGTGAAACAACATTTAAGAGGGAGCATATCAATAGAAGCGGAGTTTCATTAGCTTCCATTGAAATATTTAGCTTTCTGATAAATGAATTACCAACATGCATAAATTAGCGTTTACTAAATATATAACATCTTCAAGCGGGAAAATTACCCGATTGATGATGTTATTTATTTAGTTAAGCTAATTAATTAATTGTGTTAATTAATTTATCCCGTAAACGAAATATATAATAGATAGCTAATACGATTCCGCTTCTATTGATATGTTTCATGTAAAATGTTTTTAGCGCAAAATAAAATTGCGAAGATTTTAAATGAATATTAAGTTTATTCATATTTCTTCACTCTCTCATAATGGCATTTCTTTAGTGTATTTTACTGTTTTTTATTTGATAATATCATAGAACAAACATTTACGAAGATATCAGTGTATCATTTATACTGATAAATCATAGTCTTTCTGTATTCATGGAACACTTTTTTACTTGCCGATCCGCTTGATGAGTTATTTCTTTAGTCAACGCTAATTTATGGGATGGTGTTAGTTCATTTATCAGAAAAAGAAATATATCAATGGAAAGCTAATGAAAATCCGCTTCTATTGATATGCTCCATCTTAAATGTTGTCCCCAAAAAGTTTAAATGGCGAAGAGTTTTTAAATGAATAAGTGACTTTAAGCTCACGCATATATCTTCAGAGACTCATAATGGCATTTCTTTAGTTTTTTTACTGTCTTTTATTGAAATATTATAGAACATACATTACGAAGATAACAGTATATCATTTATACTGTAAACTAAGGGAAGGGAAATGGGAAATGATGTTCGAAACATTTTTTTTTTTCTTTGCCGATCACTGGTTCATGGGCGGTTTGGCGCGGGACACGAGTATACAGTAGTCTTTGGATGGCCAAATGTTTTGAAAGTTGTTTTTTGAGAATATACACTCGAAGCTCCAATAGGGCATCAGAATGATCAGTTTTCCATCATCTGAAAATGGTGTAGGTATCCACATGTTGGATGCATACATATCTCATGGAATATAAGTCAAGGTTTTCCTGCATCAAATTAAGGTGTCTGGTAATCAAGTGGGGCATTCCTACCTCCTGTGTCTGTTCTGCTGTCGCGTACCATCATCATGTTATCAGCCACATTCTCTCATATAGGTATCAAAGACTCCAAAATCTGAAAAAACACTGATCTATACTGACAATGCACTGTAAAATTTAAGGTATAGAAAGGGTATACAAGGGGTATTCCTACTGGTTAAATAGCATACCCTATAGGGGTACATTAGAACTATGATATACCCCCTTTCATTATAACATATACTTATAATACCCTTACATAGGGGGATTAATAAGTATATGTTATACCCTTGAAAGGGTATAATGTAAAGGGTATATCATAGTTTTTAATATACCCTATAGGGTATACTATTTTAGACACTAGGAATAACCCCTTGTATACCCTTTCTATACCTAGGAATACCCTGCTAAAGGGTATTTAAATTATATATATACCTTCGTACTCTAATCCATTAACCCTTAGGTATGGTTTAAATTATAGGTATAAAAGAGGACTTCAGGTTTCAAAAGTTTATTTACTTTTTTTCTCTGAAAATATAAAAAAAGGCATATGGTTGGGTTGATGGTGGGGTTGATGGTGGTGGTGTTGAAGGGTGATGTTAATGGTGGTGTTGGTGGTGGTGTTGAAGGTGGTGTTGAAGGTGGTGTTGATGGTGGTGTTGAAGGTGGTGTTGAAGGTGGTGTTGATGGTGGGGTTGATGGTGGTGATGTGGTGTGATGGTGGGGGTTGATGGTGTGTGAAGGTGGTGTTGATGGTGGTGAAGTGGTGTGTATGGTGGTGTTGATGGTGGTGTTGAGGTGGTGCTGAAGGTGGTGTGGTTGGGGTGTTGATGGTGGTGTTGATGGGGGTGTTGAGGTGGTGTTGAAAGTGGTGCTGAAGGTGATGTTGATGGTGGTGTTGTTGATGGGGTGATGGTGGGTTGATGATGGGGGTGATGGTGGTTGAGGTGTGATGTTGATGGTGGTGGTGGTGATGATGGTGGTGGTGTTTATGGTGGTGTTGAAGGTGGGGGTTGAAGGTGGTATTGATGGTGGGTGTTTATGGTGGTGGGATGGGGGGTGTTTGATGGTGGTGGTGATGGTGGTGTTGATAGTGGTGGGGGTGGTGTTGATGGTAGGGTTGAAGATGTTGGGAAAGATGTCATCACTATAAACCCCACCTTCAACACCACCACCATCAACACCACCATCAGCACCACTTCAACACCACCATCACCACACCTTCAACACCACCGCCCTCAACACCACCATCAACACCACCCTCAACACCACCACAACACCACCTTCAACCCACCACCATCAACACAACTTTCAACACCACCGTCACCAACCACCTTCAACACCACACCACAACACCACCATCAACACCACATCAACACCATCATCACCACCACCTTTCAACACCACCACCAAACAACACCACCATCACCACCACCTTTAACACCACACCCATCAACACCACCACCATCAACACCACCACCACCATCACCCCCACCACCAAACCCTCAACACCACCTTCAACACCCCCATCAACACCACGTTCAACACCACCATCACACCACCTCACACCCCCACCACAACCCCCACCATCACCTCCACCTTCAACACCACCACCATCAACACCACCATCACCACACCTCAAACCCCCCACCATCAACACACATCCAACACCCCCATCAACACCACCCTTCAACACCCCCATCAACCACCACCACCACCATCACCACCACCACCACCATCACCACCACTACCATCACCACAGCCACAATCACCACCTCAACCCCATCACCAACACCACCACCTCAACCACAATCACCACCATTACTCTCAATCACCTCAACCACCTCAATCACCACATCGGTGGTGATGAGTCACCCTCAGAGGTGGGGTGAAAATTAAATTATAATTTATTTTTTAAGGATCCCGTATGCCAGAATT
>JACEEZ010005878.1:0-17616 GCA_016584305.1 Chionoecetes opilio
CATCCTATACCATGATACAAAAACTGCATCTGTGTTAGAATTCTTAAAGAGTGCAAATACACACAATCATTTCCCCTGAGTATGTTATGAAAATATTTATTTGATAGCAGAGAAACACCTGCAGTCATGGATAGCGGTGGTCCGGATATCCGCATTCGCATCCGCATCATTATTAACATCCGCATCCGTATCAATTGATGCGGATGTCTTGAAAAACTAGACACTGTACCTGTCGGTTGGAGAGAGAGAGAGAGAGAGAGAGAGAGAGAGAGAGAGAGAGAAGAAGAGAGAGAGAGAGAGAGAGAGAGAGAGGGGAGAGAGTTTCACTCACTCACTCGATCGCCTCCTGTACCCTAACGATTCCTGATCAAACCTGTTGGACAGGTATTGGGCCATTAGCGTGTAGCGGGCTGTCACTTGTAGGAAATCAGTTGCGTTACAGTGCTTGCGTAGTGGTAACACAGAGAATTGAAATTGTTGTAAAATTTGATTAGTAATTCTTTTTCCTTTATTTCTTAACTAGCCGCAAAGCCGCCCTCCGGGCGGACTTTTTTGACTAGCTCCTGCGGAGGGCTATTGGTGGGGCCATCGGCCCACCACCTGTGTTTTGGTGGGCCGGAGAGCTTTTCTGGAGCTGTGACTGGAGCTGTGACCGGAGAGCAGACTCTCCAGATAGCCCCTTCTAACTTTCCTGAAATCATGGATGTAGAAATGTATGTATTAACGCCTTACCCATCACCCCCCCACCCATTCACTCACCCATTACCCATCACCCCCCACCCATTCACTCACCCATTACCCATCACCACACACCCATTCACTCACCCATTACCCATCACCCACCTATTCCCTCACCCATCACCCATCCCCCCACCCATTCACTCACACCATCACCCCACACCCATTACCCATCACCACCCATTCACTCACCTATTACCCATCCACCCTACATCAAGGTTTCCTCAATTCTCGCAACCCCTTATTTTTCTTCACAATTCTCGCTAATAGGCTGCTAAAAAAAAGAAAAAAAAAGTGATCGGATCATCTCATACGTGGGCTTAAAAGTTTGCCCCTGGTCGAGGGTGGTTCCAAAACTGCCATATGATGGGATTGGGGCACTGGGGCGGCACCTATCGCGGATACACACACGCACAGACAGACACACACACACACTTTCGCTTATATTATTACTAACCGCAAAGCCGCCCTCCGGGCGGACTTTTTGGCTAGCTCCTGCGGAGGGCTATTGGTGGGCCTTCGGCCCACCACCCCACAGACTCTCCAGATAGCCCCTTCTAACTTTCCTGAAATCATGGATGTAGAAATGTATGTATTAACGCCAACCCATTCACATCACCCCCAACCCATTCACTCACCCATTACCCATCACCCCCCACCCATTCACTCACCCTTTACCCATACACCCCCACCCATTCACCTCACCCATTACCCATCACCACACACCGATTCACTCACCCATTACCCATCACCCCCATCTATTCCCTCACCATCACCAATCCACCCCAACCCATTCACTGACCCATCACCCCACCCCCATTAACCATCACCCCACCCATTCACTCCACCCATTACCCACCACCCTACATCAAGGTTTCCTCAATTCTCGCAACCCACATTTTTTTTTCACAATTCCTCGCTAATAGGCTGCTAAAAAGAAGAAGAAAAAAGTGATCGGATCATCTCATAAGTGGGCTTAAAAGTTGCCCCTGGTCGAGCTGGTTCCAAAACTGTGCCATATGATGGGATTGGGCACTGGGGGCGGCACCTATCGCGGACACACACACACGCACAGACAGACACACACACACACTTTCGCTTATATTATTACTAGCCGCAAAGCCGCCCTCCGGCGGACTTTTTGGCTAGCTCGCTGCGAGGGCTATTGTGGGGCCTTCGGCCCACCACCCCACAGACTCTCCAGTAGCCCCTTCTAACTTTCCTGAAATCATGGATGTAGAAATGTATGTATTAACGCCAACCCATTCACATTACCCCCAACCCATTCAATCAACCATTACCCTCACCCCCCACACCATTCACTCACCCATTAACCCATCACCCCCACCCCATTTCACTCACCCATGTACCCACACCAGCACACCCATTCACTCACCCATACCCATCACCCCCCATCTATTCCCTCACCCATTCCAAATCACCACCCCCACCCATTCACTGACCACCATCACCCCCACCCCATTAACTCACCCACCACATTCACTCATCCATTACCCATCAACCTACATCAGGTTCCGTCATTCTCGCACCACTTTTTTTTTTTTTTACAATTATCGTATAGGCTGCTAAAAAAAGAAGAAAAAAGTGATCGGATTGCACTCTAATTGGGCTTTAAAAAACTTCCCCCTGGTTCAACCTGGTTCCAAAAGTGTGTAATATGATGGGTATTCCGCCACGGGGGGCGGAACCTATACCACACACACAAACACACACACACCACGACACATCAACACACACAGCAACACACACACACAACAGACACAGACACACACGCACACACTTTCGCTTATATTATTATAGATAGTATATTAATGATAGATTTTTTACGCATCTCTTAGCATCCTTAAATTTAAATAATTTGTGATTAACACTCTTGTGTCTTATATATCCGCATTCGCAAATATTGGAAATTAACTATTCGTATCCGCATATCCGCAATTGTGAAAAACGACATCCGGTCCCTCTAGTCATGGGATATGTCATAAGATTCATCGTACCGAGAAAATCCAATAACCTAGTTAGTCAATATGATAAAGCTATTAATACCTCCCACATAGCTTATTGCTTGCCAGTCTTGGCACCTCACAAACATTACCCACTCCAAAACTGGAGGACTTACCAAAAACCTCACTTCTCCACAGCAGTACCTGTCATGATGATCAAGGTGGAACGCTAAGTCCTAAATACTGGAGGAACTAGAAGAATATCGACACATGTTACATAACGAAAACCTCTCCCCGACCTCCTTGTCTTGCGGACATTCTCCCGGATCCCCCTACTGTCTTCCTGCGTAATTTATCGCCTTCCTTCCAACAATACACATCCTTCATAAGATTTAACCATTCTGCTTTACATCGCGTTCCTTTCCCCCCTTCCCTCACCGTTTCACTCTTCTCTCTAACGCCTCCTTTTTTATGATTTGCTATAAGTGCCATATGACCTCTGATGTCCTGGCACATTTCCCCCCTTTTTGGCATTAATCAATCATCCATACAACACATGGCAAGGTTTTTAGATGGACATTTATAATCTCATGAACGCTAAGATAGACGATGACAAGAAACAATGACTAAACTCCACATCCCGTCAGATAGTCCTGCAGCCGGGAAGACAATATGTCGAGAATAGAACCTCACTGTTGACTTCTGTTGTTGGTGGAGTTTTGGTTTGATGTTACTGTTGTTATTGTTACTGTTGTTCTATTTGTTGTTGGTGGTGGTGGTGGGGAGGAGTATGCTTTCATTTGTCAACCTGGAGACACTTGAGACATCGCATCTCGTCACTCCTGGGCGAGCAGTATTATGTTGCCCTTCTGGAGTAGCTCATTTTTGTATGTGTTGTGGATGAGATTATGTGAGGAAGAAGTGGCATTCATGTCTGGCTCACCGGAACTATCGGTATCAGGGCCGGAAGGAAGAGTGTTCATGAATATTTTGGTGATGGTGCTGGCATGCACGGTATAAGTCCTCTCCTGTCAGAAGAGGAATAGTTTGGTGCGTGGTGCTGGCATGCACGGTTAAGTCTCTCCTGTCATAAGAGGAATAGTTTGGTGAGTGGTGCTGTGCATGCACGTATAGTCTCTCCTGTCAGAATAGGAATAGTTTTTGGTGAGTGGTGCTTGCATGCATGGTCTAGTCTCATCTCTGTCCGAAGAGGAATAGTTTGGTGATTGGTGGTCGGCATGCTACGGTATAGTTCTGCCTGTCAGAAGAGGAATAGTTTGGTGAGTTGGTGCTGGCATGCATGGTATAGTCTCTCCTGTCAGAAGAGGAATAGTTTGGTGAGTGGTGCTGGCTGCATGGTATAGTTCTCTCCTGTCAGAAGAGGAATATTTGGTGAGTGGTGCATCGGCATGCATGGTAGAGTCTCTCCTGTCAGAAGAGGAATAGTTTGGTGAGCTGGTGCTGGCATGCATGGTATAGTCCTCTCCTGTCAGAAGAGAATAGTTTGGTGAGTGGTGCTTGCATGCCCGGTATAGGTCTCTCCTGTCATAAGAGAAATAGTTTGGTGGGTGGTGCTGGCATGCATGGTATAGTCTCTCCTGTCAGGAAAGGCAAAAAGGCAGTCACGCTACATTTTGTGGCTTTATAAACTTGTCGTACTAACAATTCTACATCAAATAATGGCTTCTGTTTGGTGTGGAATATCTGCGTCTGCCGTCTGTGGAGGGTCCCTTCTAGGCAATCCGTCCGTCAGCAGCACGCGTACTGCACGCGGCGGGGAAGGGAGCATAACTCACGGCCCAAGGCCGCCATATACTGCACCGATGCAGGGCCACACGGCGTGGAGAATATCCGCCGCCGTACTCTACTGCACTGCTTTGTGTTGGCCGCGGCGTGAGAATATCCGCCGCCGTACTGCACTAACGGGACCTACCCCGTGATATTAACCGCCAAGACCGCCATACTGCACTGCTTGCACTCCTGCGGGGGGCCCACGGCGTGAGAGACGCGGCATACTGACACCGCAGGGCATACTGGTGGACGGGGGTGGGCGACGCACCGTGTGGGGGCACAGGCACAGGGTGGGCCACAGGGTGTGGGGCCACGGCATAGGGCGTGGGTACGTCGATCTGCTACACCTGGGGGGCCGTGTATTTGGTGATGGTGCCGGCGTGGTAGGGCGTCTCCCGTAGTTGGGCGTGTGTTTCTAAACCCTTGACCTCCTGTTCTTGATGGTGATCTCGGGCGCCTTGAAGTGATTTGGAGAGCAGTGTGGAGGGCGGGCGATGGGGGGCGGCGAGGGAAGGCTTGTGGATGGGGGTGGGGGCCGGCCACTAGGCCGAGTGCCGTAGGGGACTTGCTTGGGGACGGGCCCCCCGTGGGTCGCGTAGGGGGATTCACCTCGGCGGGCGCAGGTGGAGGGCGCCGCGCCTGCGTCCCAAGGGGTGGGGGCGTGAGGGAGGGGCCGGCCCCCAGCACTTGTGTGTTCGAGTCAGGGGCACGGGGGGGCCAGGGCGGCAGCAACCCGGGCCGAGAAAACCCTGTCCCCAGGAGAAGACATGGGGTCAGGGGGGTGTTACGGGGCGTGCCTAAGGGGCGCCCAAGGGTGCACGCGAGGCGACGCATAAAAATGATGTACATGGAATGGATCATTGATAGAATTTCACATGATAACACGGCTAGAATATTCCCCATCATCATCCATAGTGTTTGTTCCATGCATCCCGTTTGAGTCATACTATCATAAAAAAGAAACTTTGAATTGAATTGAAAAAGACAAAAAAACGACAACTTCCATCCTGCGAAAAATTTGAGACAGCATGCTATTATATTGTTATCCTGAACTTTATTATTATTTTTATTTTTTTTTTCAATTAAGAGTTTTGCTGCTAGAGACAAAAACTAGGGACTCACCAGGATCTTCATGATGCTTGAGGGGGGGTTCAAAACAAAAAGACTAATCCTGGGATCTCCGCGGCTTTATAGCAGGTGGGCGGGGGTGGGCGGGGGGGGTCGATAGGGCCCCTTCAAGGCCCCCCACCTCCACCTCACCGATGATCCACCCGGATGAGACCATAAAAAATTGCCTTGCACGCCAACCAGAAAACGAGCCACGCCCTGCCGGCCAGTGCGCCCTGGCCTCGCCCCCACACGCCCCTACACCTCACACTTTCCTGCTAAACCCCGTGCTACACGTTGACTGTTTAAAAAAAAAAGAAGATCCTCATATTAAGGTGTTAAAAACCTTTACGTCAACTTACTGTCAGCAATGAAATGTTTCGACCGCCATCTAGCAAAATACGCTTTTTAAGAAATCTATCCGTTTTTAGTTATTGATGCAAGATTTTCCCTTTCAGAAACCTAGATTTTTTCGGAGACAGAGACCAGACACTACTTCTACTACTTTACTACTACAAATACTACTTCTACCATACCCACCATACATTCCTAGTGTGGCGGATATCGTAATTGGTATCTATAAAAACTTCCTGCCCTTTTGTTTGCGTGCGGGTTGAATCTGATCCAACAAACAAGTGACCGAAACCAAAAAGACCATTCCATTTACTGCTGTTATTAAGCTCAGGCGAGTGTCACTTTTAAGTCTGGTAGGGGGAAAAAGGGGGGTAACAAGTACCAAAGTGGATAAACACAGCCTTTTGATGTCCTGGATGGCAGAGGAGGGGGGGGCGAAAGGGTTCAAAGGGGGAGGAGGCAGAGGGACCACCGACGGAAAGGGAAGGCCTCTGAGGGACAACACATCCTATCACCAAAGACAAGTTTGATGAGGGGAGGTGGGAAAATGGGGAGAAACAATAACGACAACTTAGAACCCCCAAAAAGGATCGCGGGAGGCCCTTAACAAGCTGACAGGATGAACAGTCCCATTATTCTGTATTTCTGTGTTTCTTTTGTATTCTTGTACACCCCCCCCCCCTTCTATGTAAATCTCTCCGCCCCTTTTCTTTAATAAACGTTTAAACTTAGAAACTTTGTCCCCCGCCGTCAGCAAGGGGGCAGGATCCAGGCCGGCGGGGAGACGTGGCTGCGGGGCCTGCCTTGAGGAGGGCTTGGCTGCTGGCAGGATGAACACTGGCTGCTCTCGTTGCCTTTCGGGCGCGCTCCGCCTTCACTCTACATCTTGCTCGGGTCTCGCTCTCTCCATTTCGCTATCATGACTTCGCCATTGCAGCAACGAAGAACATTTGTTTGTGTCAATGTTGCCTCCCTGTCGTCGCCATGGGCCATCACCAGTTCACCTCAGTTTTTCTATTATTTTTTTCTTCGATGTTAAGGTAACTCGTTTCTCGTCTCGTCAGTGTCTGGTGTTCTGCACAGACCCACGCCCACCACCGGCCTGCATCACCACGACAGATTCAAGAAGGTGTCCTGTTACGCACCATGCAGGTTGTACCACAGGAGCACAGTGAATGATCAGGTACACCTTTAAAGCTCTCGGAATGTATAGGAAAAAGTAGCACCTGTTTGGCATATTGTTGGACTTACCAAAGCAGCGTTTATTGTCCTCTTTTGGGCATAGATGCTCTTTTTTTTTGAGGAGTGAGAGGAGAGGACCAGCTTAGGTTTGGTTCATCTTCTGGTTCATCTTCACTTTTTGCCCCTCGCCCGCCCTCCCTGACTCTCACTCAGCAGGCCTCCTCTGCCTCTCCCCTCCAAAGTGGCCAAGGTCGCAGCCGCCCTGGGGCAAGGCAGGGATGGGAGCCGGATTCAGGCCGTGTCCTGTGTGTTGCAAGTTCTCATATTACGACGGTTTTCCATGTTCTTTTAACTCTCCCTCCAATGCTATCACATCAGTATATACTTCTGTCTGAACCAACTTATCGGCACGTTATGCAGAATACATCCATTGCCTGGCCTGTAGTGCTTGCAAACATCGTCACTCAATAGTCAGTGTTTTTTTCAAGGCCGCTGTATGTATGTATGTATGTATGTATGTATGTATGTATGTAAATTACCGCGCCCCCGTTATAGCCTAAGCTTCCTGCAGGAGGCTTGTTGTATATATGACGCCAAAAATAGGTGTAGGAGTGTAGGGCATCAGCGATCGGCGTTACTGCAAAGTGTACCAACTCTCAGGAACTACCCTTACAGAAACAACTCTTACAGGAACTACCACGTGTAGGTCTCATGGCCTCTTGTACCTTCCTTATTTTCTTATGTTTCTTATGTAACTCTCCTCACTAGTACGAGGAGGAAATATGAAATGTTGTGATTGTGTGATACCTAAATGTTGTTTTTGTATACATTGTGCGTCATCTTTTTGTGGCTCAGAGTGGCACTGTACGATATTGGCATGATGCAGATTTTATGATATATTCAAGATCTGTCATTGTGAAGTTTACGTCTTACATAATAATGTGTGTGTGTGTGTGTGTGTGTGTGTGTGTGTGTGTGTGTGTGTGTGTGTGTGTGTGTGTGTGTGTGTGTGTGTGTGTGTGGAAAGTGTGTGTGAGAGTGTGTGTGTGTGGGTGTGGGTGTGGGTGTGGGTGTGTGGGTGTGGGTGTGGGTGTGGGTGTGTGTGTGTGTGTGTGTGTGGTGTGTGTGGGTGTGTGTGTTTTGGAGATGATGTCTAGGCCTCCCTCATTCATATAGTAGTACTTGCACTTTTTTATTTATTTTATTGCTAGTATTACTGCATTTATCAATACTGCAACCACTACTATAATCACCATTACTGTTGCCACCCGCCCCATTCCACCACCATCACCACCACTACTACCCTTTATCACCACCACCACTCCTGACAACAGTAGTAGGTCCCTATTTCCAAAGTGGCAGCATTAGCATAGTAGTGGATATGGCGGTGAGGTAGAGGTCGATAAGGTTATAGAAGTAGTAGCAATAGTAGTAGTGGTAGTAGCAGTAATAGTAGTAGTAGTAGTAGTAGTAGTAGTAGTGGTAGTATGTGTGGTAGTAGGTGGGTGGGGTCGGGAGCAGGTGGTGGGTTTGTTCCGTTATGGCCACAATCTCAAGGCCGCTTCAGCCAGGTCTATCCTCCGGTGCCCTTCTTCCAACCACACCCCCACCCCCCACACCACACCACCACCCCCACACCACACCACCACACCCCACACCACCCCCCAAACCCCCACACCACCCCCCACACCCCCACCACACCCCACACCCCACCCACCCACCACACCCACACCCCCACCCCCCCACCCACACCCGCGCGCCCCAAACCAGCTCCTGCCCCACATCACACCCCCAAACACCCAGCCCCCCCACACCCAAAATTCCCCCTGCACCACACCCACCACCGCTACCCCACACCCCCCCCGCACCGTCTTCTACCCCACACCCCTCAATGCATACGTAACCTTTTATGCATTGAAGATATTTTTTATGGCTTTTTTTCTTATATTTTAAAAATTTTTAGTGTTAAAATTCCTTTCATGAAAAAAGTATGGTTATCTAAGTTAATTATACAAACGGAAAACCCAATTTTGTAGCCTACTTAAATAAGGGGTTCCTGTACTATACTGTACTGGGGTCCCTGCCAAAATAAAATTTTGGCAGATGTTGACATTCTAATAGTAAAGCAATTTTTTTTTTAAAACAGTATTATGATGAAAAAAATCGGAATAAAATATACAATTCTGAGTGTTTACCCTCACGCCTTCCACTACCTTAAAAAATATTAGGGTTTTTCTAATAAAAAACGCGTCTTCTCCCATCGACCCCTTTTGGTGAGGTAAAATCAAACTTTATCATTTTGTTGGTTTATAAAAAAGGAAAAAAAAAAAGCCGAATCTCCGGGGGACCGCCATAACTGATAAAAAGGGGAACGATTTATGTGCAATGATTTAGTTTGGGGTTATTGATCTCTTTGTTTCCCAAGGGTAGGGTTGTGCTTTTTTTTACACAACACACCTACCCTCTCTCTCCCTCTCTCTCCTCCCCTTCCTCTCTCTCTCTCTCTCTCTCTCTCTCTCTCTCTTTTCCCCTCTCTCTCTCTTCCCCCTCCCTCTCTCCTCATCTCTCTCTCTCTCTCTCTCTCTCCTCTCTCTTCTTCTCTCTCTCTCTTTCCCCTCTCCTCTCTCCCCTCTCTCCTTCTCTCTTTTTCTCTCTTTCTCTCTCCCCTTTCTCTCTCTCTCTCTCTCTCTCTCTCTCTCTCTCTCTCTCTCTCTCTCTCTCTCTCTCTCTCTCTCTCTCTCTCCCTTCTCTCTCTCTCTCTCTCTCTCTCCTCTCTCTCCTCTCTTCTGTGTGTTTTGTAGGAATAGACCCCAAGGTTGCGATTTTTTTGACGTTTTTTACGATTTAAGTTTGATCAAACCTTATTTCTTACCAAACACCTCGCATCGTGTTTTAAAAGGTTATAAAATTTAAACCCTTCACACCCAATCTTTCCTTTGCAAAAAAAAAATTGGTGTTGTAGAGCAAAAAACAAAAAGAAACAAAATATAAAAAATTTGTTAGCGAAAGGAACTAACGGTAAGCTCTAAAATTTTGCTTATTTTTCCCCAAAAAATCGTCTATGGTCCCCAATTAAAGGGAAATTCTTCTGGGTCTCAAGGGTTAAAAGAAAGACGGATACGGAGAGGACTTTAGGGATTTATGGGGGGGGTTCAGGGGGATTTTTTTTTGGGGGGGAAAAGGTTTTGGGGGGGATTCAGGTTTTTTTGGCTGGGTTTTAGAGCGGTTTTAGGGGTATTTTTTTTTATTTATATTTTTTTTTGGGGGTTGGGGTTAGGGGGTTTAAAAGGGTTTTTTGGGGGGTTAAAACGTTTATGACTTCTCCTTTCCCCCTTCCCCAGCCTTTGTTGAGTGCCTGTGATATGGCATTGAAGGCGGTGGGGGGTAATGGAGAGGCGTGTTTGTCCCTTTTTTTCGAAAGTTCCGCGTTGGTTAATTTGGGGTTACTGACAAAAAATACATGCAAAGTCCTTTCTTTCTTTATCCCTAAGGCTGATGTGTTGGGGTGAAAATTCGTATTTTATTTTTGTTGTTTTTTTTAAAAAGACCCCCCGAGGTTAAAATTAAGGTAAAATACTGTGTTTGCTTTGTGTGTGGGATAAAGATACTTTTTTGGTGTTAAAACACAGACATATTATATATATTATAAAAATATATATAATATTATTATATATATATATATTATATATATATATTTATATTACCTTATTTAACACACCGCCACGAGGTCAAATAGATAGAGCGTTGGGCTCCATTCTTGGTTGCCGGGTTGGAATCCTCACTGCTCCCCGGGGGTTTTTTTACTGACAATTCGGGCGGTTACTGTCCACCTTACAGGGGATGGGGTGGGTATGTGGGGTGTGGGTCCCACATTACCCAAAAATCGGGAATAATGACTCCAACTCGCACCGGGGGGTTTTAAACTGCGATCCGTGGAACCCGAAACGTGGACAAAAACCATGGGGGAATGACACACCCGCAACTCCCCAGGAAAGGGGTTTTACCATCCAACCCACCCCCTCCGGGCCCCTTTTCAAAGTCCTGCTCCTCACCTCCGCACCACACCCCCTCACCCCCCACCCCCCCCCCTCCCCCCCCTTACCACCCCACACCCCCCCCCTCCCCCCCCTGCACCCCCTTTCGATGCCATTACTGTGTCCTCTTCCCTGTGTCGTGTACTATAGTCCTTTGTGCTGCGTCCATACATTTTCTACCTAATTTTCTTTCCGTTCGTTTTCTTCCCCCAAGACCTTAGGAACTACTGGTTTGACCACCCTGGTATTCCTCATACGCATACTTATTACCTGCTTCCCTTTCTTTTATCCTATATTTGCCATCTTCTTTTAAACTTCCCATCTTTTGCCTAAGCCTCTATACTAGTCTATTCCAAAATAAAAACATAAGAACATAAAAAAAAAAGGAAAATACAAGGCCGTGAGACCTCACGAGGTAGTTCCTGTTCTTAACACTACCTACACCACCTTTTATCCCCCTCCATGAAATTTTTCTAGTCCCCCCTACCAATCATCTTTATCCCCTACGTATTTGAAAACAAAATTTTTTCCTGTCTTTATTTTTTTTTAGCTCATTTGTTAGGTCGCTATTTTTTGTCTTATCCCATTTTCCAAACCTTTAAAAAAATGGAAATAATAAAGGGCATTAGAAAAAATAAAATAGATCACATGAATGCCTCCTAGGCTGGGGTCCCATGGTTGGGCCCCCGCATTTACATAAAGAGCACCTGCCTACCTAACTGCCTCCTTCCCCATCTTTGTTGTGAATGCTGTGGCGACCTTAAATGTTTTTTAATATGGGCTGCTCCCCCCCCTCCTTCTTGTAATCTCTCTTTATCTTCATCTCTGTAAACTTCTTGTAACTTTCTTTAATAAACTTGTAACTTTATTATCCATGGGATGAGGTTATGCAGCCCTTTACTTTTCTGATATTTTTTGTTCTAGAAGTTTTGTATTTTTCCCGAGTTGGGGCGCGGGGGTGAAACATAATTCCCTACCCAAAGAAATTTCTACAAAGCAGGGCCCTTTCTTACATGGAATACGTGGTTGGCATAGGCCCCCCAACCCCAGGGGGCCCCCCAAAAATTTAATTATTGTTATTTTTTTTAAATCAAGTCTCTTTTTCCCTTAAATGCCCAATTGATGCATTTAAATATTTAAGGCGGCCCTCGGACCATCTTAGAGGGTTTGGAATCCCCCCCCCCCATAGTTTTTACAAAATAGGCCCCAAACAGCATTTCGCAAAGGGCCCCAAACCGCTAAAACGGCACTGTTACCATGGACACTTTGAAAAGGGAGGATTGTGCTCGCTGCAGTATAATTCTTTAGCTTCTGAAAGCCTCTCGCATCCTCACCCTGGTTCCTGCAGCATCCCCAAAAATGGCTGGGAAGAGAGAGTGATGAGAAGGAAAGTCGTGGGTTGGGCGTGGGCGCGACCAGCCCGCCCGCCGCCACCAAACACTAGGGCGTCAAGGCCAAGGTGAACCACACTCAGGACCCTTGGCTTTCCCCTTACCCTCAGGACACCCACCACTGGCTTTGTGTTCTATAGTCTTGTATTTGTATTCTAGTTCTCAAGGGCTTGTCGGTTGCGTGTCGAAAAAACTTTGCATGCATGTTTCAGTTATAAATCATTATATACCATGCTCAGGTACGCCAGCAGTATATAATATCATAAAGTAATATTACAAGTACTTAAATTCTTGAAAAACTATATTGATACTTTCCAAAACCCTATAATCTACCTAGCGAGCTGGGTCTGTCCTATCAGGCTATCATGGCTATCTGCACTGAATTTGTTGGGATGAGTTTGCAAAGTTCCCACGGTGAGTTACTTCGCCAGAAATTATATATATCTGGTACGTGAAGTTCTATAGATCAGAATCAGAGACTAAAAAACTCCTGACAATCCAGACTTCCCTTGGGGTTTATAGTCTATTTTTTTTAACGAGGCAAAAATTCCATTCTATCTTAAGGTCTCCTGCTTAAAATTATCCTATGTTTACCTGATATATGGTTTAACTATGATGAAATACAACTGAAATTTAGAAGAACCGTAGTATTCCCTTTCCTGCATCAAATATCAGTCAGTAAGCAGCAAGGGTCAGGATTTTTCACCTCGTTAAAAAAAAATGGACAATAACTGTTGCTGTGCTGTCGTCACATCGGCATAGCATTGCAGGAAAGTCTACGGGAACAACACTGCATCATATCAGGGTCTGGCCTCGATCATTGGTCAGGGTCTTCCACTCGGCATGAAGAAATGGCTGCTATACAATTCCCTACAGAGATACATTGACCACCGGGTTGATTTGACCCTGATTGGACTTAACCCCTTCACGTCCAGATCTTTCCTTACCTATAAAAAACTATGTTGTCGAGCCAAAAAATACGAAAAGTAACTGACCACATTAGTTAGTCGACAAGGATACTAAACAGGTCATATCTATAAAATATTGCTTATATTCACTAAAAAAAAACGTCTAATGGTACCCAAATTACAATGGAAATTACGTTCTGGTCTCATGAGGTTAATGTCGAGAATCATGAATAAGCTAAAATAAAGGAGAAAAATGGAAAGAGAAGGAAGACGAAATAAAAGGAGGAGGTTTTAGGAGTGAGGAGGAAGACGAGGATGAAGAGGAGGAAGACGAGGAGGAAGAGGAGGAAGACGAGGAGGAATACATAGAGTAACAGACACCAAGAGACCTATTGGTCCATAACTAGGGTATCTGCTGTACTACATACTACTAACTATCAACTACATGTAGGACGAACAGTTGGAAAATTATACCATGTCCCTAAAGAAGATAGGAACATGGAAAATTTCGTAGTGAGGAATGATAGGATATGAAATATACTACTACAACTATCACTATCACTACTCGTATCCGGAGGACTATAATATGCATTCGCAGGGTACTATCAATACCCATTTACTTTACAGTGTGCGTCAAGTCTGTTTTTAAATGTAGTTATTGTGCTGGTTTCGACAACATTTGCTGGTAATTTGTTCCATCGATCAACAACTCTAACATTGAAATAATATTTACGGAGATCTGTGATGAAACGATGACCGTTTAGTTTTAAACCGTTATTTCTTGTTATCACTTGAGGAGAAAGTTCGAATAGGTTCTCTTGATTAATGACATCAAATCCTTTTAGGATCTTAAAGGTCTTAAAGGATCTATCAAGTCCCCACGGATTCTACGATCCTTTAAGGAAACATTTTAAGTTTCCGCAGTCTCTCTTCATAAGGTGAGTTTTCGCAGAGATGGAATTTGTTTTGGTTGCTCTTCTTTGCCCTGACTCCAATTTGGCTTGATCTTTTACGAAACAAGGCGACCAGAATTGTACGCATATTCTAAGTGCGGCCTAACCAAAGACGTGTATAATCGTGTCATTACTTTTGGAGTTTTATGTTCAAAGTTGCGTTTAATGAAGCCCAACATCATATTCGCCTTTTTGCTGGCAGCTAGGCAATGCGGACTAGTTTTAAGATCATTACTGATGATGACACCTAAATCCTTTTCCTGCTGAACCTCAGTTAACGATTTATTTTGCATTTGATAGTTATATTTGAGGTTATCGTTGCCTATATGCATTACTTTACATTTATCGGAATTGAATTTTAATAGCCATTTATCACTCCAATCTGATATTTGTCGAGATCACGTTGCATAGAGTTCGCAGTTTTCCTAGTATATGCTTTAACCGCCTAATTTGGTGTCATCTGCAAATTTCTATATTTTAGAGACAAGTCCGCAGTCCAGATCATTATATATATCAGAAAAGAGTAGGACCCAGGACCGAGCCCTGAGCACCCCACTAGTAACATCTAACCAATCAGATGCCTCGCCATTTATTACTACCCGTTGTTTACGAGTTGAGAGCCAATCACCAATCCATGTACATAACTGCTCTCCTAAGCCATGTGCCCTTAGCTTGGCCAAAAGTCGCTTATGGGGAACTGTATCGAAGGCTTTCTGAAAATCAAGGTATATTATATCCGAGGGAATTTTAGCGTCCCAGTTTGGATAAATGACATTGAAAAAATCGAGTAGGTTTGTTAAGCAGGATCTCTTATTACGAAAACCTTGCTGGGAGTTTAATATTGAGTTATTTTCATCGAGAAAAGACACTATTTTATCCCGCAATATTTTCTCAAATAGTTTAACAATCACAGACGTTAGACTAATTGGGCGATAATTACTTGCGAGGCTCTTACTCCCTTTCTTGAATATCGGTGTAACATTAGCTAATTTCCACATACTAGGAACATTTTTGTCCATTAGCGATTTATTGAGGATAATCTTTAATGGGAGCGAAAGTTGTCTATGACATTCGCGAAGTAATCGCGGCGAGATTTCGTCAACCCCCACGGATTTTGCTGGGTCAAGTTTCTGCAAATACTTTGATATTTCGTCTACTGCTATCTCTCCTATTACCAATCTATCACTTACGAGTCCCGCAAACATGTTTACTGTTCTGGTAATGGAGCTTCGTCTTCTTTAATAAACACTGCATTAAAGCAGTCATTGAGTACGTGACGCCATACTCTTATTATCATTTACCAAGATGTTGTTCTTATCTTCCAGTGGCCCAATACTTGTTTTGACGTTTTTCTTACTTCGAACGTATTGAAATAATCTTTTTCGGGTTTGATTTGCATTCTTTTGCACATTTTTCTTCATACTCGCGCTTTTTAGACTTAATTATTCCTTTGCAAGGACGCTTTACGTCATTGTAATCTCTATAATCGCAGTCCGCATTTGATCGTTTGTAAACTTTATACGCTCGGCGCTTTCTGCCGATGATTTGTTGAATCTCATTAGTCATCCAGCAGGGTCTGTTTTTTGCTATTCCAAACGTTTTTCTTACCATGGGAACATATTTTTCAAGAACCGATTGGAGTTTATTTGTGAATACATTACACATGTTTTCGGCGTTATTACCATTTAGTAGGTCAATCCAATCAACTTCGCTTAGTACCCTGCTGATCTTCGTGAAATCTGCTTTATTATAATTGGGAACTAATAACATATTTTATGTGATGTCTACGTTGCAATTTATGCCGCATCTGATTAACCTGTGATCACTGTTTGCCAGATGTTCACATATTCGCAGTAATCAATCAATCAATGTCTGTAGTGAAAACTAAATCTAGGATACTATTATCCCTTGTAGCTCACGGACCACCTGATTTAAATATACTTCGTTTACCATATCAAGCAATCGCATACCTTCAATATCAGCAGAATTATTATTCCAGTTTATACCGCGTAGGTTAACATCTCCACATATAATTGTGTCGTTATTATTGTTGACAACTGACTTTATCTCGTCATACAGGAGGCAATCTACTTCCGCATTTGATTTGGAGGACGATATATTGTCCCAATAGTTAGCAGTTTTACCGTTAAGCTTAATCTTTGCGTAGACTGAGTCATAATGATCTTGATTTACTTTATCGATTTCGATTGCTTGCAAATCATCTTTAATGTAAGAATGACACCTCCACCTGCTTTATGCGTACGACAATTTAGGAATGTCTTGTAGCCTGTAAGCCCGTCAGGGTGGCAAGGCTGGTAGAGACGTGAGTTCGCAATGTGCAGCGTCCCTGTGCATTTGGTCAGCGGTTCGAGTCCGCCTAGTTCGTGCTGACGTGGCGGCGCTTTGTATAGTCAATAACCTTGTAGTTGGTACTTGCAAAGTGTCTAGATAGGATGAAAATCTAATCTTATCTCTTGTAGCCTGTAATGGCTATTTCAGATAATAAATGTGTATCTTTTGTGTTGACCCAACTCTCAGTGATACTAACGATATCTGGCGTTTCTGAAACAAAGAGGAGAGGAGGAGGGAGGAGGAGGAGGAGGAGGAGGAGGAGGAAGACATAAGATCGGAGTGTGGGCCCATCACAGGTCCCACAGTAGACACAGACAGTGGGCACTATCAGGACATGGCAGTGGTGAAGCCTTAACGTAGTGTCGACGAGGCAGTGCATTTTTTAACGTCACAACTGGGCCACCAAAATGTCTCCCAGTGATGGAAACTGTCGCCCAGTAAGAACAATTTTAAGCTACTGGGCGACAAAATATTTGTTCATAAAATCTTTCCTGGATACAATGGTTCATCTTATCTGTGCATGTTTGTTAGATCCAGAAGTGCATTCTTATTACTGCATATATCTTTATTTATAGTAGTAGTAGTTTATTGACAAAGTTTTTACAGAAATTTTTAACGTCATAACAAAAAAACAAACAAAAATATGATACACTTTGTCCAAGTAAAAATAACAATACTAAATGCATTAACAAGAAAGAGGGCAATATTTTTATACTAAAAACTATCTAAAAGAAAACACAAAGAATGACAATATTATTAACAACCTACAAATAAACAGCAAAACTGCTCCAAAAAATTACACAATAATTAAATATCACTATGTCATATGATAATATATTAAC
>JACEEZ010005879.1:0-12496 GCA_016584305.1 Chionoecetes opilio
CTCTCATCCATCTCTCTCTTCTATCGCTCTCTCGTCTACACATTATTTCGTTCTCTGTTCCTCCTCTCTCTCTCTCTCCCTCTACTTTTTCTTCTCTCGCTCTCTCTACTTAGCTCTTCCTCTCTCTCTCTCATTCTTCTCTCTCCGCTCTCATCTCTCTCTCTCTTCTCTCTCTACTCTCTCTCTCTCGTCTCTCTCTCTTCTCTCTCTCTCTCCTCTTCCTCTCTACTCTCTCCTCTCCTTCTCTTCTTCCTTCTCTCTCTCTTTCTCTCTCTCATCTCTCTCTCCTCTCTCTCTCTCTCTCTCTCCTCTCTCCTCTCTCTCTCTCTCTCTCTCTCTCTTCTCCTCTCTCTCTCTTTAATCCATCGACTATTCGAGGTACTATTTGGCGGCATACTTTCTAACTCCCGTTACTCAGTCTGCTACTCCATGACCTCTATACCAAACCAGCCACTACTAATTGACTCGTCTTTCATTCGTCCCCAAACTCCACTTTAAAATCCAAGGGAGCACACAAAGATCCAGTATAAAAAAAATAACAGGCATACAGAAAGAAATTATGTACTATTTAACATTTTCCTCATATCATATTTTCTGATTACCTTTCCTATCATTACTTGAAATAAATGTTACGTATCACCCTTTCATATATTTTCTTCATTTATACTAAGTCTTTTGTTTCCTACTATACGTCTTACTCGAATCTTTACCGCACCATCTGGTAAACTCCTATTGCTTCCCTTCACCTTCCCTTACTCTTCTCTCCCGTCGTGCAAACTCTCTCATCTACCTCTCAACACCTCTCCTTCCTCTCACTCCTTATACCTCTCCAATACCACTTAAAATATCTTATTCTCCTCTCCCATTCTCCAAACAGTTCTCACTTCAAATACCCCCTTCACCTACCTCTTCATACTACAAATGCTCTTACATGTCCTCCTCTTCCTCTCCTCCTCCTCTTCCACTCCACAGGATTTAGGTGTCACCTTAGTAATGATCTTAAAACCAGTACGCACTGCCAAGCTACTAGTAAAAAGGCGAATATGATGTTGGGCTTTAACAACGCAACTTTGAACATAAGACTCCAAAAAAAATGACACGACTATACACGTCTTTGGTTAGGTCGCACTTAAAATATGCTGTTCAATTATGGTCGCCTTGTTTCGTAAATGATCAGGCAAAATTAGAATATGTTTAAAGAAGAGCAACCAAACTGATTTCATCTCTGCGATATTCATCTTATCATATTCATTATATGCTACGAAAACTGAATATGTTTTCTTTAAAAGATCGTAGAATCCGTGGAGACCTAATATAAACTTTAAAGATCCCTAAAGGATTTGATATAATTAATCAAGATAACCTGTTCGACCTTCTCCACAAGTGACAACAAGAAACAACGGTTTAAAACTAAATTGTCAGCGCTACATTACACATCTCCGAAATAATTATTTCAATGTCAGAGATGTCAATCTGTGGAAGAAATGTCCAGCAAATGTTGTCGACGCCACCACAATAACTTCATTTAAAAAACAAAACTGGACGCGTACTGTAAAATAAATGGGTTTTGATACTGCCCTGTGAATTATATTATAACGTCCCCTGGAACGATTAGTGTTAGTGGTAGTTGTATTTAGCATATTTCATATCCTATTTTTCTTCACCATGAAACTTCGATTTTTCCAATCCCTTTAGGGGCATGATAGTTTTTAAACTTTACCCTTACATGTAGTTGATAGTAGTAGTTGTGGGTTCAGCAAAACCCCTCATTATAGACCAAAGGCCCCCGGTGTCTGTTTTTCCTATGTATTCCTAGGTATTCCACTTCCGTTTCCCATTCCTTTTTTACCTCCCTTTTTTCCCTCCCCCCCCACCACTCCCCCTCAAAGTCCCGAAATAATGCAAAATAGACCCAAGAAAAGACACAGCATCTATTGCACCCAAATTTAAACCCAAATTTAAGCAAACAACGAAGCAAAAGAGAAAGAAAAGTGTTCCCAAGCGAAAACCACAAGAGGAAATGCAGCGAAAAAAAGGGTGGGGGAGGAAGGGATATAGAGTAAAATCCCGAGAAAGGAAAGTTCGAGAAAACGAGACGGTAAAAAAAAAAAAAAAAAAATACCACAGCGGAGCGAAAAAAAGAAGACAAGGGGGACAAAGACCGGGAAAGAGGGAATAAAGATCGGGAACATGACACGAAAACAAAACGAACACAGCACGAAAAAACATAACACAACACAAGGAAACTAAATGAGGGGAAAAAAGAAGTGCAAAACTTTTTATCAGAGGACAAAACAAAAAAGGGGTGTGGGGGAGGACACGCTCAAAAAAAAAAATGAAAAAAAGGACCTTTTAAAAAAAAAAACCTAATGCAACACAGGAATCTTTTAAAAGCCAAGGGTTTTAAAAATATATATGAAATAAGGCAGTAATAACAAAAAGAACAGGAAAGTAAATGTTTGAAAAAAAGTAAAGGAATAAATAAATGTTTTTGACTGTAAAGGATTTTCTCCCTTCAACAAGGAATGACTTCAAAGCTATTATTTAATGTAAGTATATATAAAGATCACAACGTATGTTTTTTGAGCTGAAATTGTATATGTTTTTAAAATTGAGAGCAAAGTTATACAAAAAAAAAATTAATAAAACGAAACGATTAAAAATAAAATTTTACAGCGCACGTCACGATCAAAATTGCAACATTTTCTTAAGAGATGGGGGAATTCTCCTCTTCCAGCATTTGGGAAAACAGCAAACC
The DNA here is from genome assembly GCA_016584305.1 of Chionoecetes opilio. Classification (NCBI taxonomy): domain Eukaryota; kingdom Metazoa; phylum Arthropoda; class Malacostraca; order Decapoda; family Majidae; genus Chionoecetes; species Chionoecetes opilio. The sequence continues at coordinate 2,759 of JACEEZ010005879.1, forward strand.
TAAAAACACAAGGCCACAAATTGGGCTTAGCTCACCTCACAGAAATAGGAGACGCTCGCTAGTAAGACAAAAATCTCTTCAACGCTCCCAAATTTTGGTAGAAACGACCTTGGAAAAAAAAACGCAGCTTTTTTGGGAAAAAAACTCGGGGAAAAATTTCTTACTTGGTAAAATAACCTCGAATGCGGGTAAAAGAAATTATTTTCTTTAAAGGGTTTCCCGCGAAAAAATTTATGAAATGGCCCCGCATGAGTATGAAGGGAAAAAGGGGGGAAACATCGTGACCGCGGGACAAAAGTGTCAATTTTTTTTGTTTACTATGGACATACTTAATAAAAAAATCCCATGCTCCAAGAAATCGAACCTTTTACTGTGATTGGGTCAAAATCTAAGAGGGCGGCAAAAAAATGGAAAAAAATTAGAAAAAAATATAATTTCGCTAATTTTGGTTTTAAAAACATGGTAAACACATTAGTAGGAATGATGCCCAGTGAGTCGTTTGGAACCATCAGATTTGAATTAGATCAATCAGGAACTAAATAATGGTCACAGAGAAAAAAATGGGTCGCTCGATATGAAAATTTTACTTTCGTGAGACATGTTTAATGACTTTTTTGTTGCCTCAAATAAAGGGTTTTAGATGTTGAATTCATCTTTCGTATTTTGTGTTTATTGTAGGCAAATTGATTTTTTGATGCTGTTATTTCATTTTGTCTAGGCCCTCAAAAAAGTTTTCATCGGGACGTGATGCCCTTGTTTTTATTTTTGCGTGATTTTTTACTTGACGTCGTTTTATTTATGTCAGTTTCATCCACACAGAAAAGGTTTGTTGATGACTGAGATGTACAATAAGTGGGTTTAAGGGATTTGATTAATACAATAGATACGTTATTGTAAGAATACAGGATAAGCAAATAGTCGAGTTTTACTAACGATATTTTAACTATATTATGGGCGGTTTGGTAAGCTATTTTTTTTTTTTTACAGGTTGTTTTGTCAACAGCCTGAATCTATGGCTCAGGAAACATCACACCATGGAGGGACAATTTGTCTTTTGCCTGAACAGTAGAGACATTTTTTATTTATTTTTTTTACATTGTCCCTATAGCGCCTTAGGCAGTGGTGACCCAGGGCTCGGGTGGAAGGGGCTGGAGGTTACTTGAGGACTCGATGGTTGGTCCCCCCCGTGGTGGCGCAGGCAGGATATTTTTAGTGACCCCCTGTGATTAGGGCTCATGCCGCCCCCCTTTTTTCCTCCGATGCACTCGAAAAATCGAAGGAAAGTTGGAGCGGGCATGTGGGTTTTTTTAGGCCACTCGACGGTGCAGAAAGGTTTTGGTTTTTCTTGGGGGATCGAACTCGGGGGGCACCGAGAACCCCAAAAGCAGAGACGCTAACCACCACTCCCCACCTCTCTATGTCCCCAAAAAATAGACGAACCGCAATGCGACGACGCTATGAGGAAATTTCTTGCAATGTCAGGAGTTCAAAAGATAGGTGCATTGCCCGTTTACGTTAATTTGGCGAAATGGGACCCCCGAACGTTTTGCAGAAAACAAAAGCTTCTTTGGGATCGGCATGCCACCAAAAGTTAATAAAAAATAAGCTTGAACGAGAGCGAGTAGAAAAGTGTACAAGAAGAAGATGAAGAAGCTCCAGGTACCAGGCATCCCGCGATCAAAGGTCGGTAAGGGATCAAGCAAAAACACTTTTTTATTTTGTGATGAGGTGGCCCCAGAAAGTACATGAATATGCAACTAAATGCGCAGAATACAATTAAATTTAAGGCCCCCGGGGATGCATGACGGAAAAGTACTTTTAAAAAAAATGTTTAGAGACTGGTCCAAAAGGGAAATAAGTATCATTTTGAAGTTGACAAAAAACCCAAAAAACTATCGTGGTTACAGGGGGCAGAAAAAGTCCAAAAAGGTTTAGCAAAGCGAGCTGGATTTTAAGAGCCCCAAAAAGGTCAATTCAAAGCATTTGTTTAGTTGTAAAGTAATGGAAGAATTGCCCGGAGGGGACGTACTATTCAAACTGTCAAACTTTCAAACATGTTTGAAAAAGCTTAGGGACCTCGCATTTTTCACCATCCATAACACCCGTTAAGAGACAAAATCATTTAAGCACTTTGCCCGCAAAAGGGTAGAGGAGCAATCTTGGGGAAAGCATTTTCTGGCTTCCCCGCAGGGGATTCAGCAACTACTCAAAGACGCTTTCATGATTCAGATTATGAGAAAATTTGGTTGTTTCCCGATTGCCAAGTATGTAGGGGGGAAATTTTGTAAGAAAAGATAACATTTAGGGCGAATCAAACCCCGGGTGTCAGCAGGAGATTACGCCCAGTAAAAGATGTTAATGTCAAAGCTCATCTATGGCCCAAATTTTGCAGGTTCAGGGAAATGACTCTCAAGCTGTTGACACTCAACACCTCTTGGTTCACAACTGCAAGAAGAAAGGAAAAGTTTAGAAGAACATCAGCGTTACTTCCAGACCGGAGCCCCCAGTACCTTTAATGTTGGCTGAGCTACATACTCAAACTAGAAGCAAGACACTAGTTTATCAAATGGCCCAACCAGGGAAAGGTCCATACAACGTTTTAGCAGGGTTTAAAAAGAGCTTGCGCCTCACGTGGAACAATATAGAAGCGATGGAGTAGTGTGTCCCAAACCCGTTTGAGAAAAAAGGTTTGTTCACATAAGCGCGTTAGGGCAATTGGACCATAACCCCTCTTTAAAGACAGCACAGGGGGCCTTTCATGGAAAGGGATTGCATCATTCAGCAGCCAACAAAAGACCATCATGGGATTTTAAAGCAAGCACCCTTTGCAGTCCCAAAACAACTTCAAATTCAGCAAAAAGTCTGGTTTTTCCGATTCATTTCTATAGACCTGCGGTTTACAGAAACCCCCAAAAACAGAAGGGAAACCCCGTAGAAACACAACAACGTCCGGTTTTTTTGATCACATAGAAAAGCCAATGCCGAAGAGGGGAAAGGTGGATTCAACATCATTGAAAATACTGCAACAGGGCTTTGTGCGGAAAAAACAATCATTTTCAGGGTGCCCTATCATGCATACGTCGCCCCAACCAAAAGAATTTCCCGAATCACAGCATTATTGCGGTCTTTGTGGGGGGAAAGCAGACTCAGTGCAATGGTGAAGCATGGAGGCATCATACAGAAATCACTCAATTTTTGAATCTGGTCAAATACCAATTTTGGGATGCGACTGTCCGATCTTTGCCATGTGCAAAGTCCCCACAGGGAAATTTCCCACAAAGCATGGAGAGAATTTGAGGTCATCATGTTCGGAGGCCTACATCTGGAAAAAATCTTTTGGGCTGTTCTTGGGGATGTGTTGATGCATCTGGCTGGATAGAGCATTAACAGAGGGCTGGTTTTAGCAACTCAGGTACAGCACGCTTCTTAAAAGTATCGCACATAGCCCGAACTCGCCATGCGCATCAAGTATCTGCTCTCGCTGTGGAAATCTTCAGAAAAAAGGGATTAAAGACGACTGATTTCTGATACCGTGATGAGAAAGCCTTGGGAGTTGGAAGATGTCCATGGAAAGAAAAGAGCCCCAACCTTCAATTGGGGCCCCGGTGTTGAGGTACACCCGGGTGTTGGGGTTTCCATTACTTGTTTCAGGATGCACTGGTACAACATGTCAAGAGAGTATCCCTTTAGGCGGAATTTGGTCGAAGTGGCAGGCCCCCGTTTTCCTACGTGAAGAGTTTTGGGTGGGAAATTATGGTGGCCAATGGGAACCCTTTGGACGCAAAACCAGAAGCTGCCAAAAACTTGCACGAACTTTTGAAATGTGGCGTAAAAACCGGGCGGTTGTCGCCCCCTGCAAATGCAAAAATCTGGGCCCCCTGAACTGTATGACCTGTTAGCTGCAATTGCAAAAGAACTAACTTGCTTTTGGGTTTATTAGTGATTTCATAATATATGATAATGGTTCAGCTTTTATTAAAAAAAAATATCTACAGCAAAATATGTCAAACATGTATAACAAATGGTCTCACCGAAACGTAAATTTTTATATCGAGGACCCCTATTTTTTTACATTGACCATTTTCTTAGTTCCTGAAGATCTAATGCAGAATCTAAAAGGTCCAAAAGGGTCCCGGGCATCACTACCTAAAAAAGATATTTTTCACATGTTTTTAAGTCCAATTTAGCGAAGTTAACATTATTTACGATTTTTTTCCCCTTTACTTCCGCCCCTTGGATTTTGACCCCATAAAACACTGATAAATGGTCCCATTTTTTTGGGGGGATGGGATTTTTTATTAAGTAGTCCTAGGTAACCCCAAAAAAAAAAAATTTATTTGCCCCGGTTTACCCCCATTATCACCCCCATGGGGCTAACCCCCCATTAGATTGATACAAATTTCACCCCCACTAAAAATTTACACAAACGTTAATGGAGAAGAACACACTCGTAGCGCAACACCACACATCGTAAGGAACGCCTCGTTTCTGCATCGTACATACTGTACACAAATTTCCCGACATTTGCTTCAATAAGCCGTGTTTCTAAAATCACGTGTCACGTAAGACAAACAAAAATCGTGTTCATTTATTTTGGTTTCAATTGGTATGTTGCTCTGTCTTTCCGGGCTCAGGTATGTGGAGGGGACGATAGCGATCAGTAAACCTAAAATATGTGAAAATAAAAAAGCTCCAAGAGGTGTGAGACCTACACATGGTAGTACCTGTAAATGCTTTTGTAAACAAGTTTTTACGTTTTCTTATAACCAAAAACATCCATTGCCAACCGCTGATTACGGGCTGATCCATAATTTGGAAATATGCACAATAATGGCCGTACCCCGACTCTTATCTGACACCCAAATAAAGTGACTGTTTCTTAACAATGACGACATGAGAGGTTTTAATTTTTTAACCCCTTTCACGCCCAGAATTTTTCCTTTTCTATATAAAAAACGTCTGTTAGCCCTACAATTACGAAAAAATAAAATTTGCAGTTTTCCAAATTTTTTTTTTAGATAGGGTACTAAACAGATCATATTACATAATACGTAACATAATGAAAAAAAGTCTAAAGGGAAACAGATTTAAAGGAAATTACGTTCGGGCCCCCAAGGGGGTTTAAGGAAGAAAGGTTAACTATTTTTGTTGCGAAAAAATTATGCGTCTATTCACACCATTCTACCATTTGGGGGTTTAGGGGAGGCGGTGGCCCAGTGGTTTGGTCTTGGGGTGGTGGTAATATCCCGAGTCGAATCCCCCGGGGACAACTCTTTCAAGGCCTGGAGGGGGGCAGAAGGTCCTGAGTTCACTACACCCAAGGAGCAACTGTCAAAATCATCATCGATTTGGGTGAAAATACCCCATGCTGTTATAACCCCGTTTCCTCTGCATGGCAGCGAAAAAACTCCAGGACAGCGGAGCCTAAACGAAGATTAAACGCCCCGAGAAAACGGGACTCCACCTAAGACCACAGGTGTACTATACAAAAAAACCAGCCGCACCACAAAAAAGGCGAGATCAACCAACATCAAGACTTAAAGCCACAGTTTTTGAGGCCTACAGGCGCTTAGGCTCCCAAAAAAAAAAAAAAACCATATATTAAAATAATATTATATAATTTTATATATTATATATATATATTTAATATATAAAAATATTTTGTTTCTTTTACACAAATTACAGCTTAATCAGTAGCCGAAAGCAATAATACCCCAAAATAGACAATATTATAAATGCGACGCCACAGATTGAAGAACCCCAGGTTGCTGAGTGACTAGAAAAAAAATATATATAATAATATTATAAGATTATATATATTCAGTCAGTATATAAATATATAATATATATATAAATATATATATATAATATATTAATATAATATATATATATAAATATCTATCTCTCTAATATATATACATATATATATATATATATATTATTATATATATATATATATATATAATATATATATATAATATATATATAATATATATATATATACTGACTGAAAAATATATATATTTTAATATTAATATATATTTTATATAATATATAATATTATATAAAATTCTTTATATATATATTAAAATATATAATATATATATATAATATACGCGATATATATATATATATATTTATAATATAATATTATATATATATATATTAAAATTTTGAAAAAGACAGTAAAAAGAATAAAAATGAAAAGTGGTGGCCAAATAGTTCGGAAAGGTCTTTTTACTCTTATTTGAAAAGATTTAAGTCGTAGGAAAATGGAAAATGAAACAGGAAAAAGAGTTCCAGAGTTTTTCCAGTGAAAAGGTCGAAAGGGGTAAAGATAGATTATCTCTTTCATTTGGAAGATGGAAAAATAGGGGGTAAGAATGAGTAGAAATTTGTGCAAAGAGGGGGGGGGGGGGGGGAGGGCATGCAGTTAGCAAGTTAGAAGAGCAGGGGCATGGAAAAAAAACGGTTTTGAAGATTTCAAGAGAAGCAACTTTCCGGCGGGATTTAAAGATTAAAGTAGTCAGTGGAGGAGGGGGTTGATGAGACGAAGGGTTTTCAAAACAACCCTGTTTAGGAGAGGTTGGTGTATCCTCCCAAACATTTGAGAGCTCCATACAGGGCGGATAAGGCGCTGTTTTAGCAAGAGAGGAGGATATAGATTTCCAGTTCAGATTTTTAGAAAGGGGATAGCCCTAGAAGGTTTCATGTAGAAAAAGGAGAAGTGAGTGCTTTAAAGAGTAGGGGAATTTATCGGTAGGTTTTTGTCGAGGGAGATAGGTGAATAAATTTATGTTTTTTAGCATTGAACAAAACAGGGGGGTTTTCTTTGCCCCAACAGAAATTTTAAGAAAGACAGAAATTAGGGGCGCCCGGGGAATTTTCTCCGTGAATCACTTAGTTCCTGTTGAGTTGGACGTTTTAATTAAAAGACGCTGGAAAAAAAGCAGGGTAGAATATCAGGTGGAGTGGGTAGGGGGTTGAATTAGACAAGATCATAATGAATTATAGAAAGAAAGGGGGGATAGGACCCGAACCCCGGGGAAAAAACCACTATTAGGGAGATTTTGGAGAAGAAAAAGTCCATTACATATCTGCAAAAACGCTTTGAAAAGGAAATTAAGATGAAGGTACAGAGAGAAGGAAAAAAAACCGAATGGGGTAGTTTGGGAAAATAAAATTTGTGCCCGACCTATCCAAAAACTTTTAATATGTCAAGGGAACAGCAAAGGTTTCACCCCAAAACCGTAAAGGAGGAGACCCAATATTCAGTTAGGGGAAAACTAGAAGAAAACGCCAGTAGATCCCCCTTTAGGGAAAACCGTACTAAAAATCAATAGAAGATTGTGAGCAGATAGATGCCTAAGAATCTTCATATTAAGTTAGATTCAAAAACTTTAAAAAAGGCAGGAAGAAAGCATAGGACGGTAGTTAAAGGTTTAGAACGGTCCCCCTTTCTTGGGAAAACATTTTGGATGTGATTAAACTCCCGAAAGAAGGAAAGGTGGAAGTAGATAGACAAAGACGGAAACGTTTGCCCAGGCAGGGTGCAAGCACAGAAGCACAGTTTTGGAAAATAGGAGGGATCCGTCAGGACCGTAAGCCTTCCAGGATTATCCCAGAAAGGAAAAAAGAAAACACTTTACATAGGATTTTTTAATAACAGGTATAATATGTCAGAGGGGGAGGAGAAGGAGGAACAACCCATTCATCAACCGGAGTGGAAATTTTTCAGCAAAGGTTTGACGAAGAGTTATTTTTAGAAATAGAGGACAGCTGTGGACCATCTGGGTAAAGCATAGAAGGGAAAGAGAAGAAAAAAATTTTATTAGAGAAAGAACATAAAAAACATAAGAAAATAAGGAAGTACAAGGGGCCATGAGGCCTAAACGTGGTAGTTCTTTTACCTAACACTACCAGTCTACCTTTTCTTCTCTACCCAGAACCTTTCCAGCCCACCAGATGTTATTTGCTAGATGCCAGAAGTCACAAGGGGAAATTTGATTAAAAAAGATTTTTACTTTTTTGAATAAAGGGTTTTTTTTGGGAACTTCACCCTATATGTCTGAAAAGTGATGAGTTAAACTAGAATTTTTTATGATGTGTTAAACTCACAGTGGGGGAAGGGTTGTGTCTAGGTGTGCCTTTTTCCCGGAGAAAAGTACAGGCAAACCTGTTGTGTCTCCGTATCTGTACCACTTTACCCTTCCAGGGTCAAATTATCTATATTTTGTTTTTTGATTTTCCCTCTTCCTTCACCCCTTCCAATTTTTGTTCCCTTTTTGCCTCAACAGTAAAAAAATTTAGAGGTAGAAAAATTGCATAGGCAGCCCCCGTTTACCCCGTTATAAGGGCTGTTGCGGGTTTTAAAATTTTTCCCCCTCCTCCTCCCCCCCAGCCTTCCTTGCACTGCAAAATGCTTCAACACCCAAAAAAGTGACTCTTTTAAATTTTTCCCACGCGATCAGGATAAAAAAAGGGGAAATTTAGGGGAAATTTTTTCGATCCGGAGATTTGGTTACCCCGGGCAGTCCGTCCCCTTTAAAGGCAGACCCTTGATCATCTTTCCCTTTGCTCTTTCTCCCTATCGTACCGTTTTTCATTTCCCAGCCTGTCTGTGTTATGTTTGTCGTCTGCGTCATCCGTGTCTTCTCCCTCTTTCTAACAACGACACCCCCACCACACAACACACACGCACCACAACCCCCACACACAATAACACCACACCACACACACACAACACACAGAACAAAACACACACAACACACCACACACACAACAACCACACACCACACACCAAAACACACACCCCAACCACACACCACACACACCACATACACACACAGTCGTTTGAAGAAAGACACATTGAGTAAAGATTTTTTTCAAAATACGTTCTTCATCCTCCGCATCCCCTAACACGCAAACAGACAGGGAGAAAGAAACCCCAAAAAAACAAAAAAAAAAGATAAAGAATACAGACCCAACAGGCGCTGTGAAACCCCTGCCCGCCAAAAATTTCAAGGAGTGTGAAACCCCCTAATAACATGTGCTTTCCCTTTTCCCTTTTTTCCCCCTCTCCCAGCACCTGGACACCCCCACTATGCCCCTCCTTCTTCTTCCTATCTTTTTTTTCCTTTTATTTTCTGTCTCAGTTTATTTTTGTCGCGTAAAGCCACATATATAATCTCATAATTGTTTACGTAAATTCAGGCCCCCTTAATATATTTCAAACTTAACTTTTCTTTACAAATATTAGGAAGTCAGTGGATAGTGGAGTGGTGTTTTTTAAAGAGGGACAGGCAAACGCGGTAACCCCTATATAAAAGAAGGCGGATAAAGGAGTTTTGGAGGGTTGATGTTCAATTACCCCCCAATGGTGGGGGCACGGTTTTCTGGTTTTTTAAAAGTTTGAGGGGAGAAAGGAACAAACATTCTCGAGTCTTGAGAGTCCTTTGTTTTATGTTGTTATGTTCTTCCTCTCCCTGCACCTCAAGAGCTTTTTCTCCTCATCCACATATTCCTCCAACCCAACACACAACTGACACACCCCCCCGATGGTTTTTAGGTTTATAACGTGACGGGGTCCCATTTTGAGGGTAGGGCGGTTCGAAAACCTCGTGCTCCCCGGGGGAATTTTTTTACGACAAATTCGGGCGGTTTTGTTCCCCCTTTAGCAAGGGGGGGGGGGTGGGTTGTGGGGGCTTGGTGAAAAAAAAAGGCCCAAAGGGCCCCCCT
>JACEEZ010005880.1:0-7500 GCA_016584305.1 Chionoecetes opilio
AAATAAAAAAAAAAAAAAAAACAATTGGGGGGAAAATGGAACAGGTTTTTTTTTTTTTTTTTTTTTTTTTAAAAACAAAAGTTGGGGTATCTAGGGCCAAATTTACGCCAAAAAATTGACACCAAACGAAGCAGAAGAGAAGAAGACAGATGGGGAAACAAATAAACTTTTGGGCGGAGGAAAAATAAAAAGGGGAGGAGGGAGGGGAAGGGTGCAAAAAGTGGGGAAGGAAGGGACGGGGAGGAAAAAATGAAGAAAAAGAGGAGAGGGAGGGAGGGGGGGAAGAGGAGGGAGGGAGAGGTATAAGAAAGAAATTGAAAGAAGAAAAAAAAATAAGGGAAAAGAACAAAAGAAAAAAAAAGGGGGAAAGACAAGATGGTTGGGGAAAAAATTGGAAAACAAGGAGAAATTTTTTGAAAACGAGGAAAAAAAAAAAAGGGGGGAATTAAAGGCCGAAAGAGACAAAAGCAAGGAAGAGAGAGAGGAGAGGGGGAAGAGGAGAGAGAGAGAGAGAGAGAGAGAGAGAGAGAGAGAGGAGAGAGAGAGAGAGAGAGAGAGGAGAGAGAGAGGAGGAGAGGAAGAAGAAGAGAGAGAGGGGGAGAAGATGAGAAGAGGGGGAGAGAGAGAGAGAGGAGAAGAGAGAGAGAAGAGAGGAGAGAGAGAGAAGAGAGAGAGAGGAGAGAGAGAGGGAGAGAGAGAGAGAGGAAGAGAGAGAGAAGAGAGAGAGAGAGAGAGGAGAGAGAGGAGAGAGAGAGAAGAGAGAGAGAGAGAGGAAGAGAGAGAAGAGAGAGAAGGAGAAGAGAGGAGGGGGAAGGAGAGAGAAGAGAGAGAGAGAGAGAGAGAGGGAGGGGGAGAAGAAGAGAGAGAGAGAGAGGAAGAGAGAGAGAGAGAGAGAGAGAGGAGAGAGAGAGGAGAGGGGAAGAGAGAAGGAGAGAGAGAAGAGAGAGAGAGAGGGGAAAAAAAAACAGGATTAAAGGGGAAAAAAAGAAAAGAATGACCGGAGGAACCAAAGCGGGGAAAAAAGAAGGAAAAAAGTAAAGCAAGGAAAACTGAAGACAATGAGAAGGAGACACGAGGAAGCGTGAGGACCGGAAATAAAAGGATAAATATGACTGGGAAGAGAGGGAAGAATTTTAATGGCGGACAAAAGACGCAAGAGGGAAAAAATTAAAGGGAAACAAATGAAATAAAGAAGGGGAGAAAAAGGAAAGGGGGTGGATGCAAATGTAAAACAGGTGGATGACAAATAAATACTTCAGTATAAATAGTAATAGATACACAGATAATAGATGATAAGACAAAAGTACACGGGGGAAAACAGAAACAAAAAAGGTAAGGGTTTAAATAATAGACAAATGATAAGTGAAACATTACTGCCAATTTGTGAAAAAATCGTCGCAAATTTCTTTTTTTTTTTTCCCGAAAAGCTTTTCTAAGGGGAAATGAAAAAAACAGATAACTTGCCCGAACATTTTTGGGAAACCGTTAGGTTTTCTTGAGTAAAACACCAACAAAACGCACCACGAAACGCACGCACGCCGAAAACGCGACACACGCACCCCCCCCCCACACCACGCACGCAGCACGCACGCCCCCACCCCCACCCACCCACCCACACCCACACACACCAAAACACACACCCACGTACGTAGAAAATTTCCCCAGGGACCTTGCTTGGGGGCTATCCCCGCTTCAATTTTTTTCTTAAAATTGGGGTTTGAGTGAATGTTGTTTTTTTCTGAGGGCACCGGCGAAAGATCAATGTCGTTTTTAAGTCACTTTTTTCCCAGACCTTTGTGCTTCGGACTGATCCGGGGAAATTAAAACAATAAAATAAAATCGGTGATGTGTTGGGAGCGAAAAAATAATGCAGGAATTCTTTGTCGTCGAAAAATCTATTTTTTTTAGTCTTCATTTTGGTCACTTGGGTTAGTTGGTTCTTTCCCTTCTTGGTTCTCACCCCTTTTCCTTTCCCCCCCCCCCCACCCGGGTTGTTGTTTTTTTTTTTTTTTTTTTTAAGCAAAAAAAATCCGATTTTATTTGATTTAAATCAATTTATTTAATTTAAAATCGATTTCTTTTTTATATTACTTTGATGTTTACAAAAACAAAAAACTAAAAACCGATATTTTTTTAGCAATTTAAAAAAAAAAAGAATGAATGAGTTTTTTTAAAAGTGCATAAAACATAAATACAGATGATTTAATATTTCTGTGATGAACGTTTTCCATCAATGGGCCTATGTCTATAAGCGCGTTTTCACGGCGTTTGCCAGCCGGTCTAAAACTGGTCTGGCTGGCCCTTATATATTATATATTTTACCCTTAGTTAGTTATACCCCACTTAGTATATTTATATCTATGTATTCCCGGGTATAAATAAACTAAGGGGGGGGCCCAGACTGCACGATGTCGCGAAAAACAACCAACGGCCCGCCCCCTTCTGGTTCCTATTGGGGGTTTGACGGCGGTCCTCCCCGGCCCCTGCAAGTTTCCCACCCCCCCCCCCCCCAAAGACACCAAATGATCAAATGATTTTAATTTGACCTCCGGTAAAAACCTCCACTGGCATAAAAAGATGAACCGGGGTCAAAAATTCTGTGATGATGAGAGTCAGCTACACAAAATTTTGCCTGATTTTGCTATATCGTTTTTTTGGGTTCGGGCCAAATTTTTCATATTCATCCACTCTTGACTTCCCAATAGGAATCATATGAAAAATAAAAAATAAAAAAAATAAATGGTTTCTAAAGCCCTTTTTTTCCTTTTTTTCTTTTTTTCCCCCTCTCTTTTTCAAATGATGATAAGGTTATTTTTAAATCGGTGATTTAAAAAAAACATTTGTTTTTAAAATCATGATTTAAAAATCAGTGTTTAAAATAACCTTATTTAAATCAAAAAACCCCTGCCCCCCCCCAACATATTTGAAAATTTCGAAATTTTTTTAAAAAAATATATATATGGGGACACAAATACCAATATTATAAATAAATTATTGATGAACTGCATAGCTATACTACTAACAACAACACAACAACCAACAAACCTGCATCGGATTAGCGTCATCCCGGCGGTAGGGAAAAACACCTGAAATATCCCAAAAAATTATTTACGTTGATTCACAAAAGAATACAAACCCCAAAATATAAAAACCCTTATAAAAACCCCTACCCCAAAAAAAAGAAAACCTAGGCCCCCCATAATTAACCACCCCACCAATACACCCCACCAAACACCACCACCCAAAAACCCCCACACCAATAAAAACCATCCCAATACACCATCCCCAAAACCCACCAATAAACCACCAATAACCTCACCCAAAACACCCACCCAAACACCACCACCAATACCCATCACCCCAAAACACCACCGCCAAAAAACCATCACCCAAGCCCATCACCCAAACACCACCCAACCCCCAAAAACCCCACCAATACAACCCCCCACCAATACACCACCCCCAATACACCATCACCAATACACCATCACCAATACAAAAACCCCCCCAAACACCTCACCAAAACACCACCCCAATACACCAAACCCCCCAATAACCACCACCGCCAAAACAAAAACAAATACACCATACCAAACACCACCCCCCAAAACCCATCCCAAAACCTCAATTTCACCACCCCCAAAAAACCATCACCAAAACACCCCCCACCAATACACCATCACAAACAAACCACCACCAATAACACCACCCACCCACCAATACACCATCACCAATACCCACACCAATACACCACACCAAAACACCACCACCAATACACCAAAACCAACCCAATACACCACCCCCCATACACCCCTCACCAATAACACCATCACCAATACCCACCCAAACACCACCCCAATCAAACCCCACCAAACACCATCACCCAAACCCACACCATACACCATCACCAAAACACCATCACCAATAACCCCATCCCCCCCTACACCATCCCAAAACACCAACAAAAAGAAAACCTAAAAAAAAAACCCATCAACCCAAACACCACCACCAAAACACCACCACCAATACACCATCCCCTAAATCACACACCAATACACAATCACCATAACCCCCATCACCCCCCCTACACCATCCCAATACACCCCCACCAAACACCCCACCAATACCCACACCAATACACCACACCATAACCCCCACCAACCCATCACCAATAACCCACCAAACACCCTCACCAAAACAACCCCCAAAACACCCCCCCAATACACCACACCAATACCCATCACCCCAAACCCACCACCCAAAACAACACCATCACCAAACCACCACACCAATACACCATCACCCAAAACCCACCCCCAATCACCACCCAATACACCATCACCAAAAACCACCCCCAATACACCATCCCAATCACCCCCACCAAACACCCTCCCCAATACAACCCCCAAAACCACAAACCAAAACACCACACCCAAAACACCACACCAAAAAACACCACCCAATACACCATCACCAATCACCACACCAATACACCACCCCAAACACCTCACCAAAACACCACCCCCAATACACCACACCAAAACACCCCCCCAAACACCACAACAATCACCATCCCAATACACCACACCAATCCCCCACCAATACACCACACCCAAACCCACCCCCAAAACACCTCACCAATACACCACCCTACACCACACCAATACACCCCACCAATACACCCACCAAACACCACACCAATAAACCCCCCCAAACCAATACACCACCCCCAATACACCACACCAAAACACCACACCAATACCCACCCCCAATACACCACCCACCAAAAAAACACCCACCAATACACCACACCAATACAAACCCCACCAATACACCCAATCACCAAACCCCCCAATACACCTCACCAATACAAAACAAAAACCCCAATACCCATCCCAATACACCAACCAAACACCCACCAAAACACCCCACCAATACACCAACCCCCAAAACCACACCAAACACCACCACCAATACACCAACCAAACACCATACCCAAAACACCATCCCAACACCACCCAATTTCACCACCCCAATAACCCTCACCAAAAACCCACCAAAACACCCCAAAACCAATACACCATCACCCCAAAACCCACACCAAACACCATCACCAATACACCACCCAATACACCATCACCAAACACCACCCCCAAAAAACACCACACCAAAACACCACAACCAATACACCACACCAATACACCACACCAATAACCATCACCAAAAAACCACCCCCAATACCCATCACCAAAACACCACCCAAAACCCCCTACACCACACCAAAACAACCATCCCAAACCCCCATAAAACCAAAACCAAACACCATCCCCCAAACACCCCACCAAAAACACCATCACCAATACACCCCAAAACCCAATACCCTCCCAATACACCCCACCAAACCTCCCAAAAACCATAAAACAACCACCCAAAACCCTCCCTCCCAAATTTTAAACAACCAAAACCCCCCAATCACAACCTCCCCCAACCAATACCTCCCAATCCCCCCCCCTCCCCCTCCCCCTCCCCCCCTCCCCTCCCTCCCCCCATCACCTCCCTCCCAAAACCCCCCCTCCCTCTTCCCCCCCCAAAAAAACCCCCTTTTCCTCCTTTTTTTTTAAATTTTTTTTTATTCCCAAAAATCCTATGTTACATTTTCTCCCCTGGCTTAAATACTTGTTTTTTTTCCCTTTCCCCCCCCCCTTTTTCTCCTATTTCCGTTCCGCCCCCTTTTCCCTTTTTTTTTCTTTTTTTCTTCTATTCTTTTTTCTCTTTTCCCCCCCCTTTTCCCCCCCCCTCCTCTCCCTTTACCCCTTTTAAAATTTATGTTTTTTTATAATGTTTATTTTCTTTCTCCTTTTTAAAACTTTTTTTTTCTTTGTATTAAATATTTCCCTTCCCTACTTTACTTTTGTTTTTCGTTTTTAAAAAAAAAAAATTTTTTCCCCCCTTTCCCTTCCAAAAAGAAAATAAATTAAAATTGTTCATTTCTCTCCAAATTTTTAAAAAACAAAAAAATAAAAATTTTTTGGGGTTTTTTTCCTTCCCCACCCAATTTGGGGGTTTTGTGGGGGAAAATAGGAGGAAAGGTAAAAAGAAAAGGGGAAAAAACCTTGAAAGAAAATCAAAACTTTTCCCCAAAAACCAAGCCTTTTGGGTTTTCCCCCCTTTTGGCCTTACCCTTTTGGTTTTAAGATAAAAAAGGGGGGGAAAAGGAGCGGGCAAGGAAAAACCTCCACAGGCCCATAAAACCATTGGGCGCCCCTCCCGCCCCAAAGTGTTTCTCAAAGGTTTAACCCCCTGGGGGGGTTTAGGGGGGTCCCCCCAAGGTAAACCCCAGATTCTCCGGACACATAACCCCAAAAAAACATTTGCTTTTGTTTTTTTCCAAAATTTTTGGCCTGTCTAAAAAAGAGAAGACAAGGGGCCAAAAGCCCTTTTTTTTTGCCCCCAAAAGGGGCAACGCCCTCCGGAAGCCCATTTCACCAAAGGGCCTCCAGCGGATTCCCCCCCCTTCTCGCAACAAAAAAGGATTAAAAAATTTCCCAAAAAAATGATTCTTGCGAGGAAACAACTTATTAAACCACAAGGAAATTGGGCTTCGCCCCCTTCCCTTCAAAGGTCCCATCTATTAGTGTCATGTCTCAAAACCCATAGAGTAAGACAGGGATCACAAGCGTTTGAAATCCGATTTTGTCCTCCACACAGGTACCGACAACGCCAAATACTCCGTGAGCGAGTCCATACACCGGGGCTTCCAATCCGCGAAAGCTTCTGACGTGACCGCGTCCTTATGGACTGCGCTACCAAGGTATGTAAACTTTCCAAGATTTTCAATGTCCTCGCCAACGCATGAACAGACTGTACTGTTCATTAGTAAGTCTCCAAAACCTGGACCTGTCTTGACCGGAGACCTCAAGTCCAAGGCTTGCCTCCCGTGCAGGCCCGAACCATCACCAGACCTCAGCGCTCAGCAAGATTACTGCTATCGGCAAACAGATCAGTGATCTTGGTGTGAAACGGATGCTCCACAACACTTTGATCTGCAACCTTTCAACCCGTCCATACAAGGTTGAAAAGTGATGGGCAAGGACGCACCTGCTCACCCCTGTATTCACGGAAAGAACCGGATACACCTGCCCCACCTTCCAGCACTCTCAGTCCAGAATACAGACCTTTCAACCCAAAGTCCTTGCAGGAATCCCTCGAGTCGCAGAAGACCCCAGGTGACTCACGAGCATGAGTCAACGCCTTTTGAGATCACATAGGCTCAAGCACCCCCTGTCGAAACTCACTCGGGTAAACAAGGGGACAGGGATGGAAAAGAAAGGGAGGGACGAAAAGACAGGAGTAAGGAAAATGGAGAGATAAAAAGAGAGAAAACGAGAAACAGGGACGAGAAGAGGGGAGGGTAAGGGGGAGGAAAAAAAAGGAAAAAAAAAAAACTCAATTAATGGGGGAAACAATGAGAGCGTGAAAAACCAAGAGGGAAATTAAAAA
>JACEEZ010005880.1:12500-22500 GCA_016584305.1 Chionoecetes opilio
TTACCCATCACCCCCCACCTATTCCCTCACCCATCACCCATCACCCCCAACACATCACCCCCCACCCATTCACTCACCCATCACCCCACACCCATTACCCATCACCCCACCCATTCACTCACCCATTACCCAGCACCCTACATCAAGGTTTCCTCAATTCTCGCAACCCACATTTTTTTTTCACATTTCTCGCTAATAGGCTGCTAAAAAAGTAAAAAAAAAAAAAAGTGATCGGATCATCTCATACCTGGGCTTAAAACCTTCCCCTGGTCGAGCTGCTTCCAAAACTGTGACATATGATGGGATTCCGCCACGGGGGGCGGCACCTATCGCGGACAGACAGACAGACACACACACACACACACTTTCGCTTATATTATTATAGATTTGATCCAGTTCAGCAACAACTAATACCTTTCATCATTATTGTTATCATTGTTATTGATGTTACTATTATGTGTATTAATATTACCAGTATCGTCCTCATTATCACTATTATTATCATTATTATATCATTATACCTCTTATTATTTTTTATTTATCAACGCTGTTTTTTGTTTCAGAAGTGTTCTTTTTCCCTTGGTTCTCGCCGCACACTGTTATTATAGTTAAAGTTGTTGTTGTTGTTCAAGTTTGTTCTTTGTTCCTTCTCTTCACGTAATCGTGTATATCCATTTTCTTCATCTCTGCGTCCATTAATTTTCTCATGCATTATAAACAAAAGAAATTTACAGACAGACAGACAGACAGACGGACAGTGAAAGATGCAAACAGATAGACAGAACACAAATAGGGACAAAGAAACTGGTGAACAAACGACAAAAAAGGCCAAACAGCAACACAAACACAAGAATAACACAACGAGACAAACACAGACATCCAGACAAACAGGCATAGAGCGAGTGGGTGGCGGCGGCACTGGAGGGCAAGGGAGGGGAGGGAGGGGAGGGAAGGAGGGGAGGGGAGGGGATGATAGGAGTGGCAGCCAGTGTTGTGTGAATCACGGCCAGTCCTGTGCGGTGGCAAACAACAGTATTCCCGGAGATTATGATCTGGTATGTACTGGTTTGAAGGTTTTTTAAGTATGATTTTGTTTGGTTTTTAGTACTGAATATTTTTAGTGCGTATAGTTTTCTTTATTGTTGCTGGTTTGAAGGGATTTTAAGTATGATTTAGTTTGTTTTTAATTACGATTTTTTGCAGTGCATTTTTTTTTCCTTTTTTGTTAATGATGAAGTATTACATTGCTATAAAGTTACGATAAGTATAGAATGATCCACCGTCCTCAAACACTATCCCTCCGGCCATATCTGGTGGTGTGGGGGGAGGGGAGGGGAGGAGGGGAAAGGATCATGCCTTCTGAGCTGCGATAGTATATTACATTGTTATAAAGCTACGAGAGACCAAAGTAATGTGATTTTAAACACGTCCTCCCACACCCTCCTCGGCCCTAGGTGGGGGGGGGGGGGGGTCAGATTCTGGTGCGTATAGGTGGGGTGGGGTTGGGGGGCCGAGGACGGGATCTGCCAANTTATTTTCCCGAGTTTAAAGTTTACTTGTGTTTTTGCCCTTTGTGGCCTGCCCCCCCCCCCCCCTCTCTTCTCTCCTCTCCTCCTTCTCTCTCTCTCTCTCCTCCTCCTCTCTCTCTCTCCTCTCTCCTCTCCTCTCTCTCTCTCTGTCTCTAAAAAATTTAAATGATATTTTTTACTTTCATTATCATTTTGTTATCTTTTCATTACACACTAAATTGTCATTATTATCACTTTCTTTTTATTTCTTTACGTCATTATCTTTCCGTGCCCGCACACCTCATTTTGTTGTTATACGTATATTTGTAGGGAAAATGGAGAAAAAAGGGCCCAAAAAAAAAACCCGTCACATAAAAAAGCAAACAAAGTTCGTAAATTTTTTGAAGAAATAAATTAAATATATATCGTTGTATTTTCATAACCCAAAATAAAAAAAAAGAAACTAAAAAAAAAAAATGGTAAATTTTTTCCCCCCAGAATAAAAATGCTTAGGCTTTGTTTTGGTTTTTGTAAGAGGAGGAGAGGAGGAGGGGGAGGGGAGGGGGGAAAGGGAAATAAAAGCAGCCTCGACAAGAAACATCAACTTCCCCAAAGCCAGACCCCTTGTGGGCGCCCCCTTGGCCTCCCCACGCCGATTGTCTTTACAGATACAACCCGATGGGAAGGTCGGTTTCAGGGTAGGTCCCACATGCCCATATAGCCAAATTGGCGTGAGGACTATGCAGGAAATAGGCCTCGATTCAGTCCCCGGTGCAATCGCTGATTTGCCCACTAATCATCCCAGCGTACCCATGTTCTGCGGAGGACACTTATTACCCAAAGGCAATTGATTCGTCTCTTTCAGTCACTATTTAGTGTCCATGTTCTCACAACCATAGATTAAGACAGGATCACAAGCGATTTGAAGATCCGATCTTTGTCCTCCACACAGGTACCGCCCAACGCCAATTCTCCCATGAGCGAGTCCATAACACCGTGGGCTATGCCAATCCGCCGTAAGACTTCTTGACGTGACCCCCCGTCATTATGGACTGCGTTTACCAAGGTATGAAAAAAAACTTTCCAAGATCTCAGTCCTCGCCACCCCGCATGAACAGACTGTACTGCTCATCTAGTATCTCCAAAAAAGGCCCTTTGGGTCTTGAGCCAGGAGACCTAAAAGTCCAAAAGGTTTTTCCTCTCGTCAGGCCTTAGACCATCACCAGGACCTCCAGCGACTCAGCAAAGATTATGCATCATCGGCAAAAACAAGATCATGATTTGGTGTTGAAAACGGATGCTCCACAATCACTTTGATGCAACCTTGTCCAATACCAGTCCAACAAGCTTTGTGAAAAGTGATGGGGCAAGGACGCACCCTTGCTCACTCCTGTATTCACAGGAAAGAAGCGGATTACACTGCCCCACACTTCACAGCACTTCGTCCCAGTTTACAGACCATTATAAAACCCAAATAGTCTTGAGGAATCCCTCGAAGTCGCAGAAGATCCAGAGTGACTCACGATGCATGAGTCAAACGCCTTTCTTGAGATCAACATAGGCTGCAAGCATCCCCTGTCGAAATCCGTCGGCGTGAACAGAGGGGACGAGAGGAAAAAAGGGAAAAGGGAGGGACAGAAAAACAAGAGAAAGGGAAAAGGGAGAGATAAAAAGAGAGAAGAAAACGAGAAACAGGACGAAAGAGGGGAGGGTATGGGGAGAAAAAAAGGAATAAGAACCCAATTAATGGGGGAAACATGAAGCGAAGGAAAAACCAAACAGGGAAATTAAAAAAGGGGGAAAAGTTATTACACGAAAGGGAAGGGGAGAGTAGGGGGAGAGTGAGGGGAAGGGGAGGTGAGGAGGTGTACAATGAGGGCAGCAAGGGGAGGGAGGCTATAAGGTCACTAGTACTGCTCCCCCAGGATACTAATTCAAGTTTATTACCCCCCGTCAACGAAGTTGGGGGGGGTTATGTTTTCACCCGATCTGTCTGTCTTTTGTCTGTCTGTCTGTCTGTTGTTGTCGTTTGTTAGTGTAAGGATTTCTCGAAAAGTTGCGAATAGATTTGGACAAACTCGGTTAACCAATCTATTTGGTATAAGGAAGAAGTGATTTAATTTTGGATGAAATCTATTGACAACTGTTGCCCTGGCAACCAATTGATGAAATTTTATATATATATATATATATATATATTATATATATAATATATATATAAAATATATATTTTATATTATATATATATATATATATATATAATAATATATATATATATTTATAAGCTTCGCCTTTTCCTCATCCCGTGTTTACACACACCACACACACACACAACACACACACACACACCCCACAACACCACAACACACACACAAACCACACACCCCACTGCCTGGATACCACTAACTACCCCTTTCCCCATCACACGAGGAAGGCACCGGAACTACTCTCGGGATCTCGCCTTTGTTCGATCAAAGCTGAGGAACAGCCCCAGGCAAATCGAGGGCCTTTATAACCCCCGTTTTCTTTGTTAGCAGTCATCTGTTATAGCTGAACGGTTTCTATCTCTCGAGGAACATAGGGAGTAACACCATTCTTGTGCCTTTGTAATACCCAGTCAACATTTGGGACGGTGACTCTACTAAGCAACTCACCTTATTATTATTTCTTTACTACCTGTGGGAACTTATCTTATTTTTCTTTTGTGTTTTCTCTAGGGTTAATTATCTTGGTTATGTACATATTGGTCATTTAGTATATGCATTTTCTTTAGTCATCTGTGTGTGCTTCAAAAAAACAAGATCATCTACTTTCCCTTTCTAACAAGTGATTTATTAGATAATTAATTGTTTTGTTATCTACTTCTTCCCTCACCTTTTGTTATGGTTCGGGCGTTCAGTCTCGCTACTCATTCCTTAGACAACTACTGTCCGCTCGTAAAAATAATATATATATATTTTAATATATAGGTAAAAATTATATATATATATAATATTATATATATATATATATTAATATATGTATATATTATATATATAATATATATAAATATACGTATATTAGATGAAATATTCGGCGGGTTGCGCTCTAAATGGGGCCCCCCCCCCCCCCTAGTGATTTTATGTTTCATAAGGTGTTTTGGGGACGACTCTGGGGTTTGGCGTTATCCAGGGCGCTCTTGCCCGCCTCCTCTTTTTGGGTTTTTCCTCTTAGCTATTGTTCACCTTCCATCTGCTTCCATTCTTTCCCCTCCTCTCCTTCCTCCTCTTCCTCTCCTTCCTTTCTCTCCCCTTTGTCCACACGTATACGCCCCCCCCCCCCGCCCTCTGACCTCCGTGGTGACCTAGGGTCCACGCGCGGCGCCTTTTTGTGTGTCTGTTGTCAGGAGTTTGTTGAAGGACTTCGTCATCAAAGTTTAAAAGATGGGTACTTATTTTTTATGCCTGCCAAGGTTTTTTTTTTTTTTTTTAGCAACGTGAGTGGAAGTAGGTAGATCATTTATGTTTGGAATTAAAAGGTTTTTTGGTGTTGTTATAATTTTATTCCTAGTTGTTCGGGTATTCCTCCTTCTCCCCCTCCTCCTTTTCGTTATAATGTTTTCCCATGTGTTTTGAGTATTCCTCCTCCTCCTCCCCCCCTCCCCCCTCCTCCTCCTCCTCCCCCTCTCCTCCTCTTCCCCCTCCCCTCTTCGGGGGCCACAGGAAAAAACCCCTTTTAAAAAAACGTGAAAGAAGCATATTTTTGACAAATATTAAAATTTATTTTTTCCACCCACCCCCCCCACCCACCCCCCACACACCAACACACACACACACACACAACACACACACACACACACACACACACACACACACACACAAAACACATGAATAATTTTTAAAAATGAGAGTGGGGGAGTCAGCGGACGTTACAGGGGCTATGAAAACAAGAATAACGGGGTAAACAGAGGGAAATGTTCCCTTATTGTGTGTGTGTGTGTGTGTGGTGTTGTGTGTGATGTGTGTGTGTTTGTGTGTGTGTGTGTGTGTGTGTGTGGTGGTGTGTGTGTGTGTGTGTGTGGTGTGTGTGTGTGTATTTACCTATTTGTATTTATTTAGTTGTGGGTTAACAGACCTGAGCTACACTCGTGTGGTCCTCTCCGTATCTACATTTATCCAGTCTTTCCTTCAACCATGTTGTTGTGTGGTGTTGTGTGTGTGTGTGTGTGTGTGTGTGTGTGTGTGTGTGTGTGTGTTGTGTGTGTGTTGTGTGGTGTGTGTGTGTGTGTGGTGTGTGTGTTTGTGTGTTTGAGAAACAGCCAGCGTCATAAATTTCCCGTGATTTTGCGCACAACAACAAACCTCAGGTAACATTTTTCTTTGTCTCTTTTCCTCAATGCCACTAAAAATGAAAAAATATACTCCCAAAATGTTCACCAAATCGTTTTTTTTTTTAATGTTTGTTTGTTTAGTTTTTTTGTTTTTTCAATGGCGAGGACGGGTGACCCCATTATAAAACCCAATACCACCCTCCCCCCCCCTTTCCCTTCCTCCCCTGGAGGCCCCCCTCCACTGTGGTATTTATATCATTGTTTTTATTGTTTTGCTGCAGTTGTCGTTGTTGTTTTATGAATAGCGTTGTCTTTCAGTCCAGTTACGTTTTGCTTAACTAATGCATTGTCGACGACTTTTATATTACACTAGCCGCAAAGCGCCCTCCGGGCGGGCCTTTTTGGATAGCTCCTGCGGAGGGACACAGACTCTCCGATAGCCCCTTCTAACTTTCCTGAAATCATGGATGTTAGAAATGCATGTATTCCCCCCGACCCGTTTTCACCTCATCCCTTATACCCATCACCCCCCACCCATATCACTCCCCCATTACCCATCACCACCACCCATTCACTCACTCCATTACCCATCACCCCCCACCTATTCCCTCACCCATACCCCATCACCCCCCACCCATTCACTTCACATCCAGCAGCCCACGACCCATTACCATTACCCCCACCACATTCACTCACCCATTACCCAGCATACCTACATCAAGGTTTTCCTCAATTTCTTCTCGCAACCCCTTGTTTTTTCACATTTCTCGCCTATAGGCCTGCTAAAAACAAACGAAAAAAAAAGTGATAGGAGCATCTCATACGTGTGCTTAAAACCCTTCGCCCTGGTCGAGCTGTTCCAAAACTGTGACATATGATGCGGATTGCCGCCACGGGGGGCGGCACCTATCGCGGACAGACAGACAGACACACACCACACACCACTTTCGCTTATATTAATTATAGATTTTGATCCAGTTTCAGGCAACCAACTAAGATCCTTTCATCATTATTGTTATCATTGTTATTGATGTTCTATTATGTGTATTAATAGTACCAGTAAATCGTCCTCATATCACTAGTATTATCATTATTATATCATTATAAACCTCTTATTATTTTTTAGCAACGCTGTTTTTTGTTTCAGAATGTCTTTTTCCTTGGTTTCTCGCCGCACACTGTTATTAAGTTATAAAGTTGTTTGTTGTTGTTCAGTTTGTTCTTTGTTCCCGTCTCTTCACGTAATCTGTATAGCCTTTTTCTTCATCTCTGCGTCCATTAATTTTTCTCATGCATTATAACAAAAGAAATTTACAGACGACAGACCGCGCCAGACAGACAGACAGACCAGACAGACAGAGACAGACCAGACAGACAGAATACAGACACAGACAGACAGACAGACATACAGACAGACAGACAGACATACGACAGAACAGACAGACAGACAGACCGACAGACAGACAGACAGACAGACAGAAGAACGACAGTGAAAGATGCAAACTATGACCAGAACACAAATAGGGACAAAGAAACTGGTGAACAAACACAAAAAAGGCCAAACAGCACACAAACACAAGAATAACACATGAGGACAACACAGACTCCAGACAACAGGCCTAGAGCGAGTCTGGTGGCGTGGCGGCACTGGAGGGCAAGGAGGGAGGGATGGTAGGGGAAGGAGGGGAGGGGAGGGGATTGATAGGAGTGGCAGCCAGTGTTGTGTGAATCACGGCCAGTCCTGTGCGGTGGCAAACAACAGTATTCCCGGAGATTATGATCTGGTATGTACTGGTTTGAAGGTTTTTTAAGTATGATTTTGTTTGGTTTTTAGTACTGAATATTTTTAGTGCGTATAGTTTTCTTTATTGTTGCTGGTTTGAAGGGATTTTAAGTATGATTTAGTTTGTTTTTAATTACGAATTTTTGCAGTGCATTTTTTTTTCCTTTTTTGTTAATGATGAAGTATTACATTGCTATAAAGTTACGATAAGTATAGAATGATCCACCGTCCTCAAACACTATCCCTCCGGCCATATCTGGTGGTGTGGGGGGAGGGGAGGGGAGGAGGGGAAAGGATCATGCCTTCTGAGCTGCGATAGTATATTACATTGTTATAAAGCTACGAGAGACAAAGTAATGTGATTCTTAAACCACCGTCCTCCCACACCCTCCCTCCGGCCCTATGGTGGGGGGGGGGGGAGGATCATGACTTCTGGGCTGCGATAGTGGATGGTTTGTGGCCGGTGGCGGACGCCCTTGGTGGGAAGAGAGCGCCCTTGGCAGCCTTAATGACGCGGCTGTTTACCCCGATGGTGAGCCATTTGCGCTTTCCATCTGCTCTGCCGCGCCAACCCTGGCTGCGTTTTCTTTGCTCCTACGGCGAACACGAGAGCTTTGGTGTTTGAAGTATGAGTAATAGTTGCAGCAGTATAATGATTATATATTATTATCATTAAGATCATCATCATAATAATCATCACTGTAATTACTGTAATTATTATAATCAACAGTAATCATCAGTTGTTATTGAAGTAGTAGTAGCAATAGCAGTAGTAATAATATTGCTACTATTCCTATTATAATAAGTAGTAGCAGTAGTAGTAGTAGTAGTAGTTAGTAGTCTCAAGAAGAGTGGAACTGTGGCTTGAAAACAAACGAGACGAGCTCCTGGAGGAGGCCAGGGCCATACAGAAGAGACTGCTGAGACCCTCCATCAACCGTCACAGAGAAGAGGATAAAGCCCGTAGCTTTGCCGACAGGATGCGACAAGGCAACGTGTCATCGGCACTGCGGGCCCTCAACGAGAATGAGTCCGGCGGTGTGTTGCCCCTCACAAGGGAAACCATCAGACAGCTGGAGGAAAAACATCCTCCTCCCAGCGACTTAACCGGACTCAGACTGCAGGGCATGCACATACCCCCGAACAGTGTCATTTACGAGATGATCACGGGGGAAATGGTGTGGAAGAAATCCCTCCAGACACATGGCAGTGCTGGTCCCTCAGGCCTGGATGCGAGAGGGTGGCGTCGCCTGCTAAGCAACACCATTTGTGGCAGTGGCGCTAGTGACCTCTGCAGTGCTCTCGCAGCACTAGCAAGGAAACTTGCCACCACCACTTGTCACCATCTCGACGCCTTCACAGCCTGCCGCCTCATTCCCCTGGACAAGAAGCCAGGATGCAGACCCATTGGCATTGGCGAAGTCATACGACGCGTCGTGGG
Organism: Chionoecetes opilio; assembly: GCA_016584305.1. NCBI lineage: Eukaryota > Metazoa > Arthropoda > Malacostraca > Decapoda > Majidae > Chionoecetes > Chionoecetes opilio. Next base: position 21,542 of record JACEEZ010005880.1, read on the forward strand.
TAAATGCATCATGGCTGTCGTCAAGGAGGATGTGAGGAGGGCGGCGGGGAACCTCCAGGTATGCGCAGGGCAACAGGCAGGAGGGGAAGCAGCCATCCACGCCATGAGGGAGATCTTCGCCCAAGAAGACTGTGAAGCGGTTCTGTTAGTGGACGCAAGAAACGCGTTTAACTCCATCAACAGAAAAAACAATGCTTCATAATATAAAAATCAAGTGTCCTTCCTAGCTACATACGCCGATAACACTTAAAGTGAACCCTCTAATTTATATGTAAATAGGAGTGGTAGCAATAAGGCTAGGGTGTTAGAGTCAAGGGAAGGAACAACTCAAGGTGACCCAGTGGCCATGGCGATGTACGCCCTTGGCATGTCAGTCCTTCAAGACGTGATTGCGTTTGAAAAAACCAAGGTGAAGCAGGTGGCATATGCTGACGACCTGTCAGGGGCCGGCAAATTACAGGACCTAAGCCACTGGTGGGGGTTAATACAGGCCAATGGCCCTACCATAGGATACACACCCAACGCCGCTAAATCCTTCCTCATCGTCAAGCCAGAGCACTATGACGGGGCTGTAAACATTTCAGTGGCAGTGGAGTTGTGGTAACGAAGGAAGGAACAGCGGCACTTGGGTGCTGTTATTGGAACAGAGGAGTATAAGAAGGAGTACGTCGGAGAGAAAGTGTCCTGAGTGGGTACAAGAGGTCGATGTCCTTGTCAGCCATGGCCAAGACCGAGCCTCACGCAGCCTACGCGGCATACACGCTGGCCTGCAACATCGGTGGAACTTCGCCATGCGCACCATCCCGGACATCAGCCCTCTCCTCAGACCGCTGGAGGAATCTATAAAGAACACCTTCATACCAGCGTTTACTGAGATCTCCCGTCCCTGGGGAATGACGCGAGGGCGTTGCTCGAACTCCCTCCAAGACTAGGCGGGATGGGAATCACCTCTCCTGAGA
>JACEEZ010005880.1:32500-37500 GCA_016584305.1 Chionoecetes opilio
AGGGAGGGGAGGAGTGGCAGCCAGTGTTGTGTGAATCACGGCCAGTCCTGTGCGGTGGCAAACAACAGTGTTCCCGGAGATTATGAACACCTTTAACAACACCCTGGAACCACTTGTGTTACTGGTTTGAAGGGTTTTTAAGTATGATTCAGTTTTGTTTTTAGTAATGAATATTTTTAGTGCGTATAGTTATCTTTTTTGTTACTGGTTTGAAGGTATTTTAATTATGATTTTGTTTGGTTTTTAGTTAAGATTTTTTGTACTGCATTTTTTTTTTACCTCTTTTTGTTAATGATGAAGTATATTACATTGATATAAGGTTACGAGAAATAAAGAGAGCTTCTTAAACCACCGTCCTCCCATACCCTCCCTCCGGCCCTAAATGGCGGTGTTTGGGGGGGAGGGAGGGGGTGAGGGGAAAGGATGATGACTTCTGGGCTGCGATAGTGGATGGTTTGTGGCCGGTGCCGGACGCCCCTCGCTGGGAAGAGAGCGCCCCTGGCCACGGCCTTCTTTATACTGTATAAAGAAGGCCGTGCCCTGGCAGGCCTTAATGACGCGGCTGTTTATCCCGATGGTGAGCCATTTCCGCTTTCCATCTGCTCTGCCGCGCCAACCCTGGCCGCGTTTTCTTTGCTCTTACTGCGAACACGAGAGCTTTGGTGTTTGTAGAATAAGTAATAGTTGCAACAGCATAATGATAGTAGTGGTAGTAAATAATGAAAATAACAACAACAATGATAATAACAAAAAAATTGAAAAAACTATACGTCTATAATAATATAAGCGAAAGTGTGTGTGTGTGTGTGTGTGTGTGTGTGTGTGTTGTGTGTGTGTGTGTGTGTATGTGTGTGTGTGTGTGTGTGTGTGTGTGTGTGTGTGTGTGTGTGTGTGTGTGTGTGTGTGTGTGTGTGTGTGTGTGTGTGTGTGTGTGTGTGTGTGTGTGTGTGTGTGTGTCTGTCTGTCTGTCCGCGATAGGTGCCGCTCCCTGTGGCGGAATCCCATCATATGTCACAGTTTTGGAATCAGGTTGACCAGGGGAAGGTTTTAAGCACACTTATAGGATGATCCGATCACTTCTTTTTTTTTTTTTTTTTTTTTTTTTTTTTTAGCAGCCTATTAGCGAGAACTGTGAAGAAGAAAAAGTGGGTTGCAAGAATTGAGGAAACCTTGATGTAGGGTGATGGGTAATAGGTGAGTGAATGGGTGGGGTGATGGGTAATGGGTGTGGGGTGATGGGTGAGTGAATGGGTGATGGGTGATGGGTGAGGGAATAAGTGGGGGGTAATGGGTGAGTGAATGGGTGTGTGGTGATGGGTAATGGGTGAGTGAATGGGTGGGGGGTGATGGGTAATGGGTGAGTGAATGGGTGGGGGGTGATGGGTAATGGGTGAGTGAATGGATGGGGGGAATACATACATTTCAGGAAAGTTAGAAGGGGCTATCTGGAGAGTCTGTGTTTGGTGGCCCAAAGGCCCACCAAACACAGGTGGTGGGCCGAAGGCCCACCAATAGCCCTCTGCAGGAGCTAGCCAAAAAGTCCGCCCGGAGGGCGGCTTTGCTTTCAGGAAAGTTAGAAGGGATTATGATGTGAATGGGTTGGCGTTAATACATACATTTCTAGATCCATGATTTCAGGAAAGTTAGAAGGGGCTATCTGGAGAGTCTGTGTTTGGTGGGCCGAAGGCCCACCAATAGCCCTCCGCAGGAGCTAGCCAAAAAGGAATATATATATATATATATATATATATATATATATATATATATATATATATATATATATATCACACAACACTTATAATTTCCTCCTTCCCCCTATACTTCAACAACCTCATAATATTCTCCTTCCCCCTATTACAACACTAATACTATTTTCCTTCCCCTTATATTCTTAAAACCTCATAATATTCTCCTTCCCCCTACACCTTAAGAACATCATAATATTTTCCTTTTCCCTATACTTCAACAACCTCATAATATTCTCCTTCCCCCTATAGACTTACAACCTCATAATATTTTCCTTCCCCCTATATTCTTACAACACTAATAATATTCTCCTTTCCCATACACTTTAACAACCTTAAGGGTCTTGTATGTGAACCTTCCCGCCAAAATCCATAACCACCGCGCATATCTTAACAACAAGCCGCCGCATTACATTATAAAGTAAATACGAGAGCATCATTTCCACTCAACTATCAGTATATTTCTTTCCTTCTTCTATTCCCGCCCGCAGTCTTAACGCGCATTTCCGTATTTTCTCGTTTTCTTTCCTTGTTGGATGACTAAAGAAAACGTCTTCTTATTAGACTTACGGCTTTTTGCACTCCTTTGTGTTGCCTTAAAGAGGGAGGCGAGGGCAGTAAGGACGAGGAGGAAGGACAAAGAGAGATAAACAATAGCCGGGAGGTAAAGGGGAGGATAAAGAGGCCACAGAAGGGGAGGCTAACAAAAGATACATGTGAGAGAGAGGCAAGAAAGGGAGGAAGTTAGGAGGTGAGGAGGAGAGAAGGTGAGGTAAACAAGAAACAAAACACGGTAAGGTGAGAGAGAGGAGAGGAAGAGGAAGACAAAGAAGCAGAGACAGGAAGATAAGGAAGATAAGTAGTGATCTTATGCCTTGGAGAGAGAGAGAGAGAGAGAGAGAGAGAGAGAGAGAGAGAGAGAGAGAGAGAGAGAGAGAGAGAGAGAGAGAGAGAGAGAGAGAGAGAGAGAGAGAGAGAGAGAGAGAGAGAGAGAGAGAGAGAGAGAGAGAGAGAGAGAGAGAGAGAGAGAGAGAGAGAGAGAGAGAGAGAGAGAGAGAGAGAGTATAGGGGAGAGAGGAAAAGGGTAGACCAGACATGGGAGGAATGGGATAAGGAGCTAGAGGGATAAAATCTACCACTAAGCAGGGCAGGCAATGGGTGAAGGGAGGCGAGATATTACATGGCATTGCTGGGTGTGGAGGCGTGGCAGTGAGGGTGTGGAGGCGTGGCAGTGATGGTGTGGAGGCGTGGCAGTGAGGGTGTGGAGGCGTGGCAGTGAGGTGTGTGGGCGTGGCGGTGAGGGTGTGGAGGCGTGGCAGTGAGGGTGTGGAGGCGTGGCAGTGAGGGTGTGGAGGCGTGGCAGTGAGGGTGTGGAGGCGTGGCAGTGAGGGTGTGGAGGCGTGGCAGTGAGGGTGTGGAGGCGTGGCAGTGAGGGTTGTGGAGGCGTGGCAGTGAGGTGTGTGGAGGCGTGGCAGTGAGGGTGTGGAGGCGGTGGCAGTGAGGGTGTGGAGGCGTGGCAGTGAGGGTGTGGAGGCGTGGCAGTGAGGGTGTGGAGGCGTGGCAGTGAGGGTGTGGAGGCGTGGCAGTGAGGGTGTGGAGGCGTGGCAGTGAGGGTGTGGAGGCGTGGCAGTGAGGGTGTGGAGGCGTGGCAGTGAGGGTGTGGAGGCGTGGCAGTGAGGGTGTGGAGGCGTGGCAGTGAGGGTGTGGAGGCGTGGCAGTGAGGGTGTGGAGGCGTGGCAGTGAGGATGTGGAGGCGTGGCAGTGAGGGTGTGGAGGCGTGGCAGTGAGGGTGTGGAGGCGTGGCAGTGAGGGTGTGGAGGCGTGGCAGTGAGGGTGTGGAGGCGTGACAGTGAGGGTGTGGAGGCGTGGCAGTGAGGGTGTGGAGGCGTGGCAGTGAGGGTGTGGAGGCGTGGCAGTGAGGGTGTGGAAGCGTGGCAGTGAGGGGTGTGAGGCGTGGCAGTGAGGGTGTGGAGGCGTGGCAGTGAGGGTGTGGAGGCGTGGCAGTGAGGGTGTGGAGGCGTGGCAGTGAGGGTGTGGAGGCGTGGCAGTGAGGGTGTGGAGGCGTGGCAGTGAGGGTGTGGAGGCGTGGCAGTGAGGGTGTGGAGGCGTGGCAGTGAGGGTGTGGAAGCGTGGCAGTGAGGGTGATGGAATAATATGGGCATGGTTAGTGTTCTCCTGGGTGTCCTCTCTGTGGTGGTGTGGTTTGGAAGGGGATAGGAAACTTAGGTTAGGTTAGGTTAGGTTTGGGAGAGGATAGGGAATTTATACTCCTTAAAAGGTTCCCCTCACTCTATGTCAGATATAATCTCTCTTTCTCTCTTTTTCTTTCTTCCAATCTATCTTTTTCATTCTATCTTCTCTCTTGTAATGAATGGAGACACACATAGAGACAGACAGAGATAGATAGATCGAGAGAGAGAGAATGAGAGAGAGAGAGAGAGAGACGAGAGAGAGAGAGAGAGAGAGAGAGAGAGAGAGAGAGAGAGAGAGAGCGAGAGAGAATAGTACTAGTATAGAGGGTGGGTGTCGAAAAAATATATATAAATATGAGCAAAGTCTAAAGTTGTAGTTGCGTAAAGTGAGATTAGTGACATTATGAAGCAGAAATGTGTACTCTCTCTCTCTCTCTCTCTCTCTCTCTCTTCCTCTTCTCTCCTCTCTCTCTCTCTCTCTCTCTCTCTCCCTCTCTCCTCTCCTCTCTCTCTCTCTCTCTCTCTCCTTTTTGTGTAAATTCAGTCAAAAACTAATGCAAACGTTACAATTAAACATACACATTATTTTTTACACTCACACACACACACACACACACACACACACAACACACACACACACACACACACACACACACACCAACACACCCACACACACACACACACACACACACACAAACTTTTGACAATTACTCAAAACCGAACCCTCTACAAAAAAACATAAACAAAAAAAAACTTGCCACCACCATCATCAACAACAAAATATTTACAACAAAAATATAGAATAACATCCAATAAACTTTGTGCCTGACATAACCATCATCATGTGTGTGTGTGTGTGTGTGTGTGTGTGTGTGGTGTGTTGTGTTGTTGTGTGTGTGTGTGTGTGTGTGTGTGCTGTGCGTGCGTGCGTCGTGCGTGCGTGCGTGCGTGCGGCGTGCGTGCGTGCGTGCGTGCGTGCGTGCGTGCGTGCGTGCGTGCGTGCGTGCGTGCTGTGCGTGCGTGCGTGCGTGCGTGCGTGCGTGCGTGCGTGCGTGCGTGGTGC
>JACEEZ010005880.1:42500-57669 GCA_016584305.1 Chionoecetes opilio
AGCAAGCCCGAGCAGTTAGGGAAGAAGTGTTACAGTGAATGGCAGCAAACATTATCATCACACCTTTCTAGTAACACACACACACACACACACACACACACACACACACACACACAACACACACACACACACACACACATGGAATTATGGATGGGAGGAAAGCATACACAGGGAACAAGTGGCGAGATAAAGGAGAGGGAAACAGAGGTGTCACAGGTTTGGTATAAGTAAGAAGGTAAATTGATGATTGATGTGTACTGCACTGACTGACTGACTGAGAGTATAGGGGGGATAGGAGATATAAATGATGCCATGTAAGATTGTAACATAACACTTGGAAGATGAGCTGATAAGGTAGGAGGAATGTAAGGAGGAGGAGGAGGTAGGAGGCGTTCAGTGTCTGGAGAAACACCTGTTGTCTCGTCATTTCTCCTCTCCTCCTCCTCCCCCTTCCTCTCCTCCTTCTGCTCCTCGTGCGTCACCTAGTTGTTATGGTTATTTTGAACGCTTGTGGCAGGCGCGGGAGTCAAGGATACCCACGAGAATCACCATCAAGTCCCCGCAGACACGTACCATTGGGTAAATCACGGGAACAAAATAGTGCTGGCGAAACAATTATCGCCGTGGTCTGGCTACATGTTTGGGCGGGCATGGGCGGGGCCATTCCACCGCTGCAGGGGGAGGAAGGGTTGACCGTCTTCATAACTTGTGTTGGGTTTGTATTATGTAGACAAACACTTATCTATGTGAGGTGGTGGTGGTGTCTCGGGGGAAGGGGGGGGGGGCGTTAATCCCTAACCCTACATAGGAACACTGAGGCGCGGGGGTTAGGGGGGGGACTTATTCAGCCCATTCAATGTGCTATAATCACTTTCCTCCTTATTAGCAATGAAATCCTTGTTGACTGATACCTGCTCTAAGTACTCGGTGTCTTTACTCAAGACTACTAATGCAAAGTTCCACAAGGCAACCTCAGCTTCCGCCACACGTGCAGTGACGCTCGTGTTTAAAAGTCACAATCATCACCTGGCAGGCTGGCATCGGCCACGTCTGTCTGTGTAGGTTGGTAGCGCTCCCTCCCCTCCCTCCCTTCCTCCCCATCTGCCCCTGTCCCTCCCTCCCTCCTTCCCCACCTCCCCCTCCATCAGTCCCTCCACGCTGCTTGCCTGCTCACCCCTCCCCTCCACCTATCCCTCCTTCCCCTCCACCACTTCCTCGGCTCTTCCTTCCTCCCTCCTTCCCCACTTCCCTCTCAACTCTCACCCACTGCATTCCCCCCCTTGCCTCTCCACCTCTCCTCCCGCTCTCCCTCCCTCCCTCCTTCTCCACCTTTCTCTCCACTCTTCCACTCTCCTCCCTTCCACCACCCTTTCCTTCCCTTCATTCATCCCACGCGACGCTTCACCCACTCATGACCTCATTCAATCAATCACGGCAAGCGATAATAATGATAAGACAAGTAAAGAAAGACAATATAGGAGAAAGGAAACACTAAAGGTGAATAACGTGGAGAAGACACATAAAAAAGGGAAATTATAGAAGAGGAAATATAATCAGAATACGTTGTTTATATATTCCTGTATAGCGTAATGGTTACTGTTAAACGTAAAGCAAGAAAAGGAAGGCAAGATGAAATAAACGAAAGACAAATGGCAATAAAATGGAGAAAAGAATTATATAAGAGGGTGAAATAGAAAGGACACGAAAGAATGGAAATAAAATAATCGTATATATTTTCCTGTAGAAAGTTATGAAAACATATTTGCATTCAAGTACTCGACAACATTACTCAAAACTACTCAAATATATACTCACTGACAGGCTCGGCATCTGACACACACACACACACACACACACACACACACACACACACACACACATACACACACACACACATACACACACAGGCAAACACACACACACAGGCAAACACACACACACAGGCAAACACACACACACACACACATACACACAGGCAAACACACACACACACACATACACACACAGGCAAACACACACACACAGGCAAACACACACACAGGCAAACACACACACATACACACACAGGCAAGCACACACACATACACACACAGGCAAACACACGCACGCACGCACACATTCATAAGCCCAAATGGAGCAGTGACGTTCATATTAACAAGCCACAATTATCACCTCGCATCGGGCGCCCACACCCACACAGCCTGACCCAAAGTGACGCGCGGGTATCCAACACTCACCCCGAGGCCTGCTGACGGAGGGACGCGCGGAGCAACGACGATAAACACTAATATTACACGAGCACAAAACACACGACTTGCCACGATCACTCAGTGACACTCACGCGTCTGTCTGTCTGTAATGTTGGTAGCCCTCCCTCCCTCCCTCCTTTCCCCCGCCTCTCCCTTCCCCTGTCCCTCCACTCCCCCGCTTCCCTCCCTCCCGTCACTCCTGCTTCCCTCCTTCCTCCTCTACGTACTGTCTGCATGGGGGGTGCGCCCTTTGTCTATTTTGTACCCTTAATTATATATGTATTATGTATAATGTGTACATTATCTATAATAATATAAGCGAAAGTGTGTGTGTGTGTGTGTGTGTGTATGTGTGTCTGTGTGTGTAAGTAAGTAACTAAGTAAGTAAATATTTATTGCTATATAAATATACAAAAGCACAGACTTTTGATAATAGCATAATAGCAAGTGTCTGTCGAGCCGAAGCTCCCTGACAGGCAAATACAATTTAATATAGGTGCATTCAGACATGCCTAAACCCTAGCCTATAGCAAAATTATCCTTGACAGTACTATGTTATGAGTAGTAGTAAAAAAAAAAAAAAAAAAAATAGTGTGTGAATTATGTGTTATTACATAACCTATGAAAATGCAATAATAATAATAAATAAAATAATAAAAATAAAATAAATAAAATAAAGTAGTTAGTTTTGCAATGGTTATACATATACATACTTGTCGAAATATCTCTGCTAAGAATTCTGAAGTATGAAATTGCTTATTTCCCTTTTGAATGCTAAATAGTTGTTTGTTTTAACTGAAGCTTTAATATTTAGTGGTAAGCTGTTGAATAACTTGGGGCCTGAACATAAAATACAGTTTGTATATAAAGCTGTTCTGAACTGTGGACAAATCAAATCTACATTATTGCTTCTAGTCTGATGAAGATTGTCAATAAATTTGAAAATTTCATTCCCTGTATAACTTGCAATAGACATTTTATAAATCAATAATAAAGAAAAGTATTTGTGTATTGAATCAAATGTTAACATTTTCATTGAAGAAATAATTTCAGTGACAGAGTCAAATTTGCCTAAGAAAAGAATACATCTGACAGCTTTCTTCTGAGCTATTTTTACCTTATATAAGAATGTTGGCCATGTGTTGGCCCAGATGGACACACAGTATGTTAAGTGAGGGTAACACAAGGTATAGTAAATACTAAGTAATGCATCTACAGTAAGATTGTAACGTATCTTGTACATTATTCCACAAATTTTTGAGACTTTCATACAAACCTCTTCTATGTGCAATTTCCAGTTCAGATTTTCATCTATGCAAACACCTAGGAATTTTGTGTGATTTACTCGATTTAATGTAACTTCTAACTGTAATGGAGGAAGAATATTTGTTATGGATCTATTCTGAAAAAATATATAATTAGTTTTAGAAACATTACGTTTTAATTTATTACATTTTATCCATTGAGATACTAAATTAAATTCTGTATTTATGTTTAAATGTAGGGAATTGATGTCTTTGTCAGCTAGTAAGAGGTTAGTACCGTCGGCATATATAATATATTGAAATTTTAAGCTAACCTTAATTATATCATTTATATATATGAGAAAAAGAATTGGTCCTATGATTGAGCCTTGTGGTACACCTCTGGATATAGATATAAATTGTGATGTATCATTATTACAAAAAACAAATTGTGATCTGTTACAGAGGTAACTGCGAAAAAGTTGTAACGGTACACCCCTTATCCCGACATGTTTGAACTTATCTAACAAAATACAATGATTTAATGAGTCAAATGCTTTGGATAAATCAATGAAAATCCCAACCACATAAAGCTTCTCCTCCAAAAAGGTATACACATTATTGACAAAGTTTAATATAGCAGTTTCTGTTGAGTGATTTGCTCTAAAGCCGTGTTGATATTTAGTTAATAGGTTATTTTTTTCAAGGTAGTTAGTTAAACGTGACGCAATAATTTTTTCATATACTTTACTGAAAGCAGGTAAGATTGAAATTGGCCTGTAATTGTTGATGTCGCATCTATTACCAGACTTGAATATAGGAATGACTTTGGCTTTTTTTAAATGATCAGGAAATATGCCTCTTTTCAGTGTTAGATTAATAATATAAGTTAATGGGATGGCCAATGATTCACATGAATGTTTCAGTATTTTAGGAGAAATTTCATTATATCCTGGACAATTAGATTTTAGGGCCTTTGAATTATTGATTACTTCGGCGGTATTTGTTGGGGTCATGTACATAGAGAAGGCGGGGGTTCTGACTTAAATACCTCATATAATCGTCGTCAGAAGAGTTTGATTCTAAATTACCAAGATTAATAAAATGTTCATTAAAGACAGTTGAGATGTTAGTGCAAGGTGGATCTAATAATATTGTATTATTGGCTTTATTGGTTCTGCCTAGAAGGGAGTTTATGGTATTCCAATGGGATTTGGGATTTCCTTGATTATTTTTTAGCTTGTTTTTATAATATTCATTTTTGGCTAATTTTAATGTTTTAGTTAAGTTGTTTCTATATTGCCTGTATGTTTCTTTATATGTTAGAGGCCACTTACTTGCTAGTCTTGCCAGCCTGTTTTTTTCAATAATGCACCTTTTTAGAGCAGGAGTGATATATGGGCTTAAGACGTGCTTATTTCTTACAATAATTTTCTTAATTGGAAAGTGTCTCTGAAATAGTATATTGAATTCATTGAAAAATAAACTAAAGGATTCGGTGGGACAATTACATTGTAATACGTTATTCCAATTTACCTTTTCTAAATCATAACTAAAGTTATTGAGGGCAGAGTCAGTTATACATCTCTTATTGACGAATGCTGTGTGTCTGTGTGTGTGCTATAGGTTCCGCCCCCCGTGGTGCAATCCCATCATATGGCACAGTTTTGAAACCCGGTTAACCAGGGGAAGGTTTTAAGGCTATTTTGGTGATGATCCGATCACTTTTTTTTTCTTTTTTTTAGCAGCCTATTAGTGAGAATTGTGAAAAAAAAGTGGGTTGCGAGAATTCCAATGATCTGAAACTCGAGAAATGCCAGTGGTCGCTGGCAGTTTAAACTCAAAGGTTGGTCTACTGTGTTTTGGCTCCGCGACTAATATTTTTCATAAATTAATTTCGCGATAAACATTGATGCACCGCATCTGAATACCAAAAAATATAGTTCTTCTGTTGTTCTACTAATTATATGGATGACATGCATTACGATGGAAGGTTCTATAATAGCAATTTAATGCAAATTACTCGCCTCGAGTAGCAAAGCTTAATATATTTTTTACATGTATATTGTGGCATGTAAAATTTGGGCGATATTCACACTGTTTTCTAAGACAGTACTGCTGCGTCTGGCAAACGCTTGTCAAAATACAATAAGCAATGCCTTGGAAAAACGAAGAATAAAGAATGCCGAAATCGGCTTGTTGCTGCGACAATGTAGGTTATAATTGTGGAGGCGACACGCCGCGGCGGGGAGTGGTGGGCGGGGAGATTGTGGCGGGCCGATTGAATCAGAACATTACGACTTCACGCGTCGACTCATTGCACTTCCAGGCTTTCTATCTGATTGATACACAATAATAACAGGAAAATATGACTGCCTAGGTATAGATAACTTCTAAACATTCGTAATTGACTATATAATATCATAGAGTAGCATTTACCTCGCCTCCTCAACTATAACCTTCCTGGTTATTTGGTTATATACAATGTTTTACAGAATCAGGCTTCTATACAATATACATATAGAAGAAAATCGTTCTTAATATTACACTTTTGTGTTTTAAGTGCAGTGGAATAAGCCCATATTTTGTTTTCCAGTAGACCAACTTATTATCAAAAAAGTGAGTTAAAACTGCCAGCGACCCCTGGCATTTTGGGTTCCAGTTCTCTCGAATTGAGGAAACCTTGATGTATGGTGATGGTGGGGTGATGGGTAATGGGTGTGGGGTGATGGGTGAGTGAATGGGTGGGGGGTGATAGGTTGGGGGTGATGGGTGATGGGTGAGGGAATAGGTGGGGGGTGATGGGTAATGGGTGAGTGAATGGGTGTGTGGTGATGGGTAATGGGTGAGTGAATGGGCGGGGGGTGATGGGTAATGGGTTAGTGAATGGGTGGGGGGTGATGGGTAATGGGTGAGTGAATGGGTTGGGGGTGATGTGAATGGGTTGGCGTTGAAGCAGGAAAAAAAGGGAAATGGAATTTGAATAGGAAAAGATCAAAGGAATAGAAAAAGGAGGAGAAGGAGGAAGAAAAGGAAATAGATAAGAGAGTACACAAGAAAAAAAAGTAATCAGACTCAGACATATTGATTACTAGCCGCAAAGCCGCCCTCCGGGCGGACTTTTTGGCTAGCTCCTGCGGAGGGCTATTGGTGGTGGGCCTTCGGCCCACCAAACACGGACTCTCCAGATAGCCCCTTCTAACTTTCCTGAAATCATGGATGTAGAAATGTATGTATTCCCCCCACCCATTCACTCACCCATTACCCATCACCCCCACCCATTCACTCACCCATTACCCATCACCCCCCACCCTTTCACTCACCCATTACCCATCACCCCCCACCCATTCACTCACCCATTACCCATCACCACACACCCATTCACTCACCCATTACCCATCACCCCCCACCTATTCCCTCACCCATCACCCATCACCCCCAACCCATCACCCCCAACCCATCACCCCCCACCCATTCACTCACCCATCACCCCACACCCATTACCCATCACCCCACCCATTCACTCACCTATTACCCATCACCCTACATCAAGGTTTCCTCAATTCTCGCAACCCACTTTTTTTTCACAATTATCGCTAATAGGCTGCTAAAAAAAAAAAGAAGAAAAGTGATTGGATCATCTCATAATTGGGCTTAAAACCTTCCCCTGGTCAACCCGGTTCCAAAAATGTGCCATATGAGGTGATTGCGCCACGGGGGGTGGAACCTATACCAGACACACACACACACACACACACACACACACACACACACACACACACACACACACACACAGACAGACAGACAGACAGACAGACACACTTTCGCTTATATTTACCATTACCGATCACCCCCCACCTATTCCCTCACCCATCACCCATCACCCCCAACCCATCACCCCCCACCCATTCACTCACCCATCACCCCACACCCATTACCCATCGCCCCACCCATTCACTCACCCATTACCCATCACCCTACATCAAGGTTTCCTCAATTCTGGTAACCCACTTTTTTTTCCCACAATTATCACTAATAGGCTGCTAAAAAAAAAAGAAAAAAAAAGTGATCGGATCATCTCATAATTCGGCTTAAAACCTTCCCCTGGTCAACCCGGTTCCAAAAATGTGCCATATGAGGTGATTGCGCCACGGGGGGCGGAACCTATACCAGACACACACACACACACACACACAGACAGACAGACAGACAGACACACTTTCGCTTATATTTACCATTACCCATCACCCCCCACCTATTCCCTCACCCATCACCCATCATCCCCAACCCATCACCCCCCACCCATTCACTCACCCATCACCCCACACCCATTACCCATCACCCCACCCATTCACTCACCCATTACCCATCACCCTACATCAAGGTTTCCTCAATTCTTGCAACCCACTTTTTTTTCACAATTATCGCTAATAGGCTGCTAAAAAAAAGAAGAAAAAAAAAAGTGATCGAATCATATCATAATTGGGCTTAAAACTTTCCCCTGGTCAACCCGGTTCCAAAAATGGGCCATATGAGGTGATTGCGCCACGGGGAGCGGAACCTATACCAGACACACACACACACACACACACAGACAGACACACTTTTGCTTATATTTACCATTACCCATCACCCCCCACCTATTCCCTCCCCATCACCCATCACCCCCAACCCATCATCCCCCACCCATTCACTCACCCATCACCCCACACCCATTACCCATCACCCCACCCATTCACTCACCCATTACCCATCACCCTACATCAAGGTTTCCTCAATTCTCGCAACCCACTTTTTTTTCTCACAATTATCGCTAATAGGCTGCTAAAAAAAAAAAAAAAAAAAAAAAAAGATCGGATCATCTCATAATTGGGCTTAAAACCTTCCCCTGGTCAACCCGGTTCCAAAAATGTGCCATATGAGTTGATTGCGCCACGGGGGGCGGAACCTATACCACACACACACACACACACACACACACACACACACACACACACACACACACACACACACACACACACACAGACAGACAGACAGACAGAGAGACACACTTTTGCTGATACTTTTGCTGTAGTGATGATACCATCACTACAGAGGGTTCCAAGATGAACCATAACCAACTCCAAGCTGGCGTATCGTCCTAACTCCGAGCTGTTTTGCTTTAGGCTGACCTGCCTGTAATCATGAAGCCCTTCAGGAGTATACTCTTTGTGACTATTCACAATGAGTGTTCATCGAGGAGAAATGGAATTTGAAGTCAAGGACGCCGTGGAAGACTCTCGAGTTTCTGCCTACGAAGAGACCCAAGACCAAAGTGAAGCCGAAGACACAGAAGACATGGACAACGAATACGTGCAGCTCAGCAATGTAGGGAACAGTGCGCCGTTCCCCTTGATAACGGAGGCCCAGTTACGGGACCTGGGCCCCGGAGACCTCCTGGGCGAGGGCGGCTTCGGCTCCGTCAGGAAGGTAGTCTACGAAGGGAGTGACGCCATTGCCAAGCAGCTCCTCGACGGTGGGTCATTCCAGTCGCTGTTGAGAGAGGCTCGAATGATGATAGGAGCGAATGGTGTCGGCGGAGTCCCTAAGCTCCTAGCCATGTGCGCGAACCCTCCCACGCTGGTGCAGGAATTCGTCGGCCAAACCTACGACAAGTTCATCGAAAATTGTTCAAACTAGGAATTTTTGGAATCCCTGATTAGTATCAGTGAGCTGCTGGGGGAGTTTCACGTCAAGGGGTTTGTCCACAACGACCTAAAGTGGAATAACATCACCTTCACAGGCACCGTCAGTGATCCCGAGTTCCACATCATTGACTTGGGGTGGGCGTGTCATGCCGGGGAAGTGCCTTGTGACGAGGTGCTGGGACGGAAAGTGGATGACTGCCTGCTGGGTGACTTGTGCTTGGACGACGAGGATGACGAAACAGACAACGAGGATGAGGGAGAAAACGAGGAGGAAGATGAAGATGAGGAAGAAGGCGAGCGTGACGCAGATGAGGATGAAGACGAGGATGAGGATGATGAGGATGAAGACGAGGATGAGGATGAAGTTGAGCGTGACGAAAATGAGGATGAAGATGAGCATGATGAAAATGAGGATGAAGACGAAGATGAAGAAGATACAGACGAGGAGGATGAAGACACCTCGGGACAAACGCCGTGGATGGCTCCCGAGGTGTGGTCACGGAAGGCTGTGTTGTCCTCCGGGGACGTGTACAGCTTCGGGTACTTGATGGATCGTGTGATGGTGGGCTGCGAACGAACCTTCCTGAAGGCGCCCCTGGGGAAGCTGGCAGAGCTGTGCAGGGCCAAGGACCCGGCGAGTCGTCCCGCCCTCACCCAGGTGGCGGAAATCGTCGCTCGCCTCATCACTGTGTTGACTCCGCAGGAACTGAGCCAAATATTTGATGAAGATGAAGACGAGCATGACGAAGATGAGGATGAAGTTGAGCATGATGAAGATGAGGATGAAGATGAGCATGATGAAGATAAGGATGAAGACGGGGATGAAGAAGATACAGACGAGGAGGATGAAGACACCTCGGGAGCAACGCCGTGGATGGTTCCCGCTGGGGAAGCTGGCAGAGCTGTGCAGGGCCAAGGACCCGGCGACTCGTCCCGCCCTCACCCAGGTCGCGGAAACCGTCGCTCGCCTCATCACTGTGTTGACTCCGCAGGAACTGAGCCAAACATTTGATCTCGAGGAGTGAGCGGTGACACACAAGACTTGTCCCGAGTTGTCATCGAACTAAACATTTGTTATCTTTACAACCCCAAGCAAGGAACGTGACCTTTATGCTTGAATAGAAGCATATGGAAATTAAAATTGCATGATTCTTTATGCAATGTGTTGGCTTATGATTTCTGATTATATGATATATATATATATATATATATATATATATATATATATAATATATATATATATATATATATATATATATTTTTATATATATATATATATAATATATATATATATATATAATATATATAATATAATATATAAAATTAAAAAAAACCCGCACGGGTCTTTCTGTAGTGACTTATGATTTTCTCTACTGACTTCTGATTTATGATATACTGCTAATAAAATTAATGTGCGTGCGTGCGTGCGTGCGTGCGTGCGTGCGTGCGTGCGTGCGTGCGTGCGTGCGTGCGTGCGTGCGTGCGTGCGTGCGTGCGTGCGTGCGTGCGTGCGTGCGTGCGTGCGTGCGTGCGTGCGTGCGTGCGTGCCTGCCGTGCGTGCGTGGTCGTGCGTGCGTGCGTGCGTGCGTGCGTGCGTGCGTGCGTGCGTGCGTGCGTGCGTGCGTGCGTGCGTGCCTGCGTGCTGTGCGTGCGTGCGTGCGTGCGTGCGTGCGTGCGTGCGTGCCGTGCTGCGTGCGTGCGTGCGTGCGTGCGTGCGTGCGTGCGTGCGTGCGTGCGTGCGTGCGTGCGTGCGTGCGTGCGTGCGTGCGTGCGTGCGTGTGTGTGTATCGCGAAAATACATAGAGACTGGCCCCGTCCCATTCGTCGTTCCTATTGGCTGGGGGATCGAGTGGGCGGTCCTCCGGGCAGAAATGCAAACATTTTTAAAAAGCGCGCGATTTTACTTGACTTCTCAATGGGAAGTCAAGTTGCAGGGATGACTATGAAAAAATGAATGATGAAATTTCATTTCATTTACCGTTAATAACACTATCTATAGTCGCCACTGCACTAATGTCGCAGGGGGGCATATATTACGAGTTTTAGCATCACTACAGATGATCTCATCACGTGATGAGCGCAGTGAGCGCAGGCATATAGATTAAGATTGACAGATATATGGATAAAGGTAGTTAGATTGATTAAAGGATAGAGAGATGGACTGATAGATTAATAAACAAATAATGTGTATAAACTGAAAATATTTCACTTAAGTTTGCACAAAGTAAATTATTGAATTACATGAATAAATATTTCACGAGTACGTTGAATTTCATGACAAGATTTCATGACAGGATTATAACTTGTCATGTGCAGATGAAAATGAGGAAGAGATCTTGTCAGTGTGACGAGTTTGCTTGTCAGGCTATAATGACGAAGGCCGATCTTGTCATAGTGACAAGATTTCGGCGATTCTGTGTTTAAAGTGTTTTCCCTTCTTTCATCCTTGTTGTTCCCGTCTTTCCCGTTTTCCGCGGGTTTCTTTTATCTTCTGTCGTTTTTCTGTCTATCGTGTCCCTTCTATCTATCAATCGCCTACCTATCTATCCTCTATCCTCTATCTATCACTTCCTTTTCCTTTTCTTTATGTTGAGTGTCACCTTTTTCCTCTATTTATTTTCTGTTTAGCGAATCTTATGCCCATCCTCAATGTTTTTTCTGTATTTATTGATTCGTTCAGTCGTTGCTTTGCTTTCCTTCATAATCTAGTTTCATATCCCCAAGTCACTGACTCCTTTTTTTCCTATCTTAATTATGTTAGGCTTACTCTTTTTTTTTCCTTCTGTATCGTGTCGTCTAGCCACTTACTTATTTTTTTGGGTTCTTTTTTTTATCTCCTGTCTTTTATTCACTTCCTTCCTTCCATGTAAAATAATACTTAAAGGATTATTTTGTTGTAAAGGTCACATGCGTCTCTTTCTCGAAATCAAACGGCGTGATTACATCAGTAATCTATTTCCACGTAACTATTTTTACTATTTTCCCCTGTCTGTACACGCGTTACTTTATGACTACATTTTTATTTTGGTTCAAATAAGCTTCAGCTGAAATATGTTGAGCTGTATATAAATATTTTTTACACATACATCCATATGAAAAAAAACCTATTTGTATTCTATTTGGCAACACAGTATAGAGCCACATGGACGATTTACACATTTACATTTTACAAATACTCTATCCCTGTACACCACTTTTAGTAATGTTGTTCGTTCATCACACACGTCAGAGGCACATCAAGGTTTAAACGTTAAAAAGTTTTTCTTTTTTTTTACATTTACTTCACAGCTTTTCATGTTTTTTTTTACATCACAAAGGACTGGTCAAGGGCAAAACAAAAAAAAGAGGTAATGAAAAGCCCGTTTAGTTGCCAGTCCCTATAAAGAAGACAGTAAGAGAATAAAGAAAGGGAGGTGGGCCAGTTTAGTTCGGGAGGTGTCTTGTCACTCCACTCTTGAAAAAAAATAAAGTCGTAGGAAGGTACAGTTGAACCGAAGAATAAAAATGGATTTTCCCACACCGTTGCAGGAGTCCACCTCGCCGGTCGAGCTTTACTGGAAGCTGTTGATCACCATCAGCGGCAAAGACGACGTTGGCGAGGCAATGAAGATGTTTAAGTCAAGAAGTCCAGTTAATTAGCGTTCATAAAGGGAAATCTTGCCACTCAACCACTCTGCGGACTTGATGGACTCACTCTCCCTTGTAATTTACTGGTAAGGAAATTTGTTCTTTTTCTTTACATTTACTTGACAGCTTTTCGTATATAGAGTTGACCTCAAAAAGTCATGTCGGTGAGTCCGGTTAGTTTTCTTTCATATAGGGAAATCTGCACCTCTACGGACTTGATGGACTCTCCTTTGTCTGTTACTGGTAAGGAGAATGAAGCGGCCTTATAACAGTGGCCTGAGTCCCCGCCGTGTTTGTATTCCCTGCCTCAGATCAACAAGGGAGTTTGTTGTCTTTTCTCCTTTTATTCTATTTTCTTCTCTTTTTTTGTTCCTGAGTTCCTGTTTTCACTTTGCTGTTAAACCTTTGCCACTCCATTCAGTCACGTATCCCGATGAACAAAGAAAATGAAATAGCTAAATGAATAAGCCAAGAAATAAACGCAAGCACTTCGGTATTAAAACAATAGATAAAGATATAAATGGTTCTACCCCGTGATCGTGGAGGCAGCCGCGGCGCCTTCACTCCCACACATTGCTAATTACGGTCCACAGCGTAAAACTTGCGTGCTAACGAGGCCAGGATACTTATGACCGCTGTGTGTAGGAAGCGGGAGGCTGCGGTGGCTAGCGGGGCAGCTGGTTGATGGCTCCAGCTGCCCCGCCTAGGCACCGCAGAATCCCCGCCCCTTACACACAGCGGTCATAAGTATATATCCTGGTTCCGCAGCTTTATCCTGAGTTCTTCCCCGCCACTGTATAACAACATAAGAACATAAGAAAATAAGGAAGCTGCAAGAAGCCGTGAGACCTACATGTGGTAGTTCCTGTTCCTGTAGTTCGTGTTCGTGGTAGTTTTTTGTAGTATGGGGTATAACAAGCCGTCTCTATTATTTAAAGTCAACACTCAAACCATCATCCTCCCTAATGCAATCCATCCATTTCCTCTCTTCTCTCCTTCCCTCTCTTCGTTTTGTCGCCCTGCATCAGTAGTCGCCGAACTTTGAGCATTACACACAAAAAAAAAAAAATTGTGTAAAATAATATTACACTAGACTTTTACTGGCTTTCTTATGATGGGAAAACTGGAAGGCACGGCAATATTGGCTTGAAATATCGCCGCCATTACCCCCGAATTTTTCACATTTACCTACATTTGAGGTCATTTACCCCTGGATCGCGACACCTGTCCTGCATGATCCTCCTGCCGCCTCTTCCTCTTCCTCTTCCTCTTACTTGCTCTTCCTCTTCCTTTTTATTCCCTGTTACGTGACTGTCGACCTCTTCCCACCTCTTAAATGATCTTCCTCTTCCTCTTATTTTTCGTCACACCAACACTTACCGTCAACAACACTATAGTCGCCACTGCACTAATGTCGCCAGGCGTCATATATCACGAATGTTAGCATCACTACAGACTTGAATGTGCCACTGAAGACACATACATAATATAAAGTACTGTGCATGCCTCTTCAGTGGCACATACAAGTCTGTAGTGATGATAAAATTCGTAACATATGGCGCTTGGCGACATTAGTGCAGTGGCGACTATAGTGTTGTTAACGGTAGTACGTAACACTAAAACACCTTTGTGACACTGTAACACTACCCGTCACACTAATGTCCTTCAATACCACTAACACCTGTGACATCATACCTGTGCAACACTTGAGTAACGCCGCTGTAACGCCCGTGTGACCGTAAAGGCGGAAACAGCAGCTTTGTGACGCACTGCACCGCCCTTGTGACATTATGCAACATTGTACGTAACGCGAGTCAATACTGGAGCCGAGAGAGAGAGAGAGAGAGAGAGAGAGAGAGAGAGAGAGAGAGAGAGAGAGAGAGAGAGAGAGAGAGAGAGAGAGAGAGAGAGAGAGATTTTATTAGACTATTTTGTTCACACGTTTGATCGCTTGACAACGTTTGTGAATTAATAAATACAGATATTTTCCTAAATAGTGCATCTCTTCCTATCCGTAACTCGTCATTATAACTCATGGCACTGCAACACTTTTACTTTCAAATCCATCAATCCACTTCTGTCCATCCATCAGGCATTTAGTGTTTGCACAGATAACAGCTAATTCTCTTAATGACTTTTCAGTTAGGCAATATGTTGACTCTCTCTCTCTCTCTCACCGTCTCTCCTCTCTCTCTCTCTCTCTCCTCTCTCTCTCTCTCCTCTCTCTCTCTCTCTCCTCTCTCTCTCCCCTCTCCTCTCTCATTCTCTCTTCTCTCTCTCTCTCTCATTATGAGGCGTGTGAATGAGGAACGCTTTGGGGCTTGTGAAGGGATGAAGGGGGGATGGGGGGCGAGAGGGGGGG
>JACEEZ010005880.1:58175-89939 GCA_016584305.1 Chionoecetes opilio
ACGAGCCTATCGCCTTCAATATTTAGCGGGACATTAGTATGCCTCCGCCGCCGCCACACGCCCTCATGAACACCCACCCCAAACAACGCCACAACACGCCACACACCCCAGCACCACACACCGCCGCCACACGCCTCTAATAAACGCCCACACCACCACACGCCAATACACGCCCCCACCACACGCCACAGCCACTGCCACCCCCACAAAACCACCACCACCACCTCCTCTCCTTTCCTCTCACTCCCATTCTGATACCGCCGTTACTTCCGTCAATACGTACCTTCCCCTTACGCTGGCACTGTCTGTTATCATCAATCATTACTATCATTATTATTACTTTTATTCCTATGCCTCTAACAAATACCCTTTTCCCCCTTCTTCCACAAATTGCACCCCCTTTACCTGTTTGTTGGGTCATCTTTCCCCCATAACCCCCACCCCTATCTCTCCCCAACCCTCCTCCAACCCACACCCCCTCCCTGTTAAGCACTCCTCCCCTCCCCCCCAAACTCGCTAAAATTACTTGTTCGCGTTCCCATGTTTCATTGCGAGCACTTCATTATATCACAGCCACCATTTTACTGTTATTTTGTTAGCCTGATGACCCCCAACACCGCCACCAGCCAGTGCTACCACTATTACCATCATTTTCACACGCATACCCAAAAAAACAACTTTCAGTGGACTCACTACCATCACCACTACGAGAGAGAGAGAGAGAGGAGAGAGACGGGGAGAAGAGAGAGAGAGGGAGAGAGAGGGAGGAGAGAGAGAGAGATGAGGAGAGAGAGAGAGGAGAGAGAGAGAGAGAGAGAGAGAAAAATATGTATGTTGGGATGTTTGGGGACAGTATAAGGAAAATAAGGGAAGGGAAGGGAGGGAAAGGAAGGGAAGGGAGAGGAGAGGGAAAAGGGAAGGGAAGGGAGGGGAAGGAAAGGGATGGGAAAAGGGAAAGGAAGGGAAGGGAAGGAAAAGGGAAGGAAAGGAAGGGGAAGGTGATGGGAGGGTGTGTGAGGGTCTTAATCAGGTTGGGAAACAATTGGCCTTCACTGTAGGTTCTGCAGGTGGCGGTCTCTTGAGGTAATTGGAATAGCGAGGAGGAAACCATTACGTGTGAAGGGACACACTAGTGTCCTGAGAGAGAGAAGAGAGAGAGAGAGAGAAGAGAGAGAGAGGGAGAGGGGAGAGAGAGAGAGAGAGATCATCTGGCAAGGCATCGGTGGTCATTCCCGACAAAGGAGTAGAGGGGGGCGTCACGGCAGGCCACGAGGGGAAGGGGAGGGGAAATAAGAGGGGAGATGAGTGAGGGGAAGGGAGGGGAGGGGAGAGGCGTGGGCCTGAAAGGTGTGAGGACGGCGTTTGGTCTTAGGTACTCTCAGGTAATTTATCCTGAGGGAAAAGGGGAAGACAAAGTATATGGTGGACATAAATCAACACAGCACAACAATAATCATAAGATATAAGATAATTAAGAAAACCAAGAATAGGAGGAAGTAATATCCAATCTTATATAATTAATAAAAGCGAAAGGTGTCTGTCTGGGTGTGTGTTGTGTGTGGATAGGGGCCCCCCCGTGGGAAAACACCTCATATGCACATTTGGATCAGGTTTGACCCGGGGAAGGGCATAAGCCCATTTTGTGATGATCCGATATTTTTTTTTTTTTTTTTTTTAGCAGCTATTAGCGAGAATTGTGAAAAAAAAAGTGGGTTGCGAAAATTTGGAGGAAACCTTGATGTAGGGTGATGGGTAAGGGGTGAGTGAATGGGCGGGGGTGATGGGTAATGGGTGTGAGGTGATGGGTGAGTGAATGGGTGGGGGGTGATGGGTGATGGGTGAGGGAATAGGTGGGGGGTGATGGGTAATCTATAATAATATAAGCAAAAGTGTGTCTCTCTGTCTGTCTGTCTGTTGTGTGTGTGGTTGTGTGTGTGTGTGTGGGTGTGTGGTGTCTGGTATAGGTTCCGCCCCCGTGGCGCAATAAAACTCATATGGCAAACATTTTTGGAACCGGGTTTGACCAGGGGAAGGTTTTAACCCCAATTATGAGATGATCCAATCATTTTTTTTTTTTTTTTTTTTTAGCAGCCTATTAGCGAAAATTTGGGGAAAAAAAAAAGTGGGTTGCGAGAATTGAGGGAAACCTTGATGTAGGGTGATGGGTAAGGGGGTGGGGGAATGGGTGGGGTGATGGGTAACGGGTGTGGGGTGATGGGTGAGTGAATGGGTGGGGGGTGATGGGTTGGGGTGATGGGTGATGGGTGAGGGAATAGGTGGGGGGTGATGGGAATGGTAAATATAAGCGAAAGTGTGTTTTGTCTGTGTTTTGTGTGTGTGTGTGTGGGGTCTGGTATAGGTTCCGCCCCCCGTGGCGCAATCACCTCATATGGCACCTTTTTGGGAAACCCGGGGTTTTGACCAGGGGAAGGTTTAAGCCCAATTATGAGATGACCGATCACCTTTTTTTTTTTTTTAGCGCCCTATTAGCGATAATTGTGAAAAAAAGTGGGTTGCGAGAATGGAGGAAACCTTGATGTAGGGTGATGGGTAATGGGTGAGTGAATGGGGGGGGTTTGATGGGTAATGGGTGTGGGGTGAGGGGGTGAGTGAATGGGTGGGGGGTGAGGGGTTGGGGTTTGATGGGTGAGGGGTGAGGGAATAGGTGGGGGGTGATGGGTAAGGGGTGAGTGAATGGGTGGGGGGTGATGGGGTAATGGGTGAGTGAATGGGGGGGGGGTTTGATGGGTAATGGGTGAGTGAAGGGTGGGGGGAATACATACATTTCTACATCCGTGATTTCAGGAAAGTTAGAAGGGACTATCTGGAGAGTCCGTGTTTGGTGGGCCGAAGGCCCACCAAACACAGGTGGTGGGCCAAAGGCCCATCACTAATAGCCCTCGCAGGAGCTAGCCAAAAAGTCCGCCCGGAGGGCGGCTTTGCGGCATAGTTCAACTATAATCACCTGTTACTTACATCCTTTAAAATATCTCCACGTACAAGTATCTATCTAATATCTTTATGCATATATTGAGAACTCTAATTTAGGTTAAATACGTATTTTTGTTCTTCTCTCCCAAACAACCCTCTACCGAGTCATTACGCTTCCACAACCACACCACACCTCCACCAAGATCTACATATAGAGTACATATAGATCTTTTACTCGATAGATATTGACTATGTATACTCTATAGATCTTGACCTCCACTGCTCTTCCTTGGCCCTTCATTACACTTCCCGTCCCCCAACAATAAAACGCCACGTCGCCCCTATTCCCAAGCCTTTCCCACCCCCCTGGACGCAGCCTATATAACCTGGCCCCTCATAAAACTCATCTTCCAAAGTCTATATAAGGTCTAGCTCTTCCACTAAACCGTATTCCTGATTACGCAAACACTTTCCTGGGTCATTCTCACGCTATACACGTCTGGCAGCCATTCCAGCAACCTGTGAGCTGCACTTCCCAACGAGTCACTAAAAGCTCACGAAAAGGTACAGTCTAATATAGACTGTGCGAAAAGGTGTCAGATGCGTGGAGGCCGATCTCCTTCTTTTGAGCACCTTGGTTTGAGCCCCCGCGAGACCCGGCACTTTAATCGCCGTCTGGCTGTCTGGCCCGTGGATCGCAGCTTTCAGGGACTCCTCGCCACGGGTGGGTCGGCGAGAGTGGCGTGAGCAGCAACATTTAATGAACCAGGTCTTGGTGACAGGGCATCGCCAGAACCTGAACTGGCCTGCGATTTGGACCTCTCCTTCTGTATCTTTTTGATGCATCTCTGTTTTTATTATTATGTACATAAAAACAAATAATTTTGTCTTTATTCCGCAGACAAAATTACTATTGAATACTATCGTTCTGTTATTTTTTAGAGCACTTTTTTTGTCCAAGCGTCGCTTCGCTCGTTGGGACACCTATTTCAGCTGAATTTTCATTCTTTGGTACAAAAATAGATTGGTGAATTGTCATTAGACTTGTAAAATGTTTACCCCACGAATGGGGGCAAGGTCTAGAGTGCATATTGGCTTGTAAAATGTTTGCTCCACGAATGGGGGCAAGGCTAGAGTGCATATAGGCTTGTAAAATGTTTGCTCCACGAATGGGGGCAAGGTCTAGAGTGTATATTGGCTTGTAAAATGTTAACTCCACGAATGGGGGCAAGGTCTAGAGTGCATATAGGCTTGTAAAATTTTAATCCACGAATGGGGGCAAGGTCTAGAGTGCATATTGGCTTGTAAAATGTTTACTCTGCGAATGAGGGCAAGGTCTAGAGTGCATATAGGCTTGTAAAATGTTTACTCCACGAATGGGGGCAAGGTCTAGAGTGCATATTCTATGCATAAAGGGTTAGGATGGGTTAGGTCAGGTTGTAATAGAAGTATTTTAAGGTGAGGGTATTTAAAAAGTTGACTTTAGCCTGTGCGAGCTTGGACACGTTCCACATCTTTAGTGTGGACGTCTATTTCCTAGTTACTATATGATTTCAAGTATCTCTGCTTAGTTAGAAAAAAAATTAATTTCCTAATCTTTCCAAGGCGTCATTCGGTAAAGAGTTGTTTTCTCTCCCTTTCTTTCATCCACCTACTACTCAACACTCCCTGGTTTCTGTCTCTACTTATGCTATAAGGTGAATCTGATCCAAAATGCAGAAACCCACTCACTACCTGACCCCACGTCGCCAGGTGTGCATATAATTAATAAAACCCCATTCCCTAACCTGAAGATTAAACCAATAAATAAATACATCAAAAAACCAAACCTTTCCCTGCGGGTCCCCGCAGCGTCACAGCAGCGGCCCGCATCCCTCCTCACGCGCCCCGCGACCCTGAGGAACCGCCCGCGTGTAAAGCCAGGACAAACAGCTCCCCCTTTTCCCCTTTCCCTTTCTTTTTTCCTCACTTCCTTTTCTTTTTCCCATGTACTGAGCGTTCGTAAATTGAATGGCCGCCAGAGGGGAAAGTATCCGGAACAACAAAAATAAACAAGAGGCTGGAGGAACCACCGCGGATATCTGGGACACACCAATTCTTACCTGCGGGACACACCATAAGCACCGCATGGGGGAAAAATAGAATTACATAATTTACCCCAGATAAATCCCGAGACTAATAAAAAAATACACAGACCAAGACAAAACAAACTTTCCACCCTTAAATTTCCTTGCATATAAATTTCCTAAAAACATCATTTTCTATGTAGCATATTTTGCGAGATATTCCGTGTAAACTGATTTGACCTTCAAGATAATTTCAAGGTCACCACTGAATTACTTGCACGTGATTTCCCATTAGTGCTGCATTGACACCGTGGCTGTAAATCGCATATTTATAAAAGATATTCTATGCATATGGATTTGACCTTGACAGTGACCTTGAATGTGATGTTCAAGGTCATGAACAGCTCAGGCTCATAAAGTCTCCTGTTAGTGGTCAACTAAAACTATAGCTGTACCATGCATATTAAATGAGTTATTCAAGCTTTTATGTACGACCTTTAACCTTTGGCAGTGACCTTGACCTTGGTCGGATGGCGCGGATTTTCGAACTTGTTCAAGATATTCAACCCATAAGTACACAGAGCCAGTATCGTTACAATCCGTCAATCATTCTTGAGTTACGTGTTCACAGACAGACAAAAAGACACACAGACAGACACACAGACAGACAAAAAGACACACAGACAGACAGACACACAGAGAGGCAGAGGAAAACCCGTTTCCCGTTCCATTTCATTGGGCGGTCGTAAATATGCATAAATCCTTACCCTTTTTAGCTTCCCATCTGATCTTGGCTTTTGTTATCAGCGATTGTTAGAAAACAAAAACCATGGTTATCTTGAAGATCATTGTCATTACTAATATTATCATAATTTTCATTATCACCATTATAATCGTAGTTGCAATAACAGCAAAAATAACATAACGCTAAACACTTAACAAATGGACTAGTACAAATCGTGGGGGAGAGAAAGAAAAAGCAATGGAAAATAAGCAAGCAATTTACTAAATGCCTCGTATACTTTTTGCAGTCATATTTTCCACACGCGCGCACACACACAAAACGCAGGACACACACAACACACACACACACCCCACACACAGAACACACACACACACAAAACACACACACACGCAGACACCCCACACACCCCAACAAAACACACACAACACACACACAAAACACACACCAAAACACACAACGACCTCTCTCTACGTACACAGCACCGCTAAATAACACTACAGCGACAGATTTTTTGCTCTAATTCCACGCTAGACAAAAAAAAAAAAAAAAAAAAAATAATAATAAAAATAAATCGGTGTATGCATCATCGTGTTGTTTTCACGCCCGGCGGCCGCCCTCTGCTTCTACATCCGTCCATTTGTTTTAAACTGTTGGGATCAATTTTTTGTATTATTAGATATAAATAAAGTATACATTATCTATACACAAAATACAGACAGACAGGTGATGTAGAGGTAAGCAAATATCTCGTTCTTTTATCTTTGCATGGCATTTTAAGTTTTTTTTTAGGGCGTCAGGATTGAAGCAGCATTTTGGTGTTTTACTCATGCTTGTCCGTGTCGTGGTTCGTGAGTTTCAGGGACTGCAGAAGAAAGAAAGAAGAGCAAAAATGATAATTTTTTTTTTATTTCAATCGGCGTTCTTTCCAGGCTCAGTAAAAGAGAGGGTTAAATCAGAGGGTAGCTTAGTACTTAGGATAGATAGGGCTATCGTAAAATATTCTTTTTTTAGGGTTTTACATTTTCTTTAGGTTTCTTACTTACTGCTATACTTTAAGTACTAGTAAACAAAAATAATCATTTTATATTCTATATTCTATTATAATTACATATATATAATATATATATATATATATATATATATTAATATATATATATTATATATATATATATATTTAATATATAAAATATATATATATATATATTCCTAATATTCAAGATGTAGGGATGGAATAAGGACGAAACAAGAACTGGGATGGAATGAAAACTATATTACCCATTCCTGCACTACACTAACACACAGTTGTTCTCATGCTTCAGTCAGTGGTGGAATGACGGAATGGCTGATAGTATATAATTTCATCCATCCCAATTCTTGTTTCTGCTATTTTTCATCCCTACATCTTGAACATTTTAGGATAGAATTTATGGTATATCGTGTACCTTGCATCGCACACACTGGTGAATGGGAGCAGCGAGGGTGGTGTTGATTTACTTCAGTGTATTTGCGATTTAGCAGAGCGAGTGGAGGTTGGCACGAAGCGGTGAATGACCCAGCGGCGCCTCGGGCAGATAGTAGATAGATAAATAGTTTTTGACCACAGTTTTGTAATAGTTACACATTTGTTAGTTTCATAAGCACCATCAAGGGGCATGTCGAGGTAACCTACGGCATATTCCCCCCCTCTATGCGAGTATGTGGTTTCTGGGTGAAGACGCTTGGCTTTGGAGCTCCGAAACTAACCATATATAGGATTTTCTCGAAAAAAACCCTCATTTGGGTTCCCACAAAAATTACCAACACTGGTCAAGGAAAAACCTTACCTAACCTAACCGTAAACCCAACGTAACCTAACCTGACGTGTTCAGAGTAAACGCGACATGCTGTTTCAGAAAAAGGGAATATGCGCCCGGCCAAGGGACTGACTGTCTGAAATGATTACTGGTATTGGGTCCCGTCCTGAGTCTGACGGATACAAATTTGTGTTGCCATCACAGGAAAGACCGTCTGAGTCCCCACAACCATTAATTGTGTGTAAGTAATGCTGCAGAGGTCCATAGATTAATGCTGTAAATCTAACAGTAATTGAAAGCTCACGAAGTTTTTTAAAAATACTACAAGCGCATATCAATTAAAGTATGCTGGTTCATAATAAGTACAATTCAAATACGTTATGATAATGCAGCTTCAATTTATATTTTTTCGTTGTTTTTAAAGTGATGGCTAATATTAGAGAGGAATTGTAAACTGTGATGGTCATATAACGAGTGACTAGGAAGGGCCCCCTTTGAGCACGCTGAAGGGATACTTGTATGACACACTTGAATTTACACTCACGCTGTTAAAAACTCGCAACGGGCAGGGTGTTTTTTGTAAAAGTATTCTCAACAGAGTCTATGTATACTCTAACTAAATTAATAAACCCCTATGCTGGTCAACACTTATAATTAAAAATGTGTCAATCAGCGTCTAAGTCAACCTAATGTAGCTAAATATGAAACACTTCATGCATAAAATACCTAATCTAACCCAATGCAAGAAACTTTACCTAACTTATCGTATGTTGATCCGAAGACACTAATCCTAACCCAGCCTGACAGTACCCCACCTCACCCAAGACAGGAGTGCTTCTATTCTTTTTTTCTTAATTTCTTATGTATGTTTTTTATTATTCCTATTGTTAATCTTGTATTCTTTCGTATTTTATTTCCTTGTTATGCATTATTTTTTTCTTCTCTTTTTTCCATTATTTTTTGTCTTAATTTTTTTGATGTTTTTGTATCATTCGTTTAGGGACAGCGGGAACCTCCTCTGCCGCAATGCATCCCCCCCCCCCCCGCCCGCCCGCCCTGCGTCCCCCCTCGCCGCCCCTCTACCCGCCACTTGGCTAATCGGACAGCCGATACACCTGCTAACTTGGCCTCAATTAACACTTAATGCCGACGTTAAAGCAGCCTCGTTACCTCGCTCTTTACAGCTCCAAACACTCTCAGGTGAGTAAAAGACAACAGCTCTCCAATACTAGGACACACACACACACACACCCCACACACAACACTCACACACACACACACACACACACACTCACACACACACACACACACACACACTCACACACACATACCACTGATCTATATAACATGGATCGCGGAAGAAGCCTGGCTCAGCACTGGTTCCAACTGTCCGCCATCTTGCCGTAACCAAAACAAAGCCTTGTTTCTGCGGCTCGCGTGCTGTCTGGCTGTGTTATTTGCCTCGTCATGCCAAGCTGTGCTTGCTGTCTGGCTGTGTTATCGCCCCGTCATGCAAGCTGTGCTGCTATGTCCTGTACAAAAAGACCAGAACCTGGAAGTGGCAAATCTTTCCACCTGTGAGTAACACCACACACACACACACACACGCACCCACCACACACACACACACACACCCACCACACACCCACCCACCCACACACACCCACACCACCCACACACCCACCACACACACCCACCCACACCCACACACAACACACCCACACCCACACCCACACCACACACACACCCACACCCACACCCACTCCCCACCCAGCCCATCCACTCTTAATCCATCTACCCACTCCAGTCATCCAACTACTAGTTAAAAAAAATAAAGGTGGATATGGTATACTTTTTTTTATATAAGTAGATATAGATATAAGTATATTTTTTTATACTTGTTAACAATTAGTGGGGAACGGAAGCAGACCTGACTGCGGTTATGATACAAATGTTCATAGCGCTTCCTAATAAGCGGTGCTTGTTCTAATGGAGATAGCTTTATTTTGCGAAGAAAAAAAAAAGTATACCTTGTGGTTAAAGCTAGGTTAGGTTTCATTACAACCTATAAGGTTAGGTTAGGTTTCATTAAAACCTTTAAGGTTAGGTTAGGTTTCATTAAAACCTTTAAGGTTAGCTAGGTTAGGTTTCATTAAAACCTATAAGGTTAGGTTAGGTTTCATTAATATTATTTTTTTTTTTTTGGGGGGGGGGGTTGCGCAAAATAAAACTATCTCCATTGCAACAAGCACCTATTGTAGGCCAAGAAAAAATAGTTGATGTCTCTTAAAACGACCGCAAAACTCTCGTCCATTATTACCAAAAGTTGTTTCGTAGTCTATATGAAACCATAGTCGTTTCGTACACTCAGCTCAGAGTTGAACTTGACTACTAGAGTTACGAAACGACACCAGGTATGTACGAAAATACTCAATATCAGTGTATGAAACTAAATACTTTCAATTCAATATACCTAATTAAGAAAGGTTTTTTGATTAGACCAAAGGTTTTTGATTAATTTAAACTTCCTGTAATCCCCGAGAGTAGCTTCTATGGACCACTGTGGCTCGCGCCGTACCCGTGGCCGCGGCGGTACGGGGCTGGCGCCGTTATAGTGGACGAGAACTGCGCGTTCGCTCATTAGGTCAGACACACACACACTCGGGGGCTAACACTGCACTCTTAGCCTCTCGCTTTACCACATACACCACACCTGTCACTACACACCTGTACGGCCTCGCAAGACACCTGTCACTACACACCTGTACGGCCTCGCAAGACACCTGTCACTACACACCTGTACGGCCTCGCAACACACCTGTCACTACACACCTGTACGGCCTCGCAACACACCTGTCACTATACACCTGTACGGCCTCGCAAGACACCAGTCACTACACACCTGTACGGCCTCGCAACACACCTGTCACTACACACCTGTACGGCCTCGCAACACACCTGTCACTACACACCTGTACGGCCTCGCAACACACCTGTTGTCTGTGTATCACCGTAAATAAATTACTTGGAAGGTTCGACAATGCACTAGGTTGGAAGTTTAGTAGTAGTAGTAGTAGGTGTTAATAGTAGTTGTAGGTGGTAATAGTAGTAGTAGATGGTAATAGTAGTAGTAGAAGTAGGTGTTAATAGTAGTAGTAGGTGGTAATATAGGCTATCACATGCCAGCAGCCAACACCCAGCCACTGCCTGGCCAGCCCATGTATTTGTTTTGGTTATGACAAGATGGCGGCTGGTGACTTCAGTATCTCGGCCACAGCTAGCCCAGATCCGCGATCCATGTTATATAGATCAGTGACACATACACCCCACACACACACACACACACACACACACACACACACACACACACACAAAAACACAAAACACCAAAACACACCCACACCACACCCCCACAAAACTTTAAATAAATGTGAAAGCAGAAAAACTCCAATAAAAACCCCCCCCAATCCTCTCCCCTCTCTCTCTCTCCCTCTCTCTCTCTCCCTTTTCCTCTCTCTCTCTTTCTCTCTCTCCCCCTCCCCTCTCTCTTTTTCTCCCCGGCCAGGCAGACTCGGGGGCGTTTAAGGGATGTCTTTTAAACGCTCCCAAATCCTCGTGGTGCCCCTGCAATTACTAACACGTCATTTTAAATTTATTTTGTGTCTGCATTTTTTTGGGTATACTATAAATTTAAAAAATTTACATCTCTGTTTTCCCTTGTTTTTCCAGCCTGACTTTGAGGCAATCTCCCCCAAAATTTTGTTCATCGTTTTTAATGTAATTTGCCTTTCCGTCTCTGTAAATACCTAAAACTCAGTTATTTCTTTCGCCTCAGTAATGCCCGCCCCTCATCGTGTGCTCTCCGATACGCGTCACCTCTCCTTTTTCTTACTAAAAACCCCAATGTGCTCTTACAAAAATACTTTCCTTATTCCAAACATCAGCGTCCCCACAAACCTATTTTTAATTTCTTGTACGTGAATAAAAGTGCCCCCAAAACCCTTTGGAATTTTTTTTTATAAAAGATAAAAAAAAATTCATGCCAAACCGGTTTTTAGCTTTTTTTTTTCGTAATCCTAAAAAAGTAAACAGGGCAATAAAAATAATTAATAAAAATAATAATAATAATAATATAATAATAATTTAAAAAATATAAAAAAAATAAAAAATAATAATAATAGGGAACAATAAAAATCCCGGTAATAACGATGAAGCAAAAAAAAAAAAAACCCTACCCAAAATTAAGAAAAGTTAAAAATCGTTGATTAAAAATGTGAAAACCCCGACATTTAAAAACTTAAAACAGCGTATTTTGCTAAAGGTTCTTTATTTTGAAAAAAAATTTAACTAATCTATTAAAATTTATTTCCCATATTTATTTACTAAAACAAATAAAATAAAACTATGAGCCATCGTAACCACACTTCTCGGGCAAATTTTAAAAAAAACCCCACGGGAAAAATAACGTATAAAACGTATACCTCAACATATACCCCAAAAACGTATACCCACATAACCCTACCAAAAAAGTATCCTCAAAAATCTATAATAATATAAGCGAAAGTGGGGTCTGTCTGTCTGTCTTTCTTTTCTGTCTGTCTTCCGGGCCCGTCTGTCTGTCTGTCTGTGTGTGGGTGTGTGTGTGGTTAATTTCCGCCCCCCGTGGGGCAAAAACCTCATATGGGACATTTTTTGGGGGTCAGGTTGACCCGGGGAAGGTCATAAGCCCCCCTTTTTGAGATGATCCGATCACTTTTTTTTTTTTTTTTTTTTTTGCAGCCTATTACGAGAATTGGGGAAAACAAAAGGGGGTTGCGAGAATTGAGGAAGCCTTGATGGGGTGATGGGTAATGGGGGAGTGAAAAAGGGGGGGGTTTATGGGAATGGGTGTGGGGGGAGTGAAGGGGGGGGGTTTATGGGGGTGGGTGGGGGAAAAGGTGGGGGGGGATGGGTAATGGGTGGGGTGAATGGGTGTGTGGTGTGGGGTTTGTGGGTGAGTGAAAGGGGGGGGGGGTGATGGGTAATGGGTGAGTTTAATGGGGTGTGGTGATGGGGGAATGGGTGAGGGGAATGGGGGGGGGGGATGGGAAAATTTTTGTGAATGGGTGTTTGGTGTGGGTAATGGGTTTAGTGAATGGGTGGGGGGTGAGTGAAATTTGGGGGGGGGGTGATGGGTAAGGGGGTTGTGGTGATGGGTAATGGGTGAGTTTAATGGGGGGGGGGGTGTGGGTAAGGGAGAGGAAAGGGTGTGGGGTGATGGGTTAGGTGTTTAATGGGTTGGGGGGGGATGGGGAAAGGGTTTAGTGAATGGGTTGGGGGGGGATGGGGAAAGGGTGGTTTAATGGGTGTGGGGTGAGGGTAATGGGGAGTGAATGGGTGGGGGGGGTGAAGGGAATGGGTGAGTTAAAGGGTGGGGGGGGATGGGTAAAGGGGAGTAAAAGGGGGGGAGGGGGGGGGGTAAAAGGGTGAGTTTAAAAAGGGTGGGGGGTGATGGGTTTAAAGGGGGTGAGTGAATGGGTGTGTGGGGAGGGTAATGGGTGAGTGAAGGGTGGGGGGTGAAAGAATGGGTGGGGGGTTGGGTAAGGGGGTGTGGTGGGGGTTAAAAGGGTGAGTGAATGGGTGGGGGGGGATGGGGAATGGGTGTGGGGTGAAAAAGGGTAATGGGGAAATGAAAGGGTGGGGGGTGAAGGGTAAAAGGGGGATGGAAAGGGTGGGGTGTAATGGGTTTTAAAGGGTGAGGAAAGGGTTTTGTTGGGGGTGGGTAATTGGGGGAGTTTAATGGGTGGGGGGGGGATGGGTTGGTGAGTGAATGGGGTGTGGGGATGGGAATGGGTGAGTGAAAGGTGGGGGGGGAGGGGGAATGGGTGAGTGAATTTGGGGGGGGGGGGAGGGTTAAAGGGTGGGGGAAGGGTGGGTTTGGGGATGGGTAAAAGGGTGAGTTTAAAAAGGGGTTTTGGTGATTGGGGAATGGGTGAATAATGGGGGGGGTAATTGGGGTGAGTGAATGGGTTTTTTTGGGGGGTGATGGGTGATGGGTTTAGTGAATGGGTGGGGGGTGATGGGTAATGGGTGAGTGAATGGGTGGGGGGAATACATACATTTCTACATCCATGATTTCAGGAAAGTTAGAAGGGGCTACTGGAGAGTCTATGTTTGGTGGGCCGAAGGCCCACCAAACACATGGGGTGGGGCCGAAGGCCCACCAATAGCACCACACGCAGAGCTAGCAAAAAAGTCGCCGGAGGGCGGCTTTGGCGGCTAGTATACCATATAAACGTTAGACTCGAAATACCATATAACGTATACCTCAACATATACCATATAACGTATGCCTCAACATCTATAATAATATAAGCGAAAGTGTGTCTGTCTGTGTGTGTGGTGTGTGTGTGTGTGTGTGTGTGTGTGGTGTGGGTATAGGTTTCCGCCCCCCGTGGCGCAAACACCTCATATGGCACATTTTTGGAATCAGGTTGACCAGGGGAAGGTCATAAGCCCACTCTATGAGATGATCCGATCACTTTTTTTTTTCTTTTTTTTTTAGCAGCCTATTAGCAAGAATTGTGAAAACAAAAGTGGGTTGCGAGAATTGAGGAAGCCTTGATGTAGGGTGATGGGTAATGGGAGAGTGAATGGGTGGGGTGATGGGTAATGGGTGTGGGGTGATGGGTGAGTGAATGGGTGGGGGGTGGGGTTGGGGGTGATGGATGATGGGTGAGGGAATAGGTGGGGGTGATGGGTATCTATAATAATATAAGCGAAAGTGTGTCTGTCTGTCTGTCTGGTGTGTGTGTGTGTGGTGTGTCGTGTGTGTGTGTGGTGTGTGTGTGTGTGTGTGTGTGTTGTGTGTGTGTGTGTGTGTGGTCTGGTATAGGTTCCGCCCCCGTGGCGCAATCAACTCATATGGCACATTTTTGGAACCGGGTTGACCAGGGAAGGTTTTAAGCCCAATTATGAGGTGATCCGATCTTTTTTTTTTTTTTTTTTTTTTTTTGCAGCCTATTAGAGATAATTGTGAAAAAAAAAGTGGGTTGCGAGAATTGAGGAAAAACCCTTTATGTAGGGTGATGGGTAATGGGTGAGTGAATGGGTGGGGTGATGGGTAATGGGTGTGGGGTGATGGGTGAGTGAATGGGTGGGGGGTGATGGGTTGGGGTGATGGGTGATGGGTGAGGGAATAGGTGGGGGGTTGATGGGTAATGGTAAATATAAGCGAAAGTCTGTCTGTCTGTGTGTGTGTGTGTGTGTGTGTGTCTGGTATAGGTTCCGCTCCCCTGCAANCAGTCTTACAGTATTCTTAAATGTTTATTTTTGTTATTCATATCTTTTTTCCACTTAATGTGGTGGGGCAGCGGAGTAACCAGGACTGTAGAGTACACTCCCAAGGTGGGCACTACATAATGGTGATAACGGTGTAGATGGTCAAAATGACCACTATATGGATGGAGTAATAAGATAAATGAAAGCAAAGGTTGGTGATGTTGGTATAGACTCAAGAGTATCATTGGCTCGTCAAGTAACACTTAAACCATGATGTACCACTACTTATGAGGAAAGACAACAAAAGGAACTCAATTAATAAGGTATTTTAATACTATCATAACCATGAATATGTACAACCTACAAAGAGAAGACTACGACGATGAAAAAATTTCGAGTTGTTTTGGGCGAAATTGATATTCCAGGTGCTATATTTCCGTGCTCGCTGACAACATAGAGAAGACCTGAGGTGATGGTTGATGTGCAAAGGCTTCTAAACCAGGAAAACAGTCACAGCAGAGTCTCATTAAGAAGTAAGCAAGTGGTAGGGACACATTGCGTACCTACCAGTTGCTTACCTTTTGACGAGGCTCTGTTATGACTCTGTTTTCTTGGTTTAAAAGCCTCTGCACATCAGCCATTACCTCAGGTCTTCTCTATAGTGTTGTCAGAGAGAACAGAGCACTGTAATATAGCACCTGGAATATCAATTTCGCGCAAAATAACTCGAAATTCTTCCATCGCCGTAGTTTTCCCTTCGTAGGTCCACCCGCGGCGACCCCGTCTTATCCCCACAATGCACTGATGTAAACAAATCGTGACGTAGTTATGTCTAGGGCCCATTTCGCACCCTAAAAAAAACAAAAATCTAGGTGTATAGTATATTAGCTAGGAAATTTGGACCCCTAAAAAAAAAAAAATCTAGGTGTATAGTGTATTAGCTAGGTAATTTTGACGCCATAAAAAAAAATTTAAAAAAATTCTAGGTGTATATGTTAGCTAGGAAATTTTGACCCTATAAAAAAAAAAAAAAAAAAAAAAAAAAAAATTCTAGGTGTACTATATAGCTAGGAAATTTCGACCCCCCCCCCCACAAAAAAAAAAAAAATTAGGAAGTCTGAACAACGAGGGTCCAATGGGGAGTTTTCGAAGCTAAACCGCCAGATGTCTCTCGCGTATCTCACATCCTCTGCTCTGTGAGGCTGAATGATCTATCATTTACCGTAAATTCTCTGTACTTCTTTGGGACATATCAGAATTACCCTTCAATACAACAACTGAAACAGTTCTTAATAAAAAATGTAGTTTATCATTTTATTTGTCTGCACTTGATGAAAATATTGGCAAAACAATGAATACTTGAAAACTCAATCTTTAAAAATCGTCTTTTCATAAAAAAAACACAAGTTTTAAACAGAATGAGGCTTCAGGAAATAGCTACTTGTATGTAAGCATTCACTGAGTACCTATTTGGGTGTATATGTCTCTCTTACGACGAACATTTAACCAAAAACAGAGTGTGGCGTTCAGCATCTCCACAGAAACCATCCCGCCGGCAGGATCTGTTATCATCCACTTTCCTGTAGACACCACACGGGTAGGAACTCAGCTCAGCGCCCCCGCTCCTTACCTCACAGCTCATATCACTGATACTCCTAACTTCTCAATACCACAGGCTACATGTCATCCTAACTATCATCACCCGCTTATCTCATCACACTCTCTATCCTCTACTGGAATATTCGTGGCATCTGCTCCCACATACCGTTTCCCACATAAAGAAGACTTTCGTCTCCTTATTTCGTGCTTTGACTGTGATTTGTGTTGTGTTGGGGCGGATCGGAGTGGCGCGTGTAGTTACGTGACAGACGTGCAGTCACTATGTACTGTGGGTAGTAGTAGTTGGGGTAATAAAGCCGTGCACAAAAAGTAAATGTCTCCTTGCAGTCCTTTCCGTCTCCTCCATAGCCCCGAGCCGTTAGTGTGACGAAGTTTGAGAGGGGTGGGTTGCCCCCACCCTCCCTCGTTACAATAGGATAAACCAGAGGACATAGGGTATTCAGAGGGAAGGGTTGATTGATTGATTCAGAGGGAAAGATTGAGGTGGAGGGGCTTAGAGTTCGCGGCGCCATTTATAGCCTCGTTTTTTTCTAACTTTGTCGCACTGTCTTGTATATTTGTAGACAATTTGGACTTGTCTTTTAATGCAGTTGTCATCACTTTTCCTGCGGCTGTCCAACGATGAAGAGACAGAGTAAGGTTTATGTGATATACATATATGTGACCTGCAGAAAATAGGAGTGTAACTTATGCGTGGAAAGACTGTTTTTTAAGGCAATCAGCAGAGAAACCTTTAAACCCCTGGATACTTTTATTGAAAGTCACACCTGCACTCCCAAACCCAACAACTCTGGGGCCATTACTCCCTCACAGAACAAAAAGGGCAGGGTTTGCCACCACACATGTAACACACTGCCCACCCACCACCACCACCCATTGCCACACGGACACACTCCCACAGGCACGGTACAACCCATTGTCCACACACACACACCACCTCAAAAGGGGAAATCTTCATGTGGCTGGCAATCCAGGCTTTGTCTTGAAACACTTGCTACAAATATCACACTTGAACTCCCGCAAGCCAGTGTGTCTAAAGGTGTGTTGGGTGAGTTCTTTAGTGGTAAAAAACCTTTTTCCCCAAAACTCTAGGCATTCATGGTTCTTATCACCACTGTGTTTCAGGGTGTGTTCGGTGAGGTGACTCTTTTGTAAATCTTTTCTCCCACATCTAGGCATTCATGGTTTTTAACACCACTGGTGTCAGGGTGTGTTTGGTGAGTTCAGAAGGGGTATAAACCTTTTCCCACACTCTAGGCATTCTTGATTCTTAACATCACTGTGTTTCAGGGTGTGGTTGGTGAGTCCAGAACGGGTATAAAACTTTTTCCCACACTCTAGGCATTCATGGTTCTTAACACCACTGTGTGTCAGGGTGTGTTTGGTGAGTTCAGAACAGGTATAAAACTTTTCCCACACTCTAGGCATTCTTGATTCTTAACACCACTGGGGTTTCAGGTGTGGTTGGTGAGTCCAGAACGGGTATAAAATTTTTTCCCACACTCTAGGCATTCTTGATCTTAACACCATGTGTTTCAGGGTGTGTTTGGTGAGTCCAGAACGGGTATAAAACTTTTTCCCACACTCTAGGCATTCATGATTCCTTAACACCACTGTGTGTCAGGGTGTGTTTGGTGAGTTCAGAACGGGTATAAAACCTTTTCCCACACTCTAGGCATTCATGGTTCTTGACACCACTGTGTGTCAGGGTGTGTTCGGTGAGGTTACCCATTGTAGTAAATCTTTTCCCACATTCTAAACATTATAATTCTTAACACAAGTGTGTCAAGGGTGGGGTGGTGAGGTCCCCCCTTTCTAGCAAATCTTTTCCCACACTCTAAACTTTCATAATTCTAAACACCCACGTGTGTCAGGGTGGTGTGGTGGTGGGGTTTGACCCATCTAGTAAATCTTTTCCACACTCTAAACATTCATTAAATTCTAACCACTGTGTGTCAGGGGTGTGTGGTGAGGTCATACTTTCTAGCAAATCTTTTCCCACACTCTAAGCATTCATACTTCTTTACACACTGTGTGCCCAGGGTTTTGTGTGGTGGGGTTTACTCTTTCTAGCAAATGTTTTCCCACACTCTAAACATTCATAATTCTTAACACCCCTGTGTGTCAAGGAATGTCTCTCAAGCTTACTCTTGTATTTGAATGTTTTGTCACATGCTGGGACTTCAGCTCACTATGTGCCCTTTTGGCCAGAGCTGCCTGCCTCCAGGTGATTCTTGCCATCACCCCTTGCCTCCCCACCCCCGAGGCAGGGCTGATCCCCCTGCTCCCGGCCACTCATGCTGCTGCCCGGCCCCACAGCCTCCACCGCAGCAACACTCGGGCCACCACACGCGACGGCCGGTCCTGCGGGAACCCCGGGATGCCGCAGCGAGCCGGGGGCAGTTTCGGGCGGGGGAGCCGGCTTGGACTGTGACCTCAGCACCTGCAACAGTGGGGACAGTCAGCACACAGAGAGCCACGCGCTGCCCTGACACTCTGCTCCTGCCTGCGGGGGCCCCCACCCTGCTTCCTGCCCACTCACACCACACTTGGCAAGGCCTCCCCTCCCTCCTCCTCCTGAAAAAGGGGAGGTTTAATAACTTGGACTAATAGGGTGAATAAAAGGGCGTGTTGATGTAATTGAATGATGAGGAGGAAGAGACAAACTTTGAAGATGAAGTGGAAGAAGTAGTAAGATTGGGACCTTATGCAGAAGGAAGAGATATACCCATCAAAAATAATATTGAAATGTCAGACTGCAACCCAGGAGATCCTGGCGAGAGCTTTTAGGCCGAGGTAAAAGGATGATGACAGGGAGGTGGATGCCCAAAAAAGCCGTCAAGGAAGAGCAAAGGAAAAGGAAAGAGGAAGTAAGGCACAAAATGAACAAAGAAAAGGAGGAAGAGAAAGCAACATGTTTTTTAAGGTAGTATTAGATGAATGGCTGAGAAAATTATATACACTAAAACCTCTCCTATTCGGACAATTGGGCCCCGGAGTGGTCCCAGTAATGCAAGGTGCCGAATAATGGGGGGATTATATAGGGGGGTAGGTATAAAAAAAAAAAATTAATAAAAAATAAATAAATAAATAAATAAATAAAAAAAATCTAGTTGTAGTTATATAAATATTATTAGGTAGGAAAATTTCGCCCCTAAAAAAAAAAAAATCTAGGTGTATAGTATATTAGCTAGGAAATTTTGACCCCTAAAAAAAAAAAAAAAAAAAAAAATAATTCTAAGTATATATTAGCTAGGAAATTTCGACCCTTAAAAAAAAAAAAAAAAAAAAAAAAAAAAAAAAATAGGAGGGTTGGGAAAAACGAGGGTTCCGAATAGGCGAGGTTTTTCCCGTATCAAGAAAAAAGACTGAAGGGAAAAAGTTGTGAGGAAATATGTTGTACAAAAC
Organism: Chionoecetes opilio; assembly: GCA_016584305.1. Lineage (NCBI taxonomy): Eukaryota > Metazoa > Arthropoda > Malacostraca > Decapoda > Majidae > Chionoecetes > Chionoecetes opilio. Next base: position 77,999 of record JACEEZ010005880.1, read on the forward strand.
GGCATGGCAGTGATGTACACGACCACAGATGTGATGATACCAAGCAGCCTGGACGGAAGAGATTATTTATTACTAAAGATCAGGCGTGGTGTGTTCTAACAGACTCCATGCACTGTCCTGTAGCCGACAATCACGGGAAATGGGACAAACTGCTAAAATACACGGATGTTTCTGCAAAAAGTATCAAGATATTACCGATTCTATACCCCCATGTTAGTAAAAAAGTTTTATTTTACCTTATTTAGGGTATTTAAGGGTTTTTTTAGGTTACCTGTATACCTGTAGCTGCCTAAGTGTTCTACAGTACCTTTTGCACTGTCTGTAGCCCTTAGTCCTGTAGAAATTGTCAAAACAGCTAAAATAACGGACTGTTTTGCTCGCCTTCCAGTTTCTGGGTCCAAACCAAACAGCTGATTACAAAGTCACTGCCAGCCACTTGCCCTCCCTTTTCCTTTTATTCCTCTCTCTGTTCCCTTCTCCCCCCCCCCCCCCCCCCCCCCCCCCCCCCCCCCCCCCTTTTTTTTTTTTTTTTTTTTTTTTTTTTTTTTTTTTTTTTTTTTTTCCCTTCCTCTCGTTATTCTCTCTCCCCTTCTCCTCTTATTCTCTCTCTCCCCTTTTCCTTTTCTCCCCTCCCCTTCCATCCTCTCTCNAACCCCCCAGGGGTGCAGTCAGCACACAGAGAGCCACGCGCTGCCCTGACACTCTGCTCCTGCCTGCGGGCCCACACCCTGCTTCCTGCCTCACTCACACCACACTTGGCAAGGCCTCCTCTCCTCCTCCTCCTCCTGAAAGGGGAGGTGAATAACTGGACTAATAGGGTGAAAAAGGACGTGTTGATGTAATTGAATGATGAGGAGGAAGAGACAAGACTTGAAGATGGAAGTGGAAGAAGTAGTAGATTGGGACCTTATCAGAAGGAAGAGATATACCCATCAAACTAATATTGAAATGTCAGACTGCAACCCAGGAGATCCTGGCGAGAGCTTTTAGGCCGAGGTCACGGATGATGACAGGGAGGTGGATGCAAAACAAGCCGTCAAGGAAGAGCAAAGAAAGGAAAGAGGAAGTAAGGCACAAAAATGAACAAAGAACGGAGGAAGAGAAAGCAACATGTTTTTTAAGGTAGTATTAGATGAATGGCTGAGAAAATTATATACACTAAAACCTCTCCTATTCGGACTAATTGGGCCCAGGAGTGGTCCGAGTAATGCAAGGTGCCGAATAATGGGGGGATTATATAGGGGGGGATAGGTTATAAAAAAAAAAAATTAATAATAAATAATAAATAATAAATAAAAAAAAATCTAGTTGTAGTTATATAAATATTATTAGGTAGGAAATTTCGCCCCCTAAAAAAAAAAAAATCTAGGTTATCGTATATTAGCTAGGAAATTTTGACCCACTAAAAAAAAAAAAAAAAAAAAAAAATAATTCTAAGTATATATTAGCTAGGAAATTTCGACCTTAAAAAAAAAAAAAAAAAAAAAAAAAAAAAATAGGAGGTTGGAACAACGAGGGTCCGAATAGGCGAGGTTTTCCTGTATCAAGAAAAAAGACTGAAGGAAAATGTTGTGAGGAAATATGTTGTACAAAACGGCATGGCAGTGATGTACACGACCACAGATGTGATGATACCAAGCAGCCTGGAACGGAGAGATTATTTATTAACTAAAGATCCAGGCGTGGTGTGTCTAACAGACTCCATGCACTGTCCTGTAGCCGACAATCCACGGGAAATGGGACAAAACTGCTAAAATACACGACTGTTTCTGCAAAAAGTATCAAGATATTACCCGATTCTATACGCCATGTTAGTAAAAATGTTCTTATTTTACCTTATTTTAGGGTTATTTAAGGGTTTATTTAGGTTACCTGTATACCTGTAGCTGCCTAAGTGTCTACAGTTACCTTGTGCACTGTCCTGTAGCCGTTAGTCCTGTAGAAATTGTTCAAAACAGCTAAAATAACGGACTGTTTTGCTCGCCTTCCAGTTTCTGGGTCCAAACCAAACAGCTGATTACAAAGTCACTGCCAGCCACTTGCTCTCTCCCTTCCTCTCTCTTTATTCTCTCTCTCTGTCTCCCTTCCTCTCTCTTTATTCTCTCTCTCTCCCTTCCTCTCTCTTTATTCTCTCTCCCTTCCTCTCTCTTTATTCTCTCTCTCCCTTCCTCTCTCTCTCTCCCTTCCTCTCTTTATTCTCTCTCCCTTCCTCTCTCTTATTCTCTCTCTCTCCCTTCCTCTCTCTTTATTCTCTCTCTCTCCCTTCCTCTCGTTATTCTCTCTCTCTCCCTTCCTCTCTCTTTATTCTCTCTCTCCCTTCCTCTCTTTATTCTCTCTCTCTCCCTTCCTCTCTTTATTCTCTCTCCCTTCCTCTCTTTATTCTCTCTCTCTCCCTTCCTCTCTTTATTCTCTCTCTCTCTCTCCCTTCCTCTCTTTATTCTCTCTCTCTCCCTTCCTCTCTTTATTCTCTCTCTCTCTCTCCCTTCCTCTCTTTATTCTCTCTCTCTCTCTCCCTTCCTCTCTTTATTCTCTCTCCCTTCCTCTCTTATTCTCTCTCTCCTTCCCTCTTTATTCTCTCTCTCTCCCTCCTCTCTTTATTCTCTCTCTCCCTTCCTCTCTTTATTCTCTCTCTCTCTCCCTTCCTCTTTATTCTCTCTCTCCCTTCCTCTCTTTATTCTCTCTCTCTCCCTTCCTCTCTTTATTCTCTCTCTCCTCATCTCCTTCCTCTCTTTATTCTCTCTATCTCTCCTTCCTCTCTTTATTCTCTCTCCTCTTCCTCTCTTTATTCTCTCTCTCCTTTCTCTCTTTATTCTCTCTCCCTTCCTCTCTTTATTCTCTCTCTCTCCCCTTCCTCTCTTATTCTCTCTCTCCTTCCTCTCTTTATCTCTCTCCCTTCCTCTCTTTATTCTCTCTCCCTTCCTCTCTTTATTCTCTCTCTTCCTCTCTTTATTCTCTCTCTCCCTTCCTCTCTTTATTCTCTCTCCTCTTCCCTTCTCTCTTTCTTCCCTCTCTCTCTCTCTCTCTCTCTTTTTCATCATTCCTTTCTCTCTACTCTCTCTTATTCCATCTGTATTGACATATACCTACTTGCAGCTACAAAGCATAAAACAACGCTGAAACAGGGTAGATTATACAGTCATGATATAATTACTACTGGGGTATCATCTTCAGGGGCACAGACACAGCAGTAGTGATACCTTTACCTTACCTTTGATACCTTTGAAGAATCTTGCCCGTTATCGGCGGAGTTGAGGTGGTCCTCCACTCATTCCAGGTGTAGTATGTAGCTCCCTGTTCCTTGCCTCCAGGACCACTGAAGGTAAAGTGTTGTCATGGGAGCTACTGTAGCCGGGTGGGTGGTTGGTCGGGGATGTCACCAGCCACTTGTCAAGGTGATTTTTGAAGGTGTCCGTGGTGACGCCCTTTAAGGTTCCGATGGTCTTGGGGCACAATTGAAGAGCCGTACACCATTGTGGGGAGAAGCTGTGGTGTATGAGTGTTTGTAGTCCCTTTAGGGAGGCGCATGTACTCTGTACATAGCACAGCCTGCCTCTTCTAGGGTTTTTGTTTTCCTCCATGCCTACTTTTGGAGCCAGACCCTCCAGGATTTTCCAGCCCATAGATTATGATGTACCTCTCTCTTTCTGCGCTGCAGCGAGTAAGGCCCAGTCTGTGCAGCCTCCCCCCTAGTTGAGGTGCTGAAGACCATATATCTTGTGGTATAGGCCCCTTTGTGGTTGCTTCCAGCAGGGTGATGTCCTTTTTTTGTAGGGTGACCATAGTTGGCAGCAGTACTCTACCCTTTGGGCCCTTACAAAGGGACTTCCATAGCGTCAGCATGCAGGATTCCTCCCTTGTACGGAATGTTCTCAGGACCCATCCTGCTAGCTGCCCGCGCTGTCTGGTGATGGTGTTGTAGTGTAGGGAGAAAGTTCCATCGCTGCTCATATACACCCCCAGGTCTTTTGTGAAGTCTTTTGTTTGTATGGTTTGGTTGTGATACATATATTGAGTGGTGGTCTTTATAAAGGTATTTCTGCCATATCTCAGAACTTCAATTTTTCTCGTTAAATTCCATATTGTTCTTTCGGCCCACTCTATTATTGTATTGGGTCCCACTGCAGTAGATCGGTGTCTGGGGATGTTTTTATTTTATGCCGTATACGGGTGTCGTCAGCAATGAAGTAGCAGTGGAATATCTGAGATCTGTGTCAATGTCTGATATCATGATCAGAAATAATAATGGGCCAAGCACAGATCCTTGGGAACACCACTTATGACTTACACTGTGATGACTTTTACCATTTTGGTGACAACTTGGTGCCTGGTTGGTGAGAAAACTGTGGATCCATCTCCCTACTCTGCCAGTTATGCCAAGGTTCTTGAGTTTGTGGGGGGAGAATGCCATGATCTACCTTGTCAAAAGCCTTGGCAAAGTCTAGGTAGATTACATCAGCATTATCTTCATCCTGAGTTGCTTCTAATATACTTCATAGTGTTGTAGAAGCTCTGATAGGCAAGACCTGCCTCTTCTAAAGCCATGTTGTCCATCATTGAAGGCCCCTCTTTCTTCCAGGTGGTTTACCATCTTGGCCCTCGTATCCTTTCAAAAAATCTTGATGACGTGTGATGTGAGGACCACTGGTCTGTATCTGCTTGCCTGTCCTTTTGCTTCCCCCTTTATGTATGGGTGTTATTGCCCCCCAGCTTGAGTTCATGGGGACGGAGCCAGTGAGGAGGATGTAGTCCACAGTATCTTCAGGGTGTGGCCAGTTGTTCCCTACAATTTTTCAGAAACACAGTATGGTACCATCTGGTCCTGCTGCTGCTTGCGGGTCGATGCTGCTTATGGCTTGGATTATGTCTTCCCGGGGTTATCATAAATGTCGTGAGCAGAATGTCAGCACATTTCCTTTCGCTAAAGAAAGTACAAGGATCTGTTACCCGTTTCTGAGTATCAGGTTTACTAAACACTCTCTGATACTCATCTGTAGCATTTCTGCCATTTCCTGTGGGCCATCCTCAAGTTCCCCGTTTCTCTTTCAGTAGGGGGCCAACCGCTGGTGGCTGGGTCAATCTCTTCTTGGCGTAGGAGTAAAAAAATTTTGGGAGTTGATTTTATATTTTCCACGGCACGTTGTTCTTCTTGTTCTCTCTGCCGTACGTGTGATTGAGCAAGGGCATCTTCCAGTAAGTGTAGCTGACGTTGTATTGCTTTTTTCTGCCACAGCATAGGTTACTTTCTTTTAATTTTCTTTGTAAATTGGCCCTCTTTTTCATCAGTATTCGTCTGTCCCTGGGTATTTGGTGTTTCCTTCCTGCGACCGCCTGAGGGAATGTGTTCCTTACAATTTGCAGGCATTTGCTGGAGAGTACTTCGTACATCTCGTGGGGTTCCATTCCACTAAAGATGTTTTCCCCCTTTTATGGCATCTAGTTCTTTTCGGACTTTATCCCAGTCAATGTTTTTTCCATAAAATTTAATGCATGGAAAGAGTCTATCCTGCCTGACGTTGTTGTGTTTCTTGTGGGAATATTTCTGATGTTGGCCCTTGCATGGATGAGGTTTTTGGTCTGACATCACCGTCTTCTCAATGTCATAGGAGTTGGAGGTAGTCGTAGCTGTTGCTGATGATGAGGTCCAATATATTGTTCCCTCTTGTGGCTCCATTATTAGTTGGTGTAAAAAATACTCCTCCAAAAGTGAGGTTAATTTATCGATTGGCCCTTTTCTTCTGGTGTACCACCTGCGATATTCATGGAGGGCCAGCTAATGTGAGGCAAGTTTAAAGTCCCCCAGTATTAAAAAAACTGTAGATTTATTTGGAGGATCTTCTAGAAGGTTGCGGAGTTTGGTTGTGATTTCTTGAAAAGCGTTAACACAGTATTAGGTGGCCTGTATATGATTGTTGTTACCAGGTTAAGGGCTTTGATAAAAATTGCCAGCATTTCTGTTGTCCATTTGAGAAAGATACAAGTACCTCTACACTGGCTGCTACCTCTTGTTTTACGTACACTGCCACTCCTCCCTGGGTTCTTCCTTCTCTATCCTGTCTGATGATGTGTAGTTTTTATTTGCACTTCTGCATCCAGGTGATCTTTTGTGAGGTGATTTCTGTGAAGGCCATAAAGAGAAAGTTTTCTGTCTCTGCTAACTCTTTAATCATTGGACCCTTTGTCTGATTGCAGATTGGATAAAGGCCCCTGGATATTTCCAGTATATGAAACTGGTTAGTGTTGGAGGGTGCAGCCCCCTCTCTGCCTTGTTTCCAGTCTGTCTATCTTTTTAAATAGACGGGTTTATTGTGGACTGAGAGTGTTTCTCCATGTCCAGTAGTTTCTCCACCATGTGCTCTAAAAAATTACCCTGGTCCACATTTTGTTGTACGCCAATGGTGGGGTTATTTCTATTTATATGTGTGGTGGGGCCACTTGCATTGTTCCATACCTGAGGATTTGGGTCCATTTGGCCTTTGTATCTTGCCTGTGGTGTGTTCAGGGGGTGGAGCGTTCTATTGTATGTGGGTGATCGTTGCCTCTGTCTTCCCTCTGATTTCTTTGCTGGGTTGATCTGGGGTACTGGTTGTTTGGTCTTTTAGTTCCTTTTTGTTTGGGGATTTGCATTCCCTACGTTTGCATTCTCTTGTATGTAGTGATGACCCACATACAAGAGATGATAGTCACTGCATTTCCACCCCAGAGTACAGCCAAGGTTTTCATCCAGTCCATGCTTCATGATGTAGCACAAGGTTTTGGGGGGGTTTTACACTTTTCTCCTTGTAGTCCATGTTTGCACATATTTTTAAGGTAAAAAAATGCATATTTTTTCCTTTCTATGCCCTGTTTGTTGGTGAGTGTTGGTCCTTAGGTGACTGTGAGTCCAGCCCTGTCTCAGCTTGTCCTGGTGTAAGTTAAGTCTGGTATATCCTCCACCTGGCTTGCTTGCTGAGGTATCTTCGAAAAATTGGCCCTGGCGACCATAGTGGGGTGGCGCTTGACTTTTTCTAGGGAAAGTGTTTTTGCAACAAAAGGCAAAAAAAAAAACCCGGAAACTCTACTTTTAACTCATTAAAACGTTCAATTTAAAACTTCAGAGATACGTACAAACCTTGAGTAATTATAATATGCAGTGGCCCAGTATATTTCATCCCTCCAAATTTCCCTCAGAAGCATTAGAGTGTAGCCAGTCAGTCATCATCGCCACCCCAGTCAGGGGTGTTTGGTAATAAAAGAACCTACACACGTATAACCTTTTAAAGCGATACAATATAGGCCTTTGGAAATTTTGGGGCTAAAAGCTGTATAACCATTTAAGCTGATAAAATTAGGCCTGTTGAAAATTGGGTTTATAAGCTGTATGACCATTTAAGCTGCTACAATTAGGCACTGTTGAGTAATTTTGGGCTTAGCTTTATAGCCCATTTAAGCTGATAAAATATGGGCATGTGAGAATATTGGGCTATAACCCTGTTAGCCATTTAAAGCTGCTACAATTAGGCACTGTTGGTAATTGGGCTATAAGCGTATAGACCTTTTAAGCTGATACAATATGGCACTGTTGAGTAATATTGGGCTATAAGATGATGACCTTTTAAGCTGATACAATATAGGCATTTTTTTAGAAATTTTGGGGGCTATAAGCTGTATGTACTTTGTTCTTTTGACAGTGGTGTGTGTCAGTGTTCATTTTGGGACAAGAGTATGTGGACAAATTTTTGACATTGCAAGTTCATAAAAACCCCCGAACGACGTAAGATGGGGGCTCCTGTATTTGCCTAAATGATTATTTTTGTTCAGGTGTAAAAAACCCCCAACTGTTATTAATTCTACTCATGCTGCTTTTCTTCCCTATTTCCATCGTGTTTGGTTTTATTTCACCCATTGCCTAATAAACACAGTACTCCCCTTTTTTTAGGCAAATTTCTCCCTTATTGTTTTAATGTTTTCAATTTAGGGGAATTTTCACACTAGTATACCAGTTTCATCTTTCCAGGAACTTTGATATTCTAGCAAAAACCGCAAAAATAGACACGGTGGAAATATGATACCTCTTTTTTTTTCTAATTTTGTCGCACTGTCTTGTATTTTTAGCAATTGGACTTGTCTTTTAATGCATTTTGTTATCACTTTTCCTGGGGGCTGTAAATGAAAAGAGACAGAGAAAGGTTTATGCGATATACATTATGTAACCTGCAAAAAAATAGGGGTAAACTTATGCGTGGAAAGACTGTTTTTTAAGGCAATAAAGGAGAACCTTTAAAACCCGGGATACATTTATTGAAAGTCCCCTGCACTGCCAACCCAAAACTCGGGGGCCTTTACTCCCTCACAGAAACAAGGGCACGGCTGCCACCACCATGAAAACCACTGCCCACTACCCCCACCACCACCCATTGCCACACGGACACCCCCTCCCACAGGCACGGGTAAACCACCTTGTCCACACAAAACACCACCCCAAAGGGATCTCATGTGCGGGGCAATATCGGGGTTTGTTTTAAAACACTTGCTACAAATATCACCCCCTTAACTCCCGCAAGCCAGTGTGTCAAAAGGGTTTGGGGATTTTTGAACGATAAAAACCTTTTCCCCACACTCTGGGCTTCTGGTTCTTAACACCATGTGTGTCGGGGTGTGTCTGGTGAGTTCACTCTTTGAAATAAATCTTTTCCCACCTCTAAACATATAATCTTAACACCATGGTGTCAGGGTGTTTGGTGGGGTCACCATTTCTAGAAAATCTTTTCCCCACTTAAACATTCATAATTTTTGACACCACTGTGTGCAGGGTGTTTTTTGGTGGGGTGACTCTTTGTAGAAAATTTTTTCCCCAACTTAAACATCTAATTTTTAAACACCACTGGTGTCAGGTGTGTTTGGTGAGTTACCCCTTGTATAAATTTTTTCCCCACTCTAAACATTTAATTCTTGACACCCACTGTGGTCGGGTGTGTGGGGTGAGGTCACCCTTTCTAGAAAAATTTTTTCCCCACATCTAAATATTCATAATTCTTGACCCCACTGTGTTCAGGGTGGTTGGGTGAGGTACTTTTTTCAGAAAATTTTTTTCCCACACTCAAACATTCATAATTCTTGACCCCACGGGGGGGTGTCAGGGTTTTGGGAGGTTACTCTTTTCTAGAAAATCTTTTCCCAACTCTAAACATTTAAAATTCTTAAAACACCACTGTGTGCCCGGGTGTGTTTGGTGAGTTCACTTTTTTGTAGAAAATTTTTTTCCCACACTCAAAAACTTCATAATTCTTGACACCACTGTGTGTCAGGGTGTTTGGTGAGGTCCCCCTTTCTAGAAAATTTTTTCCCCAAACTCTAATTTTAAAATTCTTGCCCCCACTGTGTTTCGGGGTGTGTTCGGTGGGGGCATCTTCTAGAAAATTTTTTTCCCACACTCTAAACATTCAAATTCTTGACACCACTGTGTGTCAGGTGTGTTTGGTGAGGTTACTCTTTTAGAAAATCTTTTCCCACACTCTAAACATTTAAAATTCTTAACACCACTGTGTTCAGGGGTGTGTTTGGTGGGTCACCTTTGTATAAATCTTTTCCCACACCCCAAAACTTTCAGGGTTCTTAACACCACTGTGTGTCAGGGGTGTTCGGTGGGGTTACCTTTCTAGCAAATTTTTTCCCCCTCAAAACATTCAAAATTCTTAACACCCGTGTGTCAAAAAATGTCTCTCAAGCTTACTCCTGCTTTTAAAGTTTTGTCCACTGCGGCACTTCATCACTTGTCCCTTGGGCCTGAGCCCGGGCCTCCGGGTGTTCTTCCCATCACCCCGTGCCCCCCCACCCTGAGCAGACTGATCCTGCTGCTCCCGGCCCCCTCATGCTCTGCCCGGCCTCCAGCCTCCACCGCAGCAACCTGGGCCACCACACCGACGGGGTCGACTGACAGTACACGAAAACAGATTGATGATACCAAGGCAGCCTGGAACGGAGGATTATTTTTAATAAAGATCCAGGCGTGGGTTGTCTAACAGCTCAACTTAGAAAACCAAGTGTTAAAATAATAACTACAAAAAAATTGCGAAGGAAAATGGTGGAGTTTGAAAGGGCAAAATAAAGGGTGAAAGTATAAAACCCAAAGGGTATGGAAGAAAGCTGCAAAATGAGGGGACCAATGAAGTCACAACTAGAGAAACACAGCTATAGTGGGGGCCTCTGTACCACCCAAAACAAAGGCTTGGAGGAAGGAAAACATGAGAAAGTACAGAGGAATTGACAAATACTCAAGGGTAAAATTTTTTAGTGTTTGCCCCGACTCTCCCACTTCCCCCCCAAAAAGCTTGGACCTGTGGGAATGGGGGGGGTTTTCGGGGGGGGAACAAATATGCGTCGGGGAAAACCTAATTTAAGAGTTTGTAGGGGGGGGTTTAAAATTTCCTAGTCAGGGGTTTTTTTGTATCTAAGAAATTTTCCCAACCAAAAAATTTAAATTAACAAACCCAGCGGGGGCTTGACCCACCGATAACCTAACCTAACCAAGTCCAACCTAACCTCCCCAAAACTAACCCAACCAAACCAACCTAACCTAAAACCAAAAATTAAACCAACCAAATCAAATCTAAACCAACTTCAAAAGAAAACCCAACTTCCAAATCTAAACCCAACCAAACCAAATCTAACCTAAAACCAAAACCCAAAACTAACCCAAAAAAACCTAACCTAACCCAAAACTAAACTACCCCAACCAAATCTAACCCAACCAAATCTAAAATAAAATAAACCACACAAATACTATAACCTACCCTAAGCTAAGCTAACCTCCTAGCGGGGGTTGGGGATTCTCGACACTTGGGGCATCTTCTGTGAGGATCGTCAGGGGCCACCGTCTCGGACTCAAAAAAATAAAGGAATGTTCTCTGGGTGTAGGGAATGTTTTCAAAAGCCCCAAATCACAAAATATGATGTTGGAGGCATGTTTTGTAGCCGGGGCCTTTTTCCCGTGTCGTGCAGGAAATCGGCCCGCGTCGTAAAACGTCCCGCGGAAGCTTATTTAACCTAAAACTCTACAAAACCTAACACAAACTATCCTAAAACCTAAAATAACCTAAAAACCCGGGCCTAAACATAAATTAAAAAAACTTAAATTAACCAGAAAAAATATGGGCGATTGAGGAAGAAAACATAAGAAAGCTACAAGAGGCCGTGAGACCTATACACTTGGTAGTTTCCTGTTACTTAAAACCATAGCCTACTCTCCTTTTTCCCCATCCTTTAAAAAGTTAGTCTCCTTTAAAACCCTATTGACTCCGCATTGACCCCCTGACGACTGAGTCCATTCCCGCATTTACTACCCTACTTTTGAAACCCTTTTTCCCTATTTCCTTTTTATTCTACGCTTTTCCCTTTATACGTTTTCTGCGTTTTCTACCTGGTTCTAGCCGTAAAAACTTTTCCCACATCGCCTTTTTAAATCCTTTAACCCCTTGGGCTCTTTGAGCGCCCTTTGGGGGTGACAAACGTATGTGCTTCGGGTCCTCCAACGCAAACCTACCATACCGCTTTTGCTGGCCACGAACTACACACGTGGTATGTGTGTGGTTTCTGCTGTGTGGGGGCCCGTGCTTCCTTGCCCCAGACTCCCTTCCCCCCGTGAGCGATGCCCCTTGACGGGACGTCCAAAATGGACACCATCTCATTGGCCCCAAAAGGGCCCCCCTCGCCTTCCCTTCATCGGTAGACCCTACAGACTGAAAATCATGCAAAACCACAAAGCTCCTTCGCCCAATCACTGCCCCACCTCCCCCCGCGTTGTACACCACGCTTCTGCTCCCCCTGCTTCGCCCTGCTTCCGCCCGCCTTTCCCCCAGCTCCACCTAAAATTATCAGGTCACTGAGGGGCTCCGGTCCTTCATTAAAACCCGGGAAGGGGTCCAGGGCAGTTTTTCTCCTTTTTCAAAAGAAAATTCGTTTGTCA
>JACEEZ010005881.1:0-21595 GCA_016584305.1 Chionoecetes opilio
GAAACCTTTTTTCCCAAATCAGAAAACCTTGCGGAAAACCAAAGCGGGGGATGTTGTATGTGTCGCCGCAAAAATCCTTCTACATGGCGTTCAGTGTTCCAAACTCACCAGCATGTAACCCAATAAGAAAATGTCTTGTACTATGAAATAAACAATATCCGTAGCAATTATGATCTCCTTTTCATCGTATTACTGGAAAAACGACATAGGAATATTTATGGTTAACTTTCTAAGTATTTTGCAGATATAGTAATGTTTTTATAAGTGTTGAACAGCCCATTAGTCATAATCGGTAATGGGTTGTGCAGCCCCCCTTAAAAAATTACTATATCTGCAATATACTTAGAAAGTATAACCATAAATATTCCTCAATCAGTTAATATAACAGCGGCAAATGGCATATCCCCTACGGCGGGCCGTGGGACGGCCTCCGGTGAGCCTCTGAGAGCAAATCCTCAGCGGCCCTAGGGTCGTACACTTCCGTCGGGCCGCCGGTAAGACATACGGAGGCCTCCGGAGGCCCTCCGTCTTTGTGTTTGCTGGGTAATGTCCCCCGGACAACGTTTTTTCGATGTACAGACGTTTGGTGGCGTTATAATACTTACATTGCATGGGACCCATGATTTCAGGAAAAGTTAGAAGGCTATCTGGAGTCTGGTCATTGTGTCTTCATCTGTGTCATATTATGGCTATAAAGGGACAAAATAAAATAAATATCAACCGTGGGGACCTACACTAAGATCACCAGTAGTGTCTATATGCTCCGCAGTGTCCCCCCGCGGTCGTCGTCCCCCGAGAAAAAAACCCAGTAGCGAAATTTGAAACCGTATATACTTGCAGATACAAAGCATTAAAACAACACGAAACAGGGTAGATATACAGTCTTGATATAAACTACTGTGTATCATCTTCAGTGGCACATACAAATCGTAGTGATGCTATAATTCGTAATATATGGTCCTGGCGACATTAATGCAGGTGGCGACTATAGTGTTATCTACGGTACTGATACGCTTTTTTTTTTCTTTGGAAGTATTTTCCCAAAGCAAGATTGTAATGGGTGAAAATAAAAATTATGGGGGTCGTAAAAAGGGACGAGCGAAGGAAATTTTTAAGATCTTCTTAGGGAAAAAAGAAAATGTCTGTGGGAAAGTTAAAGAAAAGGGTTTCACCCCCAAAGGGTTTTAATTTAAAGGGAAGCATACAGTTTAAATTTTATTCCATTTTTCCAAACCTTTTCATTCCCCCAAAACAAACCCCCTTCATATGGGCAAAAAAAATCCCCCAGAACACCTAACAAAGCAGAGCCCCCTCAAACACTGCGTGACTACAAAAATAAATACTATTTACCCAAACTTTAAATCGGGAAAACCTGTGGCCCCCAGTGGTAACGCGCTCGTACACAATTGGGAGATGCTGGGTTCCAAAAATCCCGGCCAAAACGAGCAATGGGCGGTCCTCCTAACACCCCAGCCCCTTTTCCACCCAGCGTGAATGGATACCGGGTTTTTAGCCGGGGGGCTGGACCCGTTTCCCTTGGGGTAAAAGTCCCGGGTTTTCCCTGTTTGGAGGGAGGAAGCCACCACCCCGGGAACTGTCTAGATTAAATGGGAGGTAATACTCCGGGGCAGGTCAGAAGTGAAAACGTCCGCCAAAAACGCACAGGGTTCCTGCAGGGAAATGGAAAAGGGGGGTTTTAAACTGGGGTTTTTTCGGCTTTTTGTCGACAAAAGAATTTCGGGTTGGGTCGGGGGGCTGGGGGCATCATGCAATAGTTTTTTAAAAAAAATCACACACCGCTCACTCGGTCTTTATAAAACCGGGACTTCCCGAGAATTTCGCGGTTTAAATAAAATTTAAAAAAACGCAGAAGCCAGCACCCCCCTTTTCCCCCAATCACCCCAATTTTTGGGTTTATAATTTTCCCGGTTATTGGGCACAAAAAAACTAGCAAATTAACTTCCCTCATCGTCCCAGATTTTTTCACCCCTTTAAATTGGGACCCCAAATTTCCCCCAAATTTTCCCCCCAATGCGTTTAACATTAATCCCGAAAATTTTCCATTTTCCCCAGCCAAAAAACGGTTGTTAGTTTAAATAAAGTTTTTATGTTACGTGGGGTTTTTAAATTTAGTAAAAGATATAAAGGGAAAAAAAATTAAAACTATCAAAAATACTCAAAAAAAAAGTGCGCGAAAATTTTTCTTTCAGCCGCCAAAATAAAACAAGCCACCCCCTTACCCCTACCCCCCTGTAGGGGAAAACCGGGATTCCTACCCTGCAGGCCCAGGCCCGGGGAAGGCAGGGACGACCCGGAGGCAAAATTTTGGTAGAGAAGCCGTAAGAAACCCGGTTCTTAGGGCCTTTTGCGGGCTTCTCTTTTTTTTCGGGGCCCTCGCCAGAAAGGCTGTCAGTGGTTTTCCGGGCTCCCCCGCTCGGCCCCTCAGAACCTGAAATTGAAAAAACAAAAACAACCACAATGAGGGAAAAGTGAAACCGCGAATGGAAACCCCTTTAAAAAAGTTACGATAACTCGGGACGATTTTTGGAATGGATCAAAAACACTTTATCCTTCACATTAATGTTTTTTTCTACATAAACCAAGGACTTTTAATGGGGAAAAAGAAGACCCGGGCCCAATTACGGACATCATATGGGGCGGGTGGGTCGATTTCCCCACTTTAGTGCCCTTATTTTTTTAAACGGTTTCACATGAGGGAAAGGGGGTCAGGGTTTTAATGAGGGATTTCTTTTAAATGGCCATCTTTCTGCCCGCCATGGCCCGGGGTTTTTCCCGCTTTGGGGGTTTGGGGGCTGATTTATTTTTTGTTTGGGAAGAAAAGGGGGGCTGTTTTTCATTTTGGCCAAATTTTTGGGCATTAAAATTATTTCTCTCTCTCTCTTTTTCTCTCTTTTCTCTCTCTCTTCTCTCTCTCTCTCTCTCCTTTTCCCTCTCGCTCCCTCTCTTCTCTTTTTCCATCCCTCTCCTCTTTCTCCTCTCTCTTTCTTTCTCTCTCTCTTCTCTCCTTCTCTCTTCCTCTCTCTCTCCTCCTCTCCCTCTCTCTATCTCTCCTTCTACTCTTTTCTCTCCCTCTCCTCTCCTCTCTTTTCTCTCCTTTTTCAAAACTGTCTCTCTCTTCTCCCCCAAAGCTTAATGTTTTTACTGTATGGGTATAGGGCCCTCAAAAAAATACTTTTCTCAACTTTACTTTTTAGCGTTTTAAAAAAACTGAAAAAATATTGAAAGAAAAACCCCCACCTTTTGGAGGAGCTAGAAAAAAAGGGATCATTTAAATTTCCCATAAATAAAAGTTTTTAAAAAGTGGTTAAAAATTTAAAAGGAAAAGATAATTTTATGAAAAATGTTTCGCTGTTTAAAAGGTGTAAAGGGGTTTTGTTTTCCGGAGGGTACCCTATTTTTAAAACACCCCAAAGGGAAAAAAACAGCCAGTACAACAAGGGCAGCAAAAAAGACCTTTATGGCCAAGAGCCAAAAACGGGACGGGGGTGCCAAAACCCCACCCACTGTAAAAAGGGGCCCTTAACTATGGAAAAAATTTCCCTTCCCGGGCATCATTAATTATTTTGGGGGGGAAGTCTACATTTTTAAGTTTTGGACTTATAAATTTTTTTTTAATTGCCCCAAAAAGGGAAACCCTTTTAATTTTTTTTTCCCCTTTACAAATAGCAGTTTGATAGGGTATTAGTATTTATTTTACAGTTTATTAAAAGTAACTTTTATTTTTATTGTTTAATTTTATAATCAATTTCCTTTTTAATTTTTCGTTTTAAATTTTTCTTTTAGTATTTTTTTTTTTTTTGGCGGGGAAACTTTCCAAAAAGAATTTTCATTTTTAGAAATATAGGGCATAGAACATTTGTGATGAAAATTTTGGGAAAATTTAAAAAACCAGTTTCATGGAAATAAGAAAATTTATTTATTTATTTACTCCCCCTCTAAACCCCTTTCTTCAGAGTTTTCCCCTTTCCATCTTCGGTCGGCAACACTTCAAAAACCGGCACATACATCCTGAAAAAATGGGACTGGGTTACTATTGCAAAATTAAAACCCCTTTGGGCATAAAAAAGGAAAAAAGAGACGGGAACAGCATTAGGGAGTGTTTTTTCATACAGGAAAATATTTCATGTTCAAGTTTTATCCAATTTTCCCCATTTTTCCCTTTTTTTATGATAAAAAAGGGTAAATATACAAGGAAAATCCCAAAAAATTTTTAAAAAGGGTTTTTGTTTTTGGGGATGTGTCCCTTTAAAAGAAGTTTTAAAAGGGGACAAGTAAAAATTAATAACAAAATTTAAATAATCCAAACTAAAACCCCTAAAAAAAAAAATGTTTTTAAAGCTCAGTTTTTTAATTTGCCCCCCCAAAGGCCCAGTGAAATTTTACTGATGGTCAAAATAATTGCAACCAAAGTACCCAGAAAATACGATTAACCTTTCAAAATTCAACAAATACATTTTCCCCTAACTATTTCCCTAATTTGTTTTTCCCAAATAGAAAGAAAAAAACCTTTTGGCCCCAAAACCCTTAACCCTTTTAATGTCACCAAACCAAACTTTATTGGGTTTATAACTGATGGCCCTGTAAACTTTTCAAAGTTTAGTGTAAAAAAAAACCCCTCACTTTTACGGCCCTTTTATATAACAAATACCGGTTAAACACTTTTTCCCTCCCCAAAGCTCCGGGTTATGGGGTGCTTTTAAACCGAATTTAATTTTCAGTATATGCTTTGTGGTTTCTGATTGTTTTAAGGGCCCTGAAATTCGTGTAGTTTTGGGTAAAGGGCCCTGCATGTATTTTGGGAATTCCCAAAACCCTTTCGTATCAGATGTAACGGACAAAGTTCACGAACAGGAATAGGAAAGGGGATAGGGAATTTTTTCACCTAATACAACGAACCACAATTTTTTATATGCAAAAAAGTTCGGATCACCGGATAATTATAACCTTCACCCTTTTCCCCAATTTGTTCGCCCCAAAGCTAGAGTACATCTTTTTACACCTTTAATTATATGTCAACTTTAAAATTTTTCGGGTAAAACCAAAAAATACCCATTAATCCTTTTTTAAAAACATTTTAAATTTTAACCAAAAATATCCAGAAATACCCCCAATAATAAAAAATATATTATATATATATATATTTTTAAAAAATATATATTATATTATATTTTAAAATTTATTTTATATTAGATTTTATATTTTCTTTATTTTAAAATAAAAGCGAAAGTGTGTCGGTTTTTTTTCGTCTGTGTGTGTGTTTTGGTGGGGTATAGGTTCCCCCCCCCGGGGCCCCGCAAACCCCTCTTTAGGGAAATTTTTTGGAAAAGGGTTTGCCCGGGGGAAAGGGGTTCATAAGCCCATTTATAAATTTGATAAAAATCATTTTTTTTTTTTTTTTTTTTTCCCCAGCCTTTTTTAGCGGAATTTTTGGGAAAAAAAAAAGTGGGTTTGCGAAAATTGAGGAAGCCTGATGTAGGGTGAGGGTAAGGGTGAGTAAAAGGGGGGGGGTGATGGGAAATGGGGGGGGGGGTGATGGGTGAGTGAATGGGTGGGGGGGTGAGGGGTTTGGGGGGTTGATGGGGATGGGTGAGGGAATGGGGGGGGGGGGGTAAAGGGAAATTTAATAATATAAAAAAAGTGTGTCTCTCTGTCTTTTCTGTCGTCTTTTTGGGTGTGTGTGTGGTGTGTTTTGGGGGGTGTGTGTGTGTTTTGTGTGTTTGTGTGTGTGTTTTGTGTGTGTGTCGGGGTAAGGTTCCCCCCCCGTGGGGGCCAATAACCATTGGCACTTTTTTGGAAACCCGGGGTTGGGCCCAGGGGAATTTTTTAAAACCCAATTATGGGGATGTTTCCGATCTTTTTTTTTTTTTTTTTTTTTTAGCAGCCTTTTTAAAGGCCGAAAAATTTGGGTGAAAAAAAAAATTTGGGTTGCGGGGAATTGAGGGCCCCTTGGGTGAAAGGGGTGATGGGTAAGGGGGGAAGTAAAGGGGGGGGGGTGGGGGGGTAATGGGTTGGGGGGGGGTAAAGTTGAAGGGGTGGGGGGGTGAGGGGTTTGATGGGTGGGGAAAAAGGGTTGGGGGGGTAAATGGGAAAATGGTAAATATAAGGGGAAAGTGTTTTGTCTGTGTGTGTGTGTTTTGTGTGTTGGGTTGGGTTTCCCGGGCCCCCCGGGCGAAATTTCCCCCCTATGGCACTTTTTTAAAAAAAACCCGGGGGTTGCCCGGGGGGAAGGGTTTTTAAGCCCAATTATTAGATGACCCGTTTCACTTTTTTTTTTTTAGCAGCCTATTAGCGATAATTGTAAAAAAAAAAGTGGGTTGCGAAAATTTGAGGAAAACTTGATGTAGGGTGAGGGGAAATGGGTGGGGGAAAATGGGTGGGGGATGGGTAATGGGTGTGGGGGGGATGGGTGAGGAATGGGGGGGGGGTTTGAGGGGTTTGGGGATAAAGGGGTGATGGGTGGGGGGGAATTTAAGGGTGGGGGGGATGGGTAAGGGTGAGTAAATTTGGGTGGGGGGTGATGGGTAAGGGGTTTGAGTGAAGGGTGGGGGGTGATGGGTAATGGGGTGAGTGAAGGGGGTGGGGGGAATAAATACATTTCTACATCCGTGATTTCAGGAAAGTTAGAAGGGGCTATCTGGAGAGTCCGGTTTGGGGGGCCAAAGGGCCCCACCAAACACAGGTGGTGGAAAAAACTAATACCCCTCCCCCACGAGCTAGCCAAAAAGTCCGCCCGGAGGGCGGCTTTGCGGCTAGTATATATATATATGGTAAATCTTAAGAACAAGGGCTCCACCCCCTATCTTCTTCTTTTTATAGCCAACGAGCTTGGGGATATGGGGGAAAACCCGGGGGTTTTTGGGTGGGGGAGCACACACATAAGGGAAATAGGGCCCCCCAAAAAAAAAATCCATAAACTAGGGAAATTTCCCTAGTTCATAGACTTTATCGGGGCCATATTTCCCTTATATGTGTGCTCCCCCACCCAAAAACCCCGGTTTCCACCATGTCCCAAGCTTGTTGTCTATAAGAAGAAGAAGAAGAAGATAGGAGGTTGAGCCTGTACTTAAAGATGACAAAACTCTACAGCCCTAACCTAGCACCCCCCCCCCGAGCCATGGGGCTGTGCACAAACCCAAAACTAACCGCCCGCCCTAACCTAACCAAAAACCTATGGATTTAGTTTTCTCAAGAACCCTGAAATTTAATATCGGCCATGAGGCAAAGTAAGGATCGGCACCTTTAAAAATCTAAACGAGTTTTAAGGACAGTAAGTATAACACTAGAGCCAACTTGGGTCCCCTTGTAAAACTGGGTGGATGAGATAGTATTTGGTTTGGAACGGGAAAATGAAGGATATCATTTTGTCTTTTCGGTTCATTTTTTTGCAAAAATTGGGTAATATACAAAAATTTCAGGTTACAAAATGGTGTTTTTAAAGGTGTAGCAAAAACTCGATAAAGACTTGCGATTTCACCAAGCCCATTCCGTTATATTGCTGGTGACTCTTTGATTAATTAATTACATTGATAAGCTGATAACAGTGCAAACAAATGATAATTACGAAACAAATTTTGAAGATCAAAATAGAATAGTCCCCGGTACGTGATTTGTTAGAGACCGCGTGGTAGAGAACGGAAACATGAAGATTTAAAAAAAGGGGTGACTACTTTAGTCGCTAAAACCCCCCCCCCTAGTGACGCGGGGGAGGAACGAGATTTTGGGTAAAAGGGTTGGTGTGGTTTTGACTTGGAGGGCTGTGGTGACCATTTGCGGGTTTGGCAGGTTGCCGCCAGGCAGTGGTCCCGCCGGCTGTGTGGGGCGTGGCAGTATTGCCGCCTTTGGCAGGGGGGTTCCCCCGGCTGTGAGTCGCGGGGTTGGCGTGTTGGCATGGCAGTGGTGCCGCCGGTGTGAGTGGGGGGCGTGGCGAGAGCGCCAGGCAGGGGGTGCCGCGGCTGTGAGTCGCGGGGTGGCGGGTTTTGACCCCATGGCAGGGGTGCCCCCGGCTTGATCGCGGGCGGGCAGTTTTTGACCCCAGGGCAGTGGTCCCGCCGGCAGTTTTTGGGGGGCGTGGCATGTTCCCGCCATGGCAGTTTTGCGCCGGCTGTGAGTCGCGGGCGGGGCAGTTTTGAGCCAGGCAGTGGTGCCCCCGCTGTGAGTCGGGGGGCGTGGCAGTGTTGCCGCCATGGCAGGGGTCCCGCCGCAGGTTGCGGGCGTGGCAGTTTTACCGCCATGGCAGTGGTCCCGGGGGCAGGGCGGGGTGGCAGTGTTACCCCCAGGCGGGGGTCCCGCCGGCAGTGTTGGGGGGGTTGGCAGTGCTACCGCCATGGCAGGTTGGCGCCTGTATGTTCCCGGGTAATGAGTAACCCAGGGCGGTGAGAATCCACAGGGCGGTGAGTAACCAAAAGGGGCGGGAGAAAATCCAGGGGCCGAGTAATCCACAGGGCGAGAGTAATCCACAGGGTGGGAGTAATCCAAGGGCGGTGAGTAATCCATGGGGCGGCGAGCGGGCGGCGTGGAGGTTTTAAAAAACACCGGGGGCTGCGCAGAATGCGCGTGGGGTGTGCTGGGGGCGCAAGGAGGCGTCAGAGGGGAAGTGGCTGCGCTGAGGCAATAGGCCATGAGGCGTTGGGAACGGGGCCCCCGCGCTAAACACGCATAAGGCCGCTGAGGACGCAGTGACCCGTCTGGGGGGGGGACAGCCCCGCGCTAAATCCCGCAAGGCCGCAGTGAGGCCTGGGAGGAAGCAGGGCCGCGCTAAATGGCATAAGGCGTGAAGACACGGTGAGCCTTTGAAGGGGCAGTAGCCGCGCTGAATGCGCATAGGCTGTGAGGACGCAGTAAGGCATCTGCGGGGCAGTGGCCGCGCTAATGCGCATAGGCCGCTGAGGACGCAGTAAGGCGTTGGGGGCAAAAATGCCCTGAGGAAGGCACAAAAGGGTTTTGCCGGGGTTTTGGGTGGGAAACCTGATAGGTGGCGGCACACGTATAAGTGTAATTTCCCTATCCCGCTTTAAACAGCATCACCAGTGAAGCTGGAGGCAGGAATATCAGCGGGAGCAATGGGGCGAAGCTTCCCAAGACGCAGGTCCCAATACTAGGAGAGGTGTGTCATGTGTCCCGCAAAGCATGAAATTGCATTTATCCATGATGTACAGCACCAGTTTTAGCCACCAGGAACCCTTAGCTTACACCCGGGTCACCATTTGTAACTAGGGGAGGATGTAGCTAGGGTTTAACTGGAATGAAGGATACTCAAATTTTGTCAGTTAGGTTCATTTTATTTCATAAAATCTGGAGTATATATTAAAAATTCAGGTTACATAAATGGTGATTTTTAAAAGGGGTATGCGAAACTCGATCAAGACTTGCGAGTTTCACCAAAGCACTTCAGTATATATGCTGGTGACCGTTGTAATAATTAATTTCATTGATAGCTGATAACAGTGCAAAACATGATAATTAGATAACAAATATTTAAGACTACGAAATAGAAAGTCCCCGTGCTACGTGATTCGTTAGAGACCGCGCTGGTAGAGAACGGAAACAGAAGGGTGAAAGGGGTGACTCTTTTAGTCGCTACAAGCTTACCGTGGAGCCCCTTTTTCTTAAGATTTTCCCTCAACGCAATGTAGCATTCCACAAAACCTATCAGACCCTACCTAACATTAATATGGGGCATTCCGTCAACAGTAATGTAATGCATACGTAAAATATCTTTCAAGTTTTTGCTGGAATTGGATGATGGTGAAGGTTTTGATGGTACTCTGTCCGTCGGCGAGAGTTCCAAAAATTTTTACGTTCTCAACAAGGGAGAGATCTCTAAGAACCAAAATTGGGATAATGAATCACGAAAACGTTTCCGGTTTGGTTTTTATTTATAATTAGTAAAATTTGAAAAACAACGTTTGGGGTTATGGTTAAAAAAGACTAGATAAAGCTATTTTCCTGCGATCGACTTTCATATCACCCTGTCATTTCCCTTTTTTCCTATTAGTGGGTCCGAAAGTAAGGTGCTACTAAATGTACAAAACAGGCTAATTTTTGCCAATTATCAGCGAAAATTTTGGGGAAAAAAAATACGTCGCAGCTGGCCCTTCGTAGCCGATAAGACATGATATTTTTTCACCCGTTTTTTAAATTGTCCTGGGTGCATCAACCCTTTTATATTCTTGTTCGTGGTTTAAAAGGTAGGTGCTGTTCTGAAGTACACTAGTGTTACTTGTGTCCTGTTATTGTAATTACATATTTTTTACGACGATACCCCACTGGTCAGAATCCCTGCCCTCCCCCCCATATTTGTTTTTTACTCTGGTCACGGCAACAAGCGGGAAGAAGCCGTGGGAAGCGAGCCCTGGTCTCGCTTCTTAGGTTCTTACGGCTTTACCCGCTGGGCCAATCCCTAAGAAGCCCGGTTCTTAAAAGTGCCCCGCCATAACAGAAAACGCAAGCTGCAAGAAGCCGGTTCTTACGGGTTCTTCCCAAAATTCGCTTGGTCGTCAGCACGAGCTTGACAGACGAACCCAAAGCGTACCAAAGAACTACAACGTAGAATTTTTGGCGATATTAAGCAGAAAAGGTCACAAGAAGAAGAAGAAGAAGATCTGTCGACCGAAACGAAATGCGTGTGTGAACGTAATCTCCGCACAAGCCCGCAAGAGACCGGCTTCTCTGTTGACAAAAAATGCCGAAAAAACCTCAGTGTGAACCAGCCTTTAGGGTACCTGACTTGTATCGCAATCCTGCGCTGCGGTATCAGTAGAGGCCCCACGGTTGTAGTGTACACACACGGTGCCGGAACAACACTTTTACAAAAACTTCCACATTTCGGTAATACAAGTTTCCCCAAGTTTCTTTTATGCAATCAATAACAATTATTATTTAAGGCTAATTCTCTTTGGTTACAATTTTGAATGGTTCTCTTTGGTTACAATTTTGAATGGTTGGCTGTCACTAACATAGAAAACATATTCACAGCGTCTATGATTTGATTAATAATTAATCCATTTTCCGTCCATTAATGGACCCGTTTACTCACACCTAAAACACGGAGTATTATGAAGCTTTGGGTGCAATAGAGGCTACATATCACTGTACTGATATTCTTTTTGCTGAGAAATGCACCATAAATGAAATATATGGCTTTTTTGGGGCCAAAATATCACAACACGGCGGAACGCGCTGTGATTGGTTGTGACGTAGTAAGCGCAGACTCAGAAACTCGCCTGATCAGCTGATCGGCTTTTTTTGGCTCAGCAGACCGCGTACCTATCTATGCATTCACATGTCCCAGACAAAAAGAACATATTATGCTTGTTTTGTGCTAATGTGCAAAACACACCACAATTAAAACTCCAGAGAATGTGTTCATAACTATGCCTAAAGACAAGAAAAAGGAGGAAACAGTGGTGGATGTCTGCAAGGCGTGATTTCTCGATGAAGGAAAATTCATACTATTGCTGTGAAGACCATTTGATGTTTGATGTATTATTAATGTATGTACTTGTGCATGGATAAGTAACTTGCAAATGATATGTAGCTGTGGGGCTTTAGCTGAGCTGTGATAAGTTGCGGGAGTAGTATGCAGTATGCAAGACTTTTGAGGTAGGGATGAGACAGTTTGGGTTTTTCATGTTGAGTATACAACACGCAGTGAGCTAGGTAAAATTCTAGAGTCCTTTCCCGCCCTTATTAGAGTGTGTTTTCCTCCAGACCTTCACAGATCCCTTCAGATACCTCTGAACTGTAATTATAAAGTGGGGGGGGGGAGATTCCCCTTTCATCCCCCTCCCCTCCTTAACGACCCCCTTGGACCCCTCAAAAATATAATATGTTTAATATTACTATCTAACCTCACTATAAACCTAACCTAACCTAATCTCACTAATAACCTCATAACGAGACCCCCATAAAAAATTTATTACTAACCTAACCTACCCTTGTGAAATTATAGTTTTATTTTACTAACCTAACCTACCCTTGTAAATTATAGTTTTATTTTACTAACCTAACTAACCTTACTAATTTGCATTACCCCTACTACCGCAAGATGACCAGTAATCCTCCTTCAAGTGAAGTAGTAGGTATCACTGTGTTTGTGAATATGTAAGTTGTAGTTTATAAGGAAAAAGTGGATAGACAGAGATAAGTGGCCCGTGACACCAGACAAGTGATGACTGTCTGGGATCGGCATTCCTTATAGGGAGCTTAAATGAACCTGCAATGACATGTACAGCTAGACAGATAGACGAACTCATAGAGGAACAGGTAGAAATGTATGGTTAGTAAAGGTTGTAGTGGTGAGTAGAGTGACGAAGGGTGTATGTTTTGCTTATATGGGGAAAGAAAGCCAAAAGAAAGGAAAGAAAGAGGTGAAATAGGTAGAGTACAGTGAAGGGTATTTTAAAGGGAAGGGGTTAGGAGAGTGTACATACTGCTGCTGCTGCTTATTTTTTATGACGTTTTTTTTTTCTACCTACAAAACAGGTAGGATGGAAACACTTTGGCCAGCCACAAGTCTCATCCGTGACAGCCATCGTGGCGGCGGCTTGACGGCTAAACATGGGTAATGAGACACTGAGTTAAGCGAGGGGAATCCCAGGTCAATCCTTTCGTGGCGGCCGTGACCCCACAGGCCCTGGAGGGACACACACACCCGAGCGACGTGACCCTCTGATGGTGACCTCCTCGTGACCCCAGCCTCGGGCCTTCATGCTAACTCTGGGCCACTGTGACTGATAACAGGGATAACAGGTCGCGGGAGTGCAGCGATCCATACTCGTATAGTACGCGTCGCCACAGCCCAAGCGGATAGCCATGTTCTATTTCTCTCAGATTCTTTCCCTCTCGATTGACTGTCCAAGCTCGCTTCGCTCGCTTGGACACCTATTTCAGCCGAATTCAGTGTCATATAGGCTTGTAAAATGTTCCTCTTCTTCTTCTTCTTCTTGTGACTACTTTTGTGGGAGCCGGGTATACAGGCGTAAAGGAAGAAATTTGGCACAAAAGTTATATTTCGTCTCTTACTCATTGTGCAAGCGAGCGAAGCAAGTTTTTAGCATTTATGCTAAATTCGTAATATATTGTGCCTGGCGACATTAGTGCAGAGGCGAAAGTAGTGCATTAGTGTACTGGAAATCAAATGTTTTCGACTGGTATGCCCTCACAATAACAGTGTCTGAGCCGAGGATACTCAGACACTGCTGCTTGTGGACTCTTTGAGCTACGTGGTGGTGATAAGACGTTTGTGCTCCAGCTCCTCCACCAAAGTATAACCGCTACTATCGCTTCACTAACCACGACACTACACTAAGTTGTTGTGTGCCTGATTCTGCTGTGTGGTATCGGTGTATGTATGTGCCCTGGTTCCCCTATTCCCGTGATGATGCCGCCTGACGACGACGGCCGCCAGCCGGCTGCCGTGGACATGGACACCACTTCAACTGTCCCCAAGAGGTCCCGCTCGCCTTCCCCTCCGTCTGGTGAGACCCACCTGCCTGATAAGACCTGCAAGCTGCACGCTCCTTCGCCTCCATCACTGCCTCCTCCCCTCCACGCGATGCTATACCCACCACTTCTGCTGCTTCTGAATCCGCCTGCTCTCTGCCTTCCCAGCCTAATCGCCTCATCATCGTCAGGTCAGCTGAGGGACTCAGATCATTTATCAACCCCGGGAAGGTGTCCAGGGCAGTTTTTGATTCCATTTTAAAAGAAATTTGTGTCTAGCACTCTAAACCATCACCGGGGGGGGCAGAGGTATCAAGTTCGAGGTGGCCAACCTTGACAACCTTGCCCACCCCCCAGAGTTCTGTCACAACGCTGGGGGAGTGGTCCGTAAAGTGCTGGTTTGCATCGGACGACGACCCGACCTACATGTTCGGGAGAATTTTCCCTGTTTCCCCCAGAAATGACAATGACGAGATTCTGGCTGGGCTGACTGTACTTGACGGCTCCCCTTCAGTAATTGTTAGTGCCCTTAGACTCCCGACTCCCGTCCGGGACGGTGAGTCGGAGGCCAACATGGCAATCAGGGTCAATTTTCGGGGCCCCCTTCCAGACCGGGTCTCTCTAGACAACGCGGTGTACTGGGTCCGGCCCACACCCTCCCTGTCCTCCGGTGCACCCGCTGCCTCCTTTTTGGCCATGGTAATGCCACCTGCAACATGAAGATCCGCTGCAGTAACTGCAGCGGTTTTCATGTTGCAGAGGGGTGTGCCCGGCCGGTGTACTGCCTTTTTTGTGGTGATGACCACCGCCCCACCTATAAGCAGTGCCCGGCTTACCTCCAGGCGATGCAGGTGCAACTCCTTCAACATGAGCCCACCTGTTCCATCTCGGATGTGAAGAGGAAGCTGAGGGGCATCCACCCTGGGACCTTCCGTCCAAGGGGGCCCCCTGTACGGGAGCCGTCCTCCCCTACTCGCCACCTTCCGTGCCAGCCTGTTCCAGGGCCTCCCCCTGCCTGTCAGCCTAATCCAAGGCCTGCCCCTGCCATCCTATGAGCCCCTCCATTACTGTTGTCCAGCTGGCTGCTGGCTGCGTCACGCCCACCCGTCCACCCACTATCAGTGGGTCCCCTTCCTCCAAACCCCAAAGGCGCCAACAGTCCCCCCGGCACCGTAACATACCCCAACTTAAATATAGGCACAGGCCCTCCTTCCTGCCGGAGGGGCCCTATAGGGAGGATATGGGGGTGACTTTCCATCCCCCTACCCCCTTATCACCTAATCCCCCCCCCCGACCTGTTCCTTCCCTGCCTTCCCAGCCTCAGCGCCATGCCCAACTGCCAGCAGCTCAACAGCCCCTGCCCTCACTGGGCAGTGCTAACCTTGCGCCCCCTTCTCCTTCTCAGGCTCAGCATGCTTCGGGCTTTGCATGGCCAGCCTTCATTAAGGGAATTGCACCCATTGCACTTGAATTTTTTAATCTCCTTATTTCAGGTTCCAGCCTCAGGGACAGCCTCATTCGATGCCTGCCAGGCCTCCTTACCTTCCTTATGTCACTCACGCGGTGAGTCCTTTACTCCCCTCCCACTTCATCTTCTGGAACGCCCGGTCTCTGTACCGGAAACTTCCAGTCTTTAAAACCACGCTCTCATCATACACTCCTCTAGTTGTTGGCGTCTGTAGACGTGGCTCACAGACGCATTCTCCCCTCCTTTCCCAACTATGCTTCCTACAGGATGGACCGGGGGACCGGCGGGGGCAGGAGGCGGCCTGCTTCTGCTGGTCCACCGCTCCCTCTCTTCTAGCCCTCTCACTATCACTCCTTTCCCTGGAGGTGGCCTGGAGCACCTGGGGTGACTGTTACCTTTGATTCAGGGCCCTTCAGATTCTATTGATATACAATCCATGTTTAGATATAACCCTTCAGGAATTCCAGCACTTGTTCTCTCAGCTTTCTCCCCAGCTTTAATAATGGGTGATTTTAATGCCCATCATGACCTCTGGGAACCGGCCCTCCCCAGGAGCCGGAGAAACCGCTTCGGGCAGGTCACTCTCGAGCTTTCTGGCGGACAGTGCTTCTTTATCTCTCCTTACTCCACCTGGCCTCCCTACCAGGACTGATCCAGTTTCAGGGAACCCTCCACCTTGGACCTCTGCCTGGGTAATGGCCCCTCCTCCTCACCACTGTCACAACTGGCCCTTACATGGGAGCGACCATCTTCCTGTTGTAATTTCCTTCCCTTCAGTACCACCACCACCTCCCCCTTCACGCAGACCTCGTTGGTCCTTCACCAAAGGAGACTGGGGCTCTTTCAATCAGAATTAAATTCACTTACCCTCCCATTACCCTCCCTTCATCGGATATAATTCAATACCTCACGGTCACCCTGGTGGACGTGGGGTCCCACCACTTTCATCTAATCACTTCCCACCCCTCCCGCTCTTTCCGGGTCCCTGGTGGTCCCGGAAGTGTGCGGCAGCCCTTCAGGCCAAACGCCACGCCTTTACTGCGTGGCGTAAAGAACCCCATTCCCTTGCTCCGTAGTCGCTTCCGTTTATTGGAGGCCCGATGCAAACGTGTTATTCTTGATGAGAAACGTTCTGCATGGGCCTCCTTTTGTGCTTCCCTGTCCTTCTCCTCCTCAGTCTCCCGGGCTTGGTCCTTTTTCAGGAAGATGGTCCACCCTCAGCCCCCCTTCACTTTCCCGTTAACTAATAACGGTGCCCTCCTCGTCACTGATGCCGAAAAGTCGAGTGCCTTGCCTCCCACATTCACACTACACTCGGCTCTCCAGACCCCGTCCCCCACCTGTGTTACCCCCTTCACACACCGGCCATACAATTAGCACTGCTATAACCCCCAGGAGCTTTCCTCGGCTTTACACGCACTGTCCGCTGGGAAGGCGGTGGGACCGGACAACGTCCCGAACGAGTTTCTTCGCCGCCTCCGGGTGCTCTGGCTCGCCTCCTCCTGGACGTCCTCAACGCCAGCTGGCTGTCGGGGACGTTCCCTTCTGTGTGGCGTCATGCCATCACAATTCCTATTCTTAAGCCTGGCAAGGCTCCGTCTGAGGTTTCCTCCTATAGGCCCATTAGCCTTCTCTCTAATCTCAGTAAGGTAGTAGAACAAATAGTACGGTGTAGGTTGACATGGTGGTTGGAACACAAACACCTTCTTCCATCAAACATGTTCGGGTTTCGTCCTCACCGGGGCACCCTGGATGCCCTGCTCCAGCTGGAGCACCACATACAGGAAGGATTTACCCACAAACAATTCACACTAATAGCCTTTATTGACCTCCAAGCAGCTTTTGACACCTCCTCCCATAATGCCATCATTGGAAAACTTGCCACGCCTAGGACTGCATGGCTCCCCTCTCCAATGGGTTAAATCCTTCCTGTCTTCCAGGTCCTTCTCTCTGGTGATCGGGAACACCCATTCCAGGTCTTACCTGGTCACCAGAGGCGTCCCACAGGGTTCTCCCCTCAGTCCTGTCCTCTTCAACATCTTGCTTTCAGACTTTCCCTGCTCTCCATGCACACATGCACTCATCTATGCTGATGACATCTCTCTCATTTGCTCTGCTCCCACTATCCAGGAGGCTCAAGAACCATCTTCAACGTGGGCTTGATGCCGTCCACTCATGGACCTCCCGTTGGGGCCTGACGGTGAGTGCCCAGAAGTCTAGCCTTCTGTGCTTCACCCGAAGGCGTATTCCCAACATCCCAATGGTCACCATTAATGGGTTCCCAATTTCCTTCAAAACCCAGCACAAATTCCTTGGTTTACTGTTGGATGGCCCCGCCTAACCTGGGGCCGCACATACAGTACCTGGTGACCTCGTGCCTCAAGAGGCTTAACTTAATGAAGTCCCTTGCAGGGGTCAAGTGGGGTGCGGACAGGAATACCCTCCTTCATTTCTATAGCACTTACATCCGTAGCCGCTTAGACTACGGGTGTGAGGTTTTATGGTGCGGCCTCACCTTCCCTCCTCCACAAGTTAGATGTAATCCAAGAATAATGCCCTTCGTATAGCTTTGGGGCCTTCAGGTCCTCCCCAGTCACAGCCTTCAGGCAGAATCCTCCCTCCCCTCCCTGTCACACCGACGCTCCACCCTCCTTGTCCGCACCTACACCAAAACTTGCCTCCATCCCCTAGCTGCCATGCCCTCCACTCCCTCCTCCTCCGACACGGTAGGGAACCACTTCATGGCCCCCTGCCGTATCAAGCCCACACACACCTTTCGTAGAGCGAGCCCTCTCCTTCTTGCTTCTATCCGGGTGACTCCCCCTCCTTTTGCACTCTGGAGAAGACCTCTCCCCTGGGCCCTTGGTTTCCTCTCTCTTCTCTAATTTCTCTGTCCCTTCACACACCTACACCATGGTCCAAGGCTGCCTGTCCGGTGCAGGGCAGGTACCTTTTTTACTCCCTCCTACACACCCGTTACAATAACTCCCTCCACATTTACACCGACGGCTCCCGTCTGCCAGCCCCTCCGTCTGTAGGTGCGGCCATGTTCATCCCGGCCAGGTCACTTGCCACCGCCTGGAGGTTGCCACCCACTGCCTCCATCCTGACGGCAGAACTTTTTGCCATCAGGAGGCATCAAATATGCCACCACCGTGCCCCCCTCCTGTGCTGTAACCATTTTCACTGACTCCCTCACAGCCCTCCAACTTTCTCCGACGTCACGCCCTATCACTCACCATGCCCTTTGTGTTTTCACATCCACCACCTCTTGCTTCACTTATCCTCCTCTGGCCATGTCATCCACCTTCAGTGGGTTCCCTCCCACATTGGTGTCAGGGGCAACACTGTGGCCGACAGGGCGGCAGCGGAGGCACACTCCCTCCCCTCTCCCATAGACATGACCACAGACCTGACTGATTCACTGACTAACCTTCAGACTACATGCAACCGACACTGGGACAATGAACTGACTGACGCCTTACAGTACACTTCACTTGGACGTATACGACATGACACACGACACCACTGGTGGACCCACTCCCCCAGCCGTGGCCCTGGACACCGCAGTCCACCAGACTCCGATTGGCCACACCCGCCTCAACGCCCACCTACACAACTGGGCATGACAGCTGACCCTCACTGCCCCTGGTGCCCCACATCCCGGACACACCTGAACAACCCTCCTGCAATGTCCTCGTCACCACTCCCACCGCACGGAACTCCTCCAATCTCTATCCCCCTCCTCCTCCGCAGGCCAACTCTGCTACTCCTGGTGTGCTCTCCAGACCCCGGCTTGGCTTCAAATTCAAACAACCAGGCCTTCTACACAAACGGGCAACTGCACAGATCTAACTGCTAACCATCTGCATACT
Organism: Chionoecetes opilio; assembly: GCA_016584305.1. Lineage (NCBI taxonomy): Eukaryota > Metazoa > Arthropoda > Malacostraca > Decapoda > Majidae > Chionoecetes > Chionoecetes opilio. The sequence goes on from JACEEZ010005881.1 coordinate 18,808, forward strand.
GCACCTTCGGGGCACTAGAGGCTGTGGCACCACAGCCTACACGGCACCCTTCAAACCCCCAACAACAACAACACTGCTGCTTGTGTAGGCCTCATGTAACCACTATAACTCGTTTTTTTAATGCCGTTATAGTTTACTTAGGTTAGCATGGTGTTATATACGTGGTAGGTGTGTGTGAGGTGTTAAATATGCCATTTCAGCCGTGGTACAGAGAGGAGTTGTCCAAACGAGCGAAGGGAGCTTGGAGCTTGATTCGCATTAAAAACATTTATGAAATACCACCACCACAAACTACCACCACCACCACACCAACACCACCACCACCCACCACCATACACACCACCATCACCCACCACCATCCACCACCACCACCCACCATACCACCACACCACCACCACCACCACCATACACCACCACCATCACCACCACCACCCCACCACCACCACCACCACCATCACCACCACACCACACCACCACACCACCACCACCACCACCACCATCACCACCACCACCATCCCCACACCACCATCACCACCACTACACCACCACCACACCACCACCACACCACCACCACCCCACCACCACCACCACCACACCACCACCATCACCACCACCATCACCACCACCACCACCCACCATCACCACCACCAACCACCACCCACCACCACCACACTACCACACCACCATCACCACCACCACCACCACCACCACCCATCACCACCACCACCACACACACACCACCAACATCACCACCACTAACACCATCACCACACCACCACCACCACACTGCACACCACCATCACACCACCATCCACCACACACACCACCACCACCATCACCACACCACCACCACCACACCACCACACCACCATCACCACCACCACCACCACACCACCCCCAAAACCACACCCACCAACCACCCACACCACCCATCACCACACACCACCACCACACAACCACCACCATCACCATCACCACCCACCACCACACCACACACCAGCCACCACCACTACACCACCATCACCACACCACACCCACCACCCCCCACCCCCACCACCACCCCACCACCACCACCACACCACAACCACCACCACCACCACATCACCATCACCATCACCACCATCACCACAACCACCACCACACTACAACAACCACCACCACTACACCACCATCACACACCACCACCACCACACCACCCACCACACCACCACCACCCCACCACCACCACCACCACCACCATCCCATCACCACACCACACACCACCACATCACCACCACTACACCACCATCACCACACACCACCACCACACTGCCACCACCACATCACCACACCACACCACCACACCACCACCACCACACCATCCACCACCACCACACCACCACCACCACCATCACCACCACCACCACCACACCACCAACCACCACCACCACCACCACACCACCATCACCACCACCCACCACACAAAACAACCACCACCATCACCACACCACCATCACCATCACCACCACCACCACCACACCACCACCAGCACCACCACTACACCACCATCACCACACCACCACCACCACACCACCACCACACCACCACCATCACCATCACCATCACCATCACCACCATCACCACAACCACCACCATCACTACAAAAACCACCATCACCACCACCACCACCACACCACCACCACCACCGCCATCACTACACCATTTTTTTAATAACTATTTTTTAGAACTTTTTTCAAGAACAATTTAGCACTTTTCTTTTCTTTGTAAAAAGTAAAGAAAATCAAAGAAGGAGATGGTGAAGGTTAGGTTGGGTTTAGTCAGGTTGTAATAGAAGCATTTTAAGGTGAGGGTATTTAAAAAGTTGAGATTAGCCTGTGCGAGCTTGAACACGTTCCACATATTTAGTGTGGACGTCTATTTCCTAGTAATAATAGTAATGATGATGATAATAAAAATAATAATTTAATTTCGCCCGAAGGCATGCACAGCCAAAAAAACAAAACACAAACACACATATTATACATACACAGAAAAAAAAAGAGGAAATAAACTTCAGTACTATTAAAATACAGATGCATACATATAAAGAGGAAAAAAGAAAAGAAATGAACTTTAGTACTATTAAAAATTTAAATACAGATAATATACATACATACAGAGAGGGAAAAAAGAGGAAATTAACTTCAGTACTAATAAAATACCAGACTAATAGAAAGGTTACGACCACCCAATGCAGTGACCACTCGTCCCTTGGCCACGACCTGCACGACGCCCCGGGGTAATTAGCCATCGGGGCGTGGTGTGGCGCCCATCACACCCGGCGCCCATCACCAGGCAGTGGCCACCTTGTGTGTGTACAGGGGAGCAACGCCTTAACTCACTCCCCGTCCACACTCATTACTTCCACCCCCTTGAATTCCCTCTTGTAACTCCTCTTGTAACCCCTTGAATTCCCTCTTGTAACCCCTTGAATTCCCTCTTGTAACCCCTCTTATAACCCCTTGAATTCCCTCTTGTAACCCTCTTGTAACCCCTTGAATTCCCTCTTGTAACCCCTTGAATTCCCTCTTGTAACCCCTCTTGTAACCCCTTGAATTCCCTCTTGTAACCCCTCTTGTAACCCCTTGAATTCCCTCTTGTAACCCCTTGAATTCCCTCTTGTAACCCCTCTTGTAACCCCTTGAATTCCCTCTTGTAACCCCTTGAATTCCCTCTTGTAACCCCTCTTGTAACCCCTTGAATTCCCTCTTGTAACCCCTCTTGTAACCCCTTGAATTCCCTCTTGTTA
>JACEEZ010005883.1:0-12500 GCA_016584305.1 Chionoecetes opilio
TGAGTACTTTGGGCTTTGTTCACGGTGGACCCTCCAACTGAGCAGCTTCACACCACTGGGTTACAGGCAGTGGATGCCGAGCTTCCCATTGACGATAGCGCACCCTCTCTTGACGAAGTCAGAGAGGCTGTAGCAAAGTTGAGGGGTGGAAAGGCAGCTGGTGTTTGTAATATCAGTGCGGAGTTCCTCAAAGCTGGGGGTGAGGCCATGATCCACGGGTTGCATGCTGTCCTGACTGCCGTGTGGCAATCAGGTACCATTCCTCCTGACTGGAAAAGGGGGCTGGTCGTCCCTATTTGGAAAGGGAAAGGGGACCGTCAGGACTGCAACAATTACCGCGGTATTACACTGCTCAGCGTACCAGGCAAGGTGCTTGCCCATCTATTGCTGACACGGATTCGCAGCCATCTGGTGAAGCATCAGAGACCTCAGCAGTCTGGGTTCACGCCTGATAAGTCAACACCGGACCGTATCCTAGCGCTTCGTGTCCTGGTGGAACGCTTACGTGAGTTTCGACAGGAGATGCTTGCAGCCTATGTTGATCTCAAGAAGGCGTTTGACTCAGTGCATCGTGAGTCACTCTGGGATCTTCTGCGACTTCGAGGGATTCCTGCAAGGACTATTGGTTTGATAACTGGTCTGTACTCTGGGACTGAGAGTGCTGTGAAGTGTGGGGCAGGTGTATCCGGCTTCTTTCCTGTGAATACAGGAGTGAGGCAAGGGTGCGTCCTTGCCCCATCACTTTTCAACGCTTGTATGGACTGGGTATTGGACAAGGTTGTAGATCAAAGTGATTGTGGAGCATCCGTCGGCAGCAGCAAGATCACTGATCTTGTTTTTGCCGATGATGCAGTAATCTTTGCTGAGTCGCTGGAGGTCCTGGTGATGGCTCTCGAGGCGCTGCACGAGGAGGCAAAGCCTTTGGGACTTGAGGTCTCCTGGCTCAAGACCAAGGTCCAGGTGTTTGGAGACTTACTAGATGAAGCAGTACAGTCTGTTCATGCGTGTGGCGAGGACATTGAGATCTTGGAAAGTTTTACATACCTTGGTAGCGCAGTCCATAATGACGGCGGGTCACGTCAAGAAGTCTTACGGCGGATTGGCATAGCCCACGGTGTTATGGACTCACTCAGCGGGAGTATTTGGCGTTGTCGGTACCTGTGCAGGAGGACAAAGATCCGGATCTTCAAATCGCGTGTGATCCGTGTCTTACTCTATGGTTGTGAGACATGGACACTAAATAGTGACTTGAAGAGACGAATCAATCAATGCCTTTGGTAATAAGTGTCTTCGCAGAATCATGGGGTATCGCTGGGATGATTACGTGTCAAGGCTCGTGGCTGGGGCAAGTTGATGTTTCTTGTCGAGAGCTGCTTGGTATGGGAAAGGAGCCTGCATGGGAACTCGCGCGTGGTGACCCCCGGGAGTGGCGTCGTAGGGTGGGCGAGGCGACGCGCCTCCCGGCGTATGCCCCCAATGATTGATTGATTGAAGCCACCACCCCGGGAGGCGGGTCACAAACCCCCGTCTAACACCCGGTACCCATTCACTGCTGGGTGGACAGGGGCTCAGGTTTTAAGAAGACCGCCCGTCTATCTTCGCTCCGCCCGGGGATTGAACCCGGGACTTCTCGGTTGTAAGCCGAACATGCTAACCGCGACACTACGGAGTACCCGTATTGTGTGTGTGTGTGTGTGTGTGTGTGTGTGTGTGTGTGTGTGTGTGTGTGTGTGTGTGTGTGTGTGTGTGTGTGGAGGGGGGGAGAGCTAGGGCGTGTGTTTAAAGAATAAAGAAGTAGTACCTCTCTCTCTCCTCTCTCTCTCTCTCTCTCTCGTCTCTCTCTCTCTCTCTCTCTCTCTCTCTCTCTCTCTCTCTCTCTCTCTCTCTTCTCATCTCTCTCTCTCCTCTCCTCTCTCTCTCTCTCTCTCTCTCTCTCTCTCTCTCTCTCTCTCTCTCTCTCTCTCTCTCCTCTCTCTCTCTCTCTCTCTCTCCTCTCTCCTCTCTCTCTCCTCTCTCTCTCTCTCTCTCTCTCTCTCTCTCTCTCTCTCTCTCTCTCTCTCTCTCTCTCTCTCCTCTCTCTCTCTCCTCTCTCTCTCTCATCTCCTCTCTCTCTCTCATACATTATTCCTCACGCCTAATGCACTTCCTTCCCTGTGAATACCTATTACCTGTCTTCACGCCCATGTAGCTGTGTGTGTGTGTATGTGTGTGTGTGTCTCCTGCAGGCGCGGCTAGCGAAGCGCCGTCCACTGCGGTGTCGGTGGGGCCCTACTTCCTGTCCCCCGGCGGCAGGAACATCACAGCCACGGTGGGCCAGACCGCCTACCTGCTCTGCCGCGTGGCCTAGCTCGCCGACACCAAGGTGAGGCTTCTGGGTGGTGGAGGAGCAGGGAGTGGGAAGGCTGTAGGGACGCAGTTGAGGCGCTGGTGGGGGAATGGAGGAGGGAGTGGGAAGGTTGAAGGGACACATGAGGGGAGTCTCCGGGCAGGTGGAGTGGAAGAAACAGAGAGGCACCATGGATAAGGGGAGGAAACGAGAGGTAGACAGGCGATGAGCGTTGAGAGATCCATGGGGAATTGTGAGGGTGGAGTATTGGGCTAAACGAAATAATTAATTACCTGTACACGCTCCCTAAAGGACCATGATATAATTCACGGGCACAGCCTTGATCGTGCGCTGGACACGCGACCTCCAGTGTTTATTCTCCAGAAAAAGCTTAGAGTTCATAAACACCGATTTTTTGGATGAAGCTGGGACCTCACACACAACACACTCGATACCCTTGCTCAAGGGGGACACGAACTTTTTTTTTTCTGTGAAAAATCTCTTGAGGGGGATTGAACGTGGGACCAGAGCGTGGCCTGTCACGCTCTTGACCACTGAGCCACACAGGCCAGTGTGTGTGTGTGTGTGTAGCTCCCCCATGGTCTTGTCCATGCGAATTGGCCTCGCGATCGCCAGATTTATCTTCCCGGAAAGAGCTTGGAGGTCAAAGTGACCGATCTTTGGGTAATGCTGGGACCTCTAACATCACACACACTAATCCCATCCTCTTGCTCAAGGGGGACAGTAGCCGTCCCCATTTTTCAGTGAAAAGTCCCTGGGATCAAACGCGCGACCACAGAATGGACAGATACTCTCCAAACTACTAGACCACGCAGGCAGTGTGTTTGTTGCGCGGGGTGGGTGCACTGCACTAATGTCGCCAGGCGCCATATATTGTGAATTTTAGCATTTCTACAGTCTTGTATATATGCCACTGAAGACATGTGCATAATATAAACTACTAAGCATGCCTTTTCAGTGGCACATACAAGTCTGAAGTGATACTAAATTTCGTAATATATGGCACCTGGCGACATTAGTGCAGTGGCGACTAAAGTGTTATTGACGGTAACAACAACCACCACAGTCACACACACACCCATGACGCCACATCGCCGCCTCTATAACAGCTGGGATGCATGGAGCAAGGCTTCGGCGCCGCGTCCCTCTGGAGCGCCGCTATAAATAGATGATGCATAGAAAAAGAGAAACCGCCGTTTGAAGCAGGGGACATGAAGCCTTACTGTGACAGGACCAGCTGACGTCACCTTCTGGTTAAAGTTTGATATTGTGCCGTGGGTCAGCAAGCTGTGGGCGAAGGTAACAATCTAGGGAAGCTGTAGAGGAGGAGGATGTGGGTAAGGAGGAGGAAGATGTGGGGAAGGAGGAGGAAGATGTGGGTAAGGAGGAGGAGGAGTACGAGGAAGACAAAAAAAAGCGATAGAGGAGCAAGACCTGGGTAAGGAGGAGGAGGAGGACTTAGAACAAATAAATACAGGTCTTGATTAGCCTCGCAGCGATAACCTTTAATTAATTCAACACTGAGTGGCTCCACAACATTGATGAATTAAGGGAAATTGACTCAACACAAAGTGATGATAAAAAGGTTATTTCTTTTCAGTCAGCTTTCCACGGAACGGAACGAGTTTTTGAAATGATGGTAACGCATGAAAAATGTATTCCATCACTCCTTCCTCCTCCTCCTCCTCCTCCTCCTCCTCCTCCTCCTCCTCCTCCTCCTCCTCCTCCTCCTCCTCTTCCTCCTCCTCCTCCTCCTCCGCTTCAGTGCCCGATTTTCCTCTTCATCTTCGTTCTTTCAAGGTTTTCACTTTTCTTTTCAGTCCATCATTGCCATGTCCTCGCCTCCATTCCTACCTCCTCCTCACTCTTTATCTTTCCTTCCCTCTTCGCTTTCCTCATCACCCCTGCATGCCCTCACCTCCCCTCCATTAGTCCTCTTCCTTCCCGTCACACAGCTGTCACAAAACCTGCAATACCACCAAACATCATCCTTCTCCTCCTTACTTATTTCCTCTCCACACACCCACCTTGCTTCCCCGCAACACCCCAACACCCACCATCCATCTCTCACTCACTCCACTTCCATCCCCAACATCTCCTTACTCTCCCGTCTTACTCACATTCTTCCATCATAAATCAGAAACCCTCGACTTTCATCACCTTATATCCTTCATCACTTTATATTATGCTATCATCGCCGCCTTTCTCTCTCCTTGGATTCTCTACACTATGAACAGAGTGAAGATTAGGTGAGTAAGAAGAAGAGGGAGCAAAAATAATAGTAAGAGTAGATGGTGATGATGATAAGAAAATAATGACAACAGCAGCATTAAGACCGTCAGGGTGGATTGTACTTACGCCTCGTTTGTCCCTCAATAGTCCGGTGGCTGGGCCGGGGGACCTTGTAATGTTTGGTAACAATCAGTTTTTTACTTTTTTCGATAGATATTAGGGTCTAAATGAAATTTAGGCTGGGTGGCCAATTGTCACCGGCTTGGTTTTTTTCAGAATCCAAGATGGCCGCCAAGATGACCGCCATATATAACCAAAATATAAATTAGGCTGTAACTCCTGTTCTAAGTACAGTAAAAGGATGAAATTGGTGTCTAAATATATGTTTTAGAGACCAAGGAAGTGGATTATGATGTTATTGGATCATTTGGCGGCCATATTGATGGCATAAATCCAATATGGCCGCCAAAATACCTGTAAAAATGCCAAAATCACACTAAAACTAATATAATCTGTTGTACATGCAGTTGAATTATAAAGTGTCTGTATATATATGTGCTTTGTAAAGCATATACTATGATTCTGAAGTCATTCGCCAGTTTACAAGCAATATTGATTATGATAGCAAGCAAAATATAAGACAACAAATCTATTTAGAATCGGACAACATTTATTGTAATAATTATCATCTCTCAAACATGACATTGGCGTGACTTAAAAGTAGACATACATGTAAAGTATATGATACTACCGATAATAATAATAATAATAATAATAATAATAATAATAATAATAATAATAATACTAATAATAATAATAATATAAATAATAATATGTAGTATAAATACTAATAATACTAATAATAAATGCAACAATTTGGCATCTTCACGTTGCCCAAATGTTTCAACGTTATATCAATACATATTATACATGTTATACTCTAATAAATGAAGCTAAATTAATGCCCCAATGGACCAAATATCTTATATCTAGGAGCTATTCATCGTCCTCATCGTCGACATCCATTGCTCGGTCGTTTGCCTCATCGCTGTCATCAGGGATATCGGCATGATCTGTTGCACTCTCAGTGATGTTGAATGGATTGGAATAGGCAGTACCACCACCGCAGGTGCAGAACATCGTGCATGGAAGTTGGCGCCCCATACAGCCACATTTCCCACCTCTACATGCTCGCTCAGATGTGCAGCCACATCTGACCAGCTTGAGAATGTGCTCCGGGGCGTAGGATACATCGTCCTCCATATTTCGAGGGATGAGACACTTGTTAGTGTCATCAGCTTCCCACCCGTGTTCCACTGCAGCGAGAGTTGGTGGATCCCCACTCAGGGCACAGTACCAGTGAGCGACTTGGGGGTGTGGGGGTGTGCTCTACGAACGTTCTGCTCAAACGCTTCTGTAGTTGGGGGCAAACTACATAGCTTCGGTGCTGCTGTCGATTTGCCAGTCTTCTGTGCCCATAGCTTCTGGCGGATCTTGGTCATCGAAGAGGTGGGAGTTGTAATGCCATAGCACGTACCCATGAATGCTGTTGCTTGTTCGGTGACTTCAACGATATTTGCCAAGGGTTTACCAAGCTGGTCCAGAGTGTAGCCTTTTCGAGCCACAGCGATTGCTTTTGTTTTCCCAATTCCATAAGTCGCAGCAACTGAATCACAGCCAGTTAGAGCATGAAGCGCCGAGAGCTCGGGTACGATTGCTGAATGTTTACGAGCGGTTTCCTTCACGTCAATGCACGACCGACCCATGATTGGAGACTGCATCGTCAATGATGACTGGAGCTTCTCACTCAAGTAGTAGTAAGCAAGTAACGCGAACACGTCTGTGTCGTCACACACGACCCGCACGTGTGATTCTGGATCTTCTTTTGCAAGGTGGATGGCCTGTTGAGTGATGAGTATGTCAGCTTCTTCATGTGTTGATGCTAGGTCCAGACGAGGCGACTTACGACCCTTCGATACCTGCGTGGGCATGTCGTTTTCCCCAGTAACTGGTGGTTCTGTGTCGCATGCTGCAGGAAGTTATCATCACTCAGGATCGCATCGCAAAGCAGAGTGTTGAGCTGTTTCTTATTGGCTGAGTTCTTAAGTACTGCGTCCCGAGCCGGCAGTGGAGTTTTCCGTTCGAGCTGATGGACCCGAGTAGCGTTGGCTCGAGCCGATCTGGTGCTGCTCTTTGTAGAGTATTCAAAATAGCGATCGAAGCACAGGTGGACATCAGCTTCAAGCAGCCTCGCGTTGACCCAGACCTTGAACACCGATATGAACGTGTCAACGGTTCCTTGGGATGGCCATTCTAATGTCCACAGAAGAGTGGACACATCAACCACCATAGATGTTGGGCTTGTTATTAGGTGTTGTGAAACTTCTACCTGGAGGTTCTTTTTCAGTGTAGCTTTTCCCGTTGCCACTCGCATCTGGCCATCAGCTTGAAACATCGAGGGCGGATATGCAGTTAGCTCTGTGGAGAAGACTTGTTCCAGATCGAGATCGCGCTGGCTCACCAGAAGGCCAATCACCCGAGCGTATCAATTCATTGTTCATTGTTCATTGTTCATTGTTCAATTACATTCACAACCGATTTATGTTAGTTTTTGGTGCGATTTTGTGTGATTTTGGCATTTTTACATGTATTTTTGGCGGCCATATTGGATTTATGCCATCAAGATGGCCGCCAAACGATCCAATAACATCATAATTCACTTCCTTGGTCTCTAATACATATATTTAGACACCAATTTCATCCTTTTACTGTACTTAGAACAGGAGTTACAGCCTAATTTATATGTTGATTATATAATTATATATGGTGGTCATCTTGGCGGCCATCTTGGATTCTGAAAAAGCCAAGCCGGTGACAAGTGGTCAACCACCCTAAATTTTATCTAGACACTAATACCTATCAAAATAAGCCAAAAAACGATTGTTGCCAAACATTGCAAGGCTCACTGGAAATATGCTGCTCTGCCACCGGACTACAAGTAATTAATATCTGACTCTACTTTCGTTTGTATCATCCGTCCTTCTCTCTCTCTCTCTCTCTCTCTCTCTCTCTCTCTCTCTCTCTCTCTCTCTCTCTCTCTCTCTCCTCGCTCTCTCTCTCTCTCTCTCTCTCTCTCTCTCTCTCTCTCTCTCTCTCTCTCCTCTCTCTCTCCTCGCTCCTCTCTCTCTCTCTCTCTCTCTCTCTCTCTCTCTCTCTCTCTCTCGTCAAAGTAAATAAGATAGTTTCCATGACAACTCATTTTCTTGTTAAAACGTCTAGGGATGGAGGTCTTATTTTTCCCCCATCAGAGCGTAACAAGAGGCCTCTGAGGATGAGAGGTAATTGTTAAATAAACAGCGAAAGGGAACGTGAGGCTCAGACATAATGAGTTCAGGCCCTGCTGTGTATTCGTGTGTGTGTGTGTGTGTTTTTTTTTTTTTTACATTTGTGCCTATAGCGCCTGTAGGCAGTGATGACCCAGGGCTCGGATGGTAGACTCTGGAGGTTCACTTGAGGGCTGTGATGGTTGGCCCTCGCCCGTGGTGGCGCAGGCAGGATTCTTATAGTGACGCCTGTGATAAGAGGCTCATGCCGCCCCCCTGTGTCCTCTGATGCACTCGCAATCGAAGGTAGAGTTAATGGACAGGGCATGTGGGTGTTCTTAGGCCACTCGACAATGCAGAAAGGTTTTGGTTTTCGTCGGGGATCGAACTCGGGTCACCGAGAACGCCAGTCGGAGACGCTAACCACTCTGCTACCGCCTCCCCATAGTGTGTGTGTGTGTGTGTGTGTGTGTGTGTGTGTGTGTGTGTGTGTGTGTGTGTGTGTGTGTGTGTGTCATCATGTAACAATAGGAAGGAAAATTGTGACAGTGTTATTGGCGCCTCAACATGAAAAACATCAGTCAGTGTGCGGAAAGAAAGCACACACACACACACACACATACGCACCTGTTTAGGGTACTCCGTAATGTAGAGGTAGCACGCTCGGCTCACAACCGAGAAGTCCCGGGTTCGATCCCCGGGCGGAGCGGAGACAGATGGGCTGTTTCCTTAAAACCCGAGCCCCTGCCCACCCAGCAGTGAATGGGTACCTGGTGTTAGCCGGGGGTTGTGACCCGCCTCCCGGTGTGATGGCTTCGGCCAACACTAAGGATGAATGATAAGAATGTTGATATGGAGACGGGGCCATACGAGTGCAGCTCAGGTCCTGTAAAATACTAGATGAATACAACTAGAACTAGGGAAGGAGGGGGGGCACTCAGTAGAGCGCATACCTCCGCCCGAATATTTCATCAATTGGTTGCCATGGCAACAGTTGTGATTCGATTAAAAAAAAAAAGTTAAAAAAAAGTAAAAAAAGAAAAATAATAATAATATATATATATATATATATATATATATATATAATATATATATATATATATATATATTATATATATATATATATACATATATATATATATATATATATATATATATATATATATATATATATATATATATATATATATATATATATATATATATTATATATATATATATATATATATACGCACTCAGTATGAGCGCATACGTCCGCCCGAATTGTCCATCAATTGGTTGCCATGGCAACAGTTGTCAATAGATTTCATCTAAAATCAAATCAGTTCTTCTTTATACCAAATAGACTTGGTATACAGAGTTTGGTCCAAATCTATTCGTAACTTTTCGAGAAATCCTGTACACTAACAAACAGACAGACAGACAGACAGATCGGGGTGAAAACATAACCCCTCCAACTTCGTTGGCGGAGGTAATGAATACACACACACAGTGTCCTCTCTCTCTCTCTCTCTCTCTCTCTCTCTCTCTCTCTCTCTCTCTCTCTCTCTCTCTCTTCTCCTCTCTTCTCTCTCTCTCTCTCTCTCTCATCCCTGTTTTCTTCTTACATTCTCTCTTATCTCTTTTCCTTACATCTATAATAATATAAGCGAAAGTGTGTCTGTTTGTCTGTCTGTCTGTCTGTCTGTCTGTCTGTCTGTCTGTCTGTCTGTGTGTGTGTGTGGTATAGGTTCCGCCCGCCGTGGCGCAAACACCTCATATGGCACATTTTTGGAATCAGGTTGACCAGGGGAAGGTCATAAAACCACTTATAAGATGATCCGATCATTTTTTTTTTGTTTTTTTTTGAGCAGCCTATTAGCGAGAATTGTGAAAACAAAAGTGGGTTGCGAGAATTGAGGAAGCCTTGATGTAGGGTGATGGGTAATGGGTGAGTGAATGGGTGGGGTGATGGGTAATGGGTGTGGGGTGATGGGTGAGTGAATGGGTGGGGGGTGATGGGTTGGGGGTGATGGGTGATGGGTGAGGGAATAGGTGGGGGGTGATGGGTAATGGGTGAGTGAATGGGTGTGTGGTGATGGGTAATGGGTGAGTGAATGGGTGGGGGGTGATGGGTAATGGGTGAGTGAATGGGTGGGGGGTGATGGGTAATGGGTGAGTGAATGGGTGGGGGGAATACATACATTTCTACATCCATGATTTCAGGAAAGTTAGAAGGGGCTATCTGGAGAGTCCATGTTTGGTGGGCCGAAGGCCCACCAAACACAGGTGGTGGGCCGAAGGCCCACCAATAGCCCTCCGCAGGAGCTAGCCAAAAAGTCCGCCCGGAGGGCGGCTTTGCGGCTAGTTATCTTATAAAACAGACTCAAAATTTCGACATAACCTCAAATTTTTTATTAAAGTTTTAGACATACAAATAAATATCTATGAATGTGTTAAATAATAATAGAATCAGGTTTTGTATAATATGTATAGCAGAAATTATTAAGGACAAAATATATGCATTATGTAAAGCCGGCCACACACACTGGCGCGGCCTGTCCGGCCGACGAAAAGGGGCGTGGCTAGAGGCGGCCGGTGTGTGTGTGGGGGTGTTTTTCATCCGGCGGGGCCTGTCGCAGCGGCCGGATGAAAATCAGTCGGCGCTTGAAAATTCCGTCCGGCGCGGCCTGCCGCCTGCGTGTGTGTGGGTGCCTTCCGGCGCGGCCCGCCCCTCGCTCGGCCAGATGATGACTAATTGTACCAGTTATAATTGTATTTATGATAATATAGGTATTATATATGACTTATTATATATAGTATGACGTATTATATATAAGTATTATATATGGCTGCACATGCAGCCATCACCAACAAGTCATTTTCGGACAGCGGATTCATGTTGTCATCACGGTGGTCCGACGTGTACTGTATATTTTCATGAGGCGGCCGGTGTGTGTGTGGGTCTCGTCCGGCGAACGATGCCTCGCCACTTTTTGTCGGCCGGACAGGCCGCGCCGGTGTGTGTGTGGCCGGCTGTAAGGAAAGTGAAAAGGTGGGAAAAAAACGAAAATTGTGATATTATAGTTACCCCCCAAAAATTATTATATTAACTGAGAGAGGCAAATAAAAGGTAAAAAGCGAATAAATAAAATCCAAATAATAGAAATCAATAAAGAACCGGCATTAAAAAGACGAGATAAAGAAAATAGGAAAAATATTTACAGAGAACAAAATGAAAAGGTGGTGAAAAAACAAAAAATTCGATATTATAGTTAACCCAAAAAATTATTACAACACCTGAGAGTGTACTGTACTCTCTCCAATTACTCTCTCCAATTACTGTCTTAGCACCTTCTTTGACCTACGCCGACTAGGCAGCTGTCAGGAGGTATTTTCCTAGTTCCCGCCCCCATTAACCAGGTGTCTTTTCTCCGGCGCTCCTTGACCTGTCTATAAATAGGGTAGACCGCGTCTGCCCGAGACTCACACACACTCAACCCACTACTCACAGTCCGACACACAGCTCACTCATAGGTCAGGCATACGGCTTCGACTCGTCGGGCGGCCACTTGTGCCGCCCAAACCAACATTTCCTGTATAACTGTTCCTGCTGACCAATACATCTTCTGTCTTCAATCTACAAGGTGACTACTCATTACTCCTCATACCCATGCACGTATCCTTAAGAGACACTCGGTAGACATACACAGACCTCAGAACACGTGCTGACCACACCACTCCTCCGAGCCTGCCGTTCGCGCCACAGCTACCCACCGCCACTCGCTCATTTCATGTTCCGGTTCCTGCCCTGCCCCTACTTATTATATTCAAGTATAATGTACCACGTACACGGTATAAGAGAGACAAATATATGGGGAAAAACGTATAATTAAAATCCGAATATCAGAAAACAATAAAAAAAACTGGCATTAAATAGATGAAATAAAGAAAATAAGAAAATAATAAGCAGTGAAAAGGTGGCAAAAAAACGAAAATTGTGATAGAAAAGACGAAATATCATAAATAAAATAATTACCTAAAAAAGACATCAGAGAGACAAAGAAAAGCTAAAAAACGAATCTATAAAATCTAAATATCGGAAAACAACAAAAAACTGACATTAGAGCGACGAAATAAAGAAAAGATAATACTTTACTTTAACAGAACATTAGAAAAACTACTCACAAGGAACAACTATGGATAAAAAACAATATATAAAATCAAAATATCACAAACCAATAAAAAAACTGGCATTAAATAACCGAAATAAAGAAAATAGGGGAAATATTTCATCAACCCAAAAAGCCGCCAGACTCGCGACCCACAACTGATTCAAATTTCGAACTGAGCCAACCCGCCATTAGAGGTAAGTGCCGTGTGACATTCTCTCATATTTGTACCATTTTCACCCATTTATACCCATCTCCAATACATTTCCTTTGACATAGTATAAGTTGAATGGTTGCTCTATCCACCACGTACAAGGGAATAAGAGAAAACAGGCGATAAAGGGGAGAAATAGAGAAGAGAAGATACGTGTAAACAAAACCACATGTCTCTCTCTCTTCCTCTTTATCTGATTTTATTTCATTATCGAGTTTCTCTTCTTCCCTCCT
>JACEEZ010005883.1:15000-45000 GCA_016584305.1 Chionoecetes opilio
TTTGATGACAAGCACTTTTGGACAGAATTCATCCAATTATATGGAAACTGAATGTTTGTGGGAAATAAAAAGCAAAAAGTAAATGGATAAATATAAGAAAAATGCAGCTTATGAAGTATTGGTAGAGAAACTCAAGGAGCGCGACAGTGAGCGACAGTGAGGCTAATGTTGAAACAGTAAAAAAAAAAAAAATATGAGAAGTGTGTGCCGGAAATATATTAAGAAAATAATTGCCTCTGTGAAATTTGGTGTGAACGCGGATGATGTTTACACTGCTCAGTTGTGGTATCAGCTTCCATCAAAAGTAATTCGATCCTCGTTGCATAGACCCATCATGGGAACCGCTTTCCACCGTTTCTATCACCAACTGAACTCTGGTCTTGAGGTGCGGTCGGATCGTTAGTGGGTGGTAGGAAATCCATCGGATCAGGTCTGTCGGATCAGATCGTACGACCAATCGTACCGTGGATGGGGGCCTTTAGACTAATGTTAACACATTTTAGGCCAGTGTTTTAGCCTTTTTAGACCAACTTTATTTTTTTTAGACCAATATTAACTTATTTTTAGACCAATTTAACCTTTTTAGACCAATTTTAATATTTATAGACCATTTTTTTTTTTTTTAGACGATTTAACATTTTTTTAAACAAATTTTTGGGTAAATTTTTACGATAGAACCAAACTTCCCTACACAATTGGGAGCATGGCTTTTGTTTACCTTATTGTATTCTAAGAGACATTTACTCCTGGAGCTTTCCGTCGCAAATCAATAGTTTCGGAGATATAGAACATTTTAGGTGGGAGGAGGCGTACGTCTCCTTGTTTACAACATGCCTCCCTCTTCCTCTTCTTGTGACCAGCATCGCTTTTGTTTCGGAGTAAGTTTTCCGTGCGCACCCGTGGGTACCTTACCTACCTTACCTAACCTAACCTTACCTTACCTAACCTAACCTGAACCTTACCTAACCTAACCTGAACCTAACCTAACCTAACCTAACCTAACCTGAACCTAACCTAACCTAACCTAACCTAACCTGAACCTAACCTAACCTAACCTAACCTAACCTAACCTAACCTAACCTAACCTAACCTAACCTAACCTTACCTTACCTTACCTTACCTTACCTTACCTTTAACCTCCTAACTGGGTCCAATAATAAAAAAGTTTAATAAAATACCAAACCCCGAGATTAACTTCCTACCCACGGGTGCGCACGGAAAACTTACTCCGAAACAAAAGCGATACAGGTCACAAGAAGAGGAAGAGGTTTATTTTGTAAAATTTGGGGAGGCGATAGCGGAGCGGTTAGAGTCTCCGACTGGCGTTCTCGGTGACCCGAGTTCGATCCCCGAAGAAACCCAAAACCTTTCTGCACCGTCGAGTGGCCTAAGAACACTCACATGCCCTGCCTATCAACTCTACCTTCGACTGCGAGTACATCGGAGGACACAGGGGGGCGGCATGAGCCTCACAGGCAGGCGTCACTATAAGAAACCTGCCTGCGCCACCAAATGGCGAGGACCAACCATCAGAACCATCAAGTGAACCTTCAGAGCCTACCATCCGAGCCCTGGGTCACCACTGCCTACAGGCGCTATAGGCACAAATGTAAAAAAAAAAAAAAAAAAAAAAAAAAAAAAAAAAAAAAAAAAAAAAAAAAAAATGGAGACGTATTCCTCCTCCCACCTAAAATGTTCATATCTCCGAAACTATTGATTTGCGACGGAAAGCTCAGGGAGAAAATGTCTCTTAGAATACAATAAGATAAACAAAAACCATGCTCCCAAATGTGTAGGGAAGTTTGGTTTTTTTATATATAATATTTTTAGACCAATATTTACAATTTTGATCAATTTTAATGTGTAAGACCAATATTAAAAAAAAATCTCTAAATGTAAGAGGCATAGTTACTGAAAATCTTAATATTAGAAAAATAATAAGTTTCGTATATTAGGTGTCAGTTGTACATAGTTATTTTTTTTGCCAAAGTTTTCCATTATTTATAATTGGGATTATTCTATTTCTTATTGTGTGTGTGTGTGTGTGTGGTGTGTGTGTGTGTGTGCGTGTGTGTGTGTGTGTGTGTGTGTGTGTGTGTGTGTGTGTGTGTGTGCGAACATTTGGGATGTGGCTCATTGACTTGTTCCTCTACTTCTTACCTTAACAATATCATTTTGAGAGAGAGAGATAGTAGATTTTTATTTTCAGTCCTATCTAGAACAACGTGTGCAGACTACACTTAAAAGTGACGAATAAGTTGCACAATCAAAATACTGGGTAAATTTATGTGCTTTTGACCTCGTACTCGTTGGAAAGTACCAAGTACTTTTTTTACATTCCACCTAAATATAAACGTTATATACTTACGTTTTATGATTATTAATTTCCTTCCGTGAAAATATCTGTCAACCAGGAAATTTACTGAAAAAAACCTAACATTCATGGTCTTTTTAACTCAATAGCTAAATAACTGGAAATTAAATATACCTTGGCCATTGCCCTAAGGGCTTTTTTTAACCCAACTCCATAGGTCTAATATGACTTTTTTTACTGTCTCCATAATAGGCCCATTTAAAAAAATGAAGATAAAAAACTACTCATATGCTTATCTGAACAAGCCAACACACACACACACACACACACACACACACACACACACACGCACGCACGCACGCAACGCACGCACGCCGCACGCACGCAACACCCACACACAACACACACACACACACACACACACACAACACAACAACACACACACACACACACACACACACACACGCACACGCACACGCACACGCACACACACAATTATTGTACTTACACCCTGTATAATTTCACACACCTTACACAACTACTATACAGACTTACACACTATAGCTACTTACACACCCTTATAGACTTACACATATACTTCCCCTACTTACACATTACTCACTCCCCCTACGTACTTTACAGACCTACTTTTTGCTTCATACTTTTTCTTCTTCGGCTACTTTCTTACTTTTTCTATTATTTGTATTACCTACTCACTGTATGTAATTTACAACACACATGTTCGTCCCTATATGTACTTACAAACCTACTTACATATATACTTTTTTTGCTCCTTTTTTTTTGTTGTGTGTGTGTGTGTGTGTTGTTACTTAACTACGACTTACCTGGCACAGGAGTACGCGTCCTGAAGGCGGTTTTCCCAAGCTAGGCCCACCATTGCACTCCGTTGGTGCTGACCATTGCGAGTAACCCAAATGTGGTTAACTCGAGTGGTGAATGTGTGTGTGTGTGTGTGTGATGTGGTGGTGTGTGTTGTGGTGTGTGTGTATTGTGTGTGTGTTGTTTGTGGTGTGTGTGTGTGGTGTGTGTTTGTGTGTGTGTGTGTGTGTGGTGTGTGTGTGAGCATTTTATAGACCAGTTTTAACATTTTTTGGCCAATTAACTCAAACTTTTTATATATTAATTTTGGTCAACGATTTTTTAGATCTCACTTTATAGTTTTATAGACATATAACGAAAAAAAAATTCTTAGATCCAAATTTTCACATTTTTAGACCGATAGACGATAATCTTTTAGACTTATTTTAAAGTTCAAAAGTCCAGTTTTAACATTTTAACCAATCTTAAAACATATTTAGGACCGTTTAGTATCTCTTAAGTGCCACCCATCCACGGGCTATCTGGTCGTGACGACGCATCGGTACAGATCTGGTTGGATCCAACCAGAATTGGATCGTGAGTGGGGTGATTTTGGTCTGTCCCGACCGGACTGAGAGCTGTCGGATGGCTACCAAGCAGGTTTTTGGTTTAGTGTAGAATCCGACAGATCTATCCGGTTCAGACCGGATCGGCACCGTGAGTGTGCTGATCGTGGGCCAGCCGTCGTTTCGCCACTGACAGGTCGCGAGAGGACTTAACAAGATGAATTGTTTTCTTTGATGACAAGCACTTTTGACCGAATTCATCCATTGTCTTGGAAACTGAAATGTTTGTGGGAAATAAAAAGCAAAAAGTAAATGGATACATATAAGAAAAATTGCAGCTTTGAAGTATTGTGTAGAGAAACTCAAGGAGGCGCGACAGTGAGCGACAGTGAGGCATAATGTTGAACAGTCAAAAAAAAAAAAATATGAGAAGTGTGTGCCGGAAATATATTAAGCAAAATAATTGCCTCTGGTGAAATTTTGGGTGTGAACGCGGATGATGTTACACTGCTCGTTGTGGTATCCGCTTCCATCAAAGTAATTCGAATCCTCGTTTTTTGCATAGACCCATCATGGAACCGCTTTCCACCGTTTCTATCATCCACACTAGAACTCTGGTCTTGAGGTGCGGTCGGATCGTTAGTGGTGGTAGGAAAGCCATCGGATCAGGTCTGTCGAATCAGATCGTACGACCAATCGTACCGGGGATTGGGGCCTTTAGACTAATGTTAACACTTTAGGCCAGTGTTTTTATGCGCTTTTTAGACGCAACTTTATTTTGTTTTAGACAATATTAACTTATTTTTTAGACCAATTTGAACCTTTTTAGACCAATTTAATATTTATAGATAGACACCATTTTTTTTTTTTTTAGACATTTAACATTTTTTACAATTTTTGGGTAAATTTTTCGATAGAACCAAACGTCCCCTACACAATTGGGACATAGGCTTTTGTTTACCTTATTGTATTCTAAGAGACATTTTACCTCCTGGAATTCTTGTCCGTCGCAATCCATAGTTTCGGAGATATAGAACATTTTAGGTGGGGAGGAGGCGTAGTCTCCTTGTTTACAACAGCCTCCCTCTTCCTCTTCTTGTGACCAGCATCGCTTTTGTTTCGGAGTAAGTTTTCCGTTCGCACCACCCGTGGGTACTTACTCCGTACCTTACCTAACCTAACCTAACCTTACCTACCTAACCTGACCTTAAACCTACCGTACCTGAA
The DNA here is from genome assembly GCA_016584305.1 of Chionoecetes opilio. Lineage (NCBI taxonomy): Eukaryota > Metazoa > Arthropoda > Malacostraca > Decapoda > Majidae > Chionoecetes > Chionoecetes opilio. The sequence continues at coordinate 19,927 of JACEEZ010005883.1, forward strand.
CCTAACTAACCTAAACCTAACCTAACCTCCTGAACCTAACCTAACCTAACCTACGCTTATTACCTGAACCTAACCTAAACCTAACGCTAACTAAACCTAACCTAACCTAAACCTACCTAAACCTAACTAACTTACCTTACCTTACCTTACCGTACCTTACCTTAACCTCCTAACTGGGTCCAATAATAACAAGGTTTAATAAATACCAAACCACCGAGTATTAACTTCCTACCGCACGGTTGGCGCACGGAAAAACTTACGCCGAAAGCAAAAGCGATACAGTCAAGAAGAGGAAGAGGTTTATTTTGTAAAATTTGGAGGAGGCGATAAGCGGGAGCGGTAGAGTCTCCGACTGGCGTTCTGTTGACCCGGTGCGATCCCCGAAAGAAACCCAAAACCATTTCTGCACCGTCGAGTGGCCTTAAGAACACGTCACATGCCCTGCCTATCAACTCTAAGACTTCGACTGTGCGGAGTGACATCGGAGGACAACAGGGGGGGCGGCATTAGCCTCACTAGGCAGGCGTCACTATAAGAAAACCTGCCTGCGCACCAAATGGCGAGGACCAACCATCAGAACCATCAAGTGAACCTTCAGAAGCCTATTCCATCCGTAGGCCCTGGGTCACCACTGCCTGACAGGCGCTATAGGCACAATGTAAAAAAAAAAAAAAAAAAAAAAAAAAAAAAAAAAAAAAAAAAAAAAAAAAAAAAAATGGAGACGTATTCCTCCTCCCTCCTAAAAATGTTCTATCCTCCGGAAACTATTGATTTGCGACGGAAAGCTCAGGGAGAAAATGTCTCTTATAATCAATAAGAATAAACAAAAACCATGCCTCTCCAAATTTGTAGGTAAGTTTGTTTTTTTTATAATATAATAATTTTTTACGACAATATTTACAATTTTGATCTAATTTTAATGTGTAAGACCAAATTAAATAAAAAATCCTCTAAATTAAGAGGCATAGTTACTGAACATCTTAATATTAGAAAACAATAAGTTTCGTATATTAGTGTTGTCAGTTGTAGCATGAGTTTTTTGTTTGCCACAGTTTTCCATTATTTAATAATTGGGATATTCTATTTCTTATTGTTGTGTTGTGTGTGTGTGTGGTGTGTGTGTGTGTGTGTGCGTGTGTGTGTTTGTGTGTGTGTGTGGTGGTGGTGTGTTGTGTGTGTGTGCGAACATTTGGATGTGGCTCATTGACTTGTTCTCTCTACTTCTTACCTAACAATTACATTTTGTAGTAGAGAGAGATAATATAAGTAATTTTCATCCTATCTAGACACTTTGCAAGTACCAACTACAAGGTTATTGACTATTACAAAGCGCCGCCACGTCAGACACGAACTAGGGAGCGGACTCGAACCGCTGACCAATGCAACAGTTGACGCTGCACAATTGCAAGCTTCACGTCTCTACCAACCTTGCCACCCTGACGGGCTTGAGAGAGAGTAGAAGAGAGAGGAGAACTGAGAGAGAGAGGAGAGAGAGAGAGAAGAGGAGAGAGAGAAGAGAGAGAGAGAGAGAGAGTTTTTTATTTGATTGATTTATTGCCAGTGTATAAGGTATACATAGATATATAGATATATTTCTTTTACTTATATGGCCTAGTCTGCAGAGCCATAGATGGCTCCTTAGCAGACCATTAATTTGAGATATATATCTAAAGTCTACTGCCGATACTTTACAATTTATAATAATTTATATATAATTTATAATAAAAAAAATTCGTTCGCCTATTACATCCTCAACCCGAAAAACAATGTTATAACATATATCAAGATGTAACACCTGAACACCTAGTAATACATTCTAGTAGTAAATACATATATTACACACACACACCACACACACACACACACACAAACATGCTACATATACTTTACAATAAGCGCCCACTTACCTCGAATCTCCCACAACGTATAAACCTGCATACCTTCAATACATACCCATGATGTAGATACATACACACCTAGATACTCCCACACGTATAACCTGCATACCTTCATACATACACATGTATGTAGATACATACAAACATAGATACATACATACATACATTACACGTACAATTATCATTGTAAAGAAAACAGGAGGTTCTTAAGTTGTTTTTTTAAAAGAATAAAGGATTGGTTATATTTGAGTGTCGGGCAAAGGGGGGGGGAGAGAGAGAGAGAGAGAGATAGGAGAGGAGAGATAGAGAGAGAGAGTAGAGAGAGAGAGAGAGGAGGAGAGAAGAGGAGAGAGAGGGGAGAGAGAGAGAGAGAGAGAGAAGAGAGAGAGAGTAAGAGAGATAGAGTAGAGAAGAGTGAGAGAGAAGGAGAGAGAGAGAGAGAGAGAGAATCTTTTGTGCTTCAGAATTGCTAACTCTTTCATCCACGACCATCAAAACCAGAAACGTTTGTTTATTTCAAATCTGTAATCAAAACTTCTATGGGAGCAATACTCGAGGAATTGCAGCGAGTTGAAGACAAAAATGTGAGAAAAATGTTTACACACTAGCTAGTATTTCTTTTTGCTATATTTCTAAAATTTCAATTTTTTTCCTTTTCATATTGCACATATTTTCCCTATAAAGGTGATGTAAGTGCCAAACATCCTCACGACGCCACTGGAGCCTTAAGTAATTTGACAGAAAACATATTGACAGAAAGCTTGGGGGCGCGGCGTTGTGAGGCTATTGTATCCAACAATGCTCTGTGGGGTGACAAAGCCACTTGAACTTAATCCTGTTTATAGCGAACGGCGTGCGGGCAAGGATTTGATTATTACCAGGAACGCCCGTGGCTTCCCCGGGGTGAAAAGTTGCGGGCATCGTGTGACGGGGCCTTAAGCTTCAGAGGTCACATGAAGAAGATACTTAATACTTGATGATATTTGTTTGTTTATTCGGCTTAGTATAATATAATAATGTTGATATATATAATCAATTGAGGAAGTGGAAGAAGCGTACCTATATAAGCTCTGGGGAAAGTCAAGAAGGGGGGGGAGAGAAGGGGGGGGAGGCAGTAGTCAGCTATATAGGCAACAAGTGTGAAACACCGTGGACAGGAGGTGGGGGGGAAGGATTTGCTTGTTGACAGTACACACACACACACACACACACACACACACACACACAGTTATGTAATACATTAATCTCTTTATTTTTTTCAGATTTCAATAATGTCCACGCCGTTAAGAGACACAGCACATCGATACCATTCAACCTTCCCAGTGAGTACATCCTCCTCCTCCAGTGACCTCCACTAGTAACAAAGCAATCCAGTCCTGTAACGACACACAAACTACTAGCAACAAAACAAAATTGATATGCTATCCTACTCGCGATTCTCTGCGACGCTATTAATGAGTTCGAAGCACTGACGAACCCTATCAATGTAAGCTTTAAAAATATATTACAGAACCATACCAACACTATTACTATAACTCACGTTTAGCTAACATTTAAGACTTAGATAACGTCACAGGTCAATGAATTATTGGTCAAGAGGTCACAGGTATGGAGGGGAAGGAAATAAGAGGAAAGGTTTAGTGTTTGTCGAAGCAGTGTAGGAGCTGCTGAGTATTCCGGTAGGAGCGACAGTCCTGGGCGCGGCCAGCGATCATTCCACGTGTGTTTGTGCAGGGCAGGGCAGTGGGAGAGGAAGCATGGTAAGGAGTCCATGAGCTCGCCAACACCTCCCTCATCCCAAGTCCGGCCTGGGAGGTAGGGTATGATTTTTGGCCAAAAAAAGCGTGCTTTATTTTGTTGAGTTTCATATCATATTTCTGCAGCGTCAGGTAATTATGGTGAGAAGTGGTAGAGAGAGTGAGAGAGATGGAAGTGGCGGATCTAGGGGCGAAATCTCATTGTGCTACCCCAGGATCTGAGACAGGGTCCTACTTGAAACTTCAACCATTTTTTTTATATGCCATGGGCCACCACCACACTAGCATCTTGTGTCCAACCTTGCCACTCCGAGTCACCATGTCCTGGCTGCGCTACTGTAGTGATGTAGAGGGGAGGGAGCGGAGAGCTTACTTGTGATTGTGAGGTAGTTTAGTCCTCCCTGCAAATAATGGCTGTTTTTGCCGTCGTTAGCCTTCTACCTATAACAAAGAAACTACCACGTGTAGGCTCTTGGTAGAGCTTTCTTATTTTCTATGTTCTTTATAATATAAGTCAAATCAGCTATGGCCAGTGGCGTAGGCTAAGTGGGGGTGGCGTGCCCCCCCGTGAGAATCCGAGCCCCGCGCACTGCCATGGCGGACGAATCTGCTTGGACCTGTGCTGCCGATATGCCTCCAATACCCTTCTATGTGGCATCAAGAATGCCCCTGAGCTCCGCTTTCAATCGTGACCCCCCCCCAGGTGCCTCCCCAAAATTGGTAGATAAGCTGTTCCGACCAAAACTCCGGCCGGCGTGGACAAGGGGCAAAAGTGCCGCCTTGAGGCGGCTTCGTGGCCCCCCCTCCCCCACCTGCACCCCCTCCACCTTGGGCTTGTACACTGTTCTATACTGTCCTCCCCTATCCTGGCCGTTCCCACCCCCTCTCGTCTCCTCTCTCGTTCTCTTCGGGTCTCCTCTCTCTCTCTCGCTCTCTCTCTCTCTCTCTCATCTCCTCTCGTCTTGTGCTCGTCCCGTCATCTCTCTCTCTCTCTCCCTCTCCAGTCTCTTCTCAGTCCTCGGGAGATTGTGGGGGGGTTTGTGGGGTCATCATCTCTCCGCTCCTCTCTCTCTCTCGGCATCTCTCTCTTCTCTCTCTCGGTTTTAATGGAAATGACTTCTCTTCTCGTCTCCGTCCTTGCAGTTCTGGGACCTCGTCTCGTCTCTCTCTCTCCTCTCTCCACATCTCGTCTCCTCGTCTCAGTCTCTCGGTCTCTTTCTCGTCTCTCCCTCTCTCTCCTCCCTACCTCTCCGTTCCAACTCTCTCTCTCATCTCTCTCATTCTCGGGTCCTCTCGTCTCTCTCTCTCTCATCTTCGTCAGGTCTCTCTCTCGTCTCTCATCTCCAATCATTCTCTCTTCTCTCTCTCTCGGTTTTATGAAATGACGTCCTTCTCTCTCCGTCTGCAGTTCTGGACCTCTTCTCTCTCTCTCTCGTTCTCGTCATCGTCTCTCTCTCTCTCTCTCTCCTCTCAATGTCTCATCTCTCTCTCTCTCTCTCTCTCTCTCTCATTCTCTCTCCTCTCGTCCTCTCTCTCTCATCTCTCCTAGGTCTCATCATCTCTCTCTCTCTCTCTCGGTTTTATGGAAATGACCCTTCTCTTCTCTCTCCGTCTGCAGTTTCTGACCTCTCTCTCTCTCTCTCTCTCCGTCTCTCCTCTGTTCCTCTCGTCCGACATCTCCTCTTCTCTCTCTCTCCGGTCCTCTCCAATCTCTCTCGTCTCTCTCTCTCGTCATACCTCCTCTCTCTATCCTCCTCATCCTCGTCCTCTCTGGCCTCGTCTCTCAGTCTCGTTCATATCTCTCCTCTCTCTCCGTCGTCGTCGTCTCTCTCTTCTCTCTCGCTCCTCTCTCTCTCTCGTCTCCCCCCCTCTCCTCTCTGTCTTCTCTCAATCTCTCTCTCTCTCTTCTCTCCCTCTCTCTCTCTCTCTCTCTCTCTCCGCCATCCTCTCTCCTCTCTCTCTCTGCATCTCTCCCGTCCTCTCTCTCTCTCTCACCTCTCTCTCTCTCAGCTCGCCTCTCTCTCTCTCTCTCTCTCTCTCATCCTCTCTCTCCCTCTCTCTCTCTCTCTCTCTTCCTTTTGGCACATACTTTATGTCAATAACTTATAACCGCTTATATGTGGGCACAAGTCAGTGGTAGTGTGGTGAGGCCGCAGAGGCGTAATTAGGCCTGGGCATTGGGGGCTGTAGCCCCGAATGTTTTAATGAATAGCCCGGATCTCAAATACTTTTTTTTTTAATATTGTCCTTATTTATTATTATATATTTTTTTCTCGCCAAAAATAGATACCTCTGATTGGGGCAACATAAAATTACAATAAAAACTAGTATTGGTTAGATGTTACTTAGCGTATGCTGATGACATGCTTTTTATGAGCAGGACATGAGAGAGGTGGAGAGAACAGAGGAAATGCCATTTTCCCCGGAGTGCTGTTTTTCGAATTTCATTTTTTTTCGGAAATTTCATTTTTTTCGAAATTCATTTTTTTCGAAGTGCACTTTTTTTTCGAAGTGCATTGTTTTTTCGAGTGCAATTTTTTTTCGAAGTGCATTTTTTTTCGAAGTGCATTTTTTTTTCGAAGTGGCATTTTTTTTCGAAGTTCATTTTTTTTCGAAGTGGCATGTTTTGTTTCGGAAGTGCATTTTTTTTCGGAATGCAGTTTTTTTTCGAAGTGCATTTTTTTGGAAGTGCATTTTTTTGGAAGTGGCATTTTTTTGGAAGTGCATTTTTTTGGAAGTGCATTTTTTTCGAAGTTGCATTTTTTTTTCGAAGTGGCATTTTTGTTTCGAAGTGCATTTTTTTTCGGCAGTGCATTTTTTGTTTTTTTTCGGGAGTGCATTTTTTTTCGGCAGTGGCATTTTTTTCCGCAGTGCATTTTTTTCGCAGTGCAATTTTTTTTCGCAGTGCATTTTTTCTCAGTGCTGTTTTTTTCGCAGTGCATTTTTTTTTTTCGCATGCATTTTTTTCGCGTGATTTTTTTCGCATGCATTTTTTTCCAGTGCATTTTTTTCGCAGTGCATTTTTTTTTTTCGCAGTGCATTTTTTTTTCCGCAGTGGCAGTTTTGTTGTTCGCAGTGCCTTTTTTTCGCTGTGGCATTTTTTTTCGAAGTGCATTCTTTTTCGAAGTGCATTTATGTGTGTGTCCCTTGGCCTAGTCCTTTGTGATGTAAAAAACAAAAATATTTATAAGACTCGAGGTTGGTCAATTTCAGTCTTGACAAAGCATTTGGTAAATACAATCTCTATGACTGCTTCATCACCCAAACCTCTCTTTTTCTTAGGTTTTACTCCTACTGAGAAAATAAAAATAATGTAGTTGAAACCCCAACTCAGATTGTCTTAATTTATTTTAATTTCATGTTTCGAAGTATCCTAAGCAAATTACCGGGAGGCCTTTTGGTAGATCACAAGTGGCTTTTGGCATCTTATATCAGTATAACCATAAATAGAAAAATTTAAAATGATCCTTTAAAATTTTTTAAGATCTCTTGGCTGAGCTAAGCCTCCAATGTTTCAAGATCTAAATACGCCCCTGGGTGATGGTAAGTAATTGAGCATAAACAGTGGCAGTGGGGCTCATGCAATATCAGAAGAATATTATCATAGTATATTAACGATGACCAAATTAATATTTGTAGTAGAAGTAGTAGTGTAGGCGGGGATTGTGGGTGATAGTGGTCCCTATAAGTCGGCCAGACATAGGAAAAAATAATACCAATTGAGCAGAAATATGCCTTTAGTTTACTACACATTCTCTACATGATTGTCATTTCTTACAACACACACTAAGTCATCTCTCCGATTCACGGTAACTCGTGTCAAACATCTGGTGTTATGGCAAGTGATTGGCGCGTGGTAGGCAGTGACCTCCGGGGTGGGATATTAGGGCCTGGGGTTCACTTGGAGGGCTGTGATAGTTGGAGATAATCTCTGGAGGTTGAGGCATTAAGAGATATCTATGTATGTTCACCATATATTCGGTCAATTTTATTTACCATTTCAATCACTGGTAACACTTAGTCATAATGAACCAGTACCGCTTTTCTGTTTCCTTTATGTTCCTGACACAGAGATTTGGGGTCAGAAATATTTAGATCACTAACTTATTTTTATCTTTCTAGTGAGTGAGGATTGACTTGTTCTGGTTAAGAAGATATCCCTGATGGCGAGGCAGGCAAGGAACAAAGCTGCCAAGATGAGCCCAGCGCCAGGGAGGGAGACGAAACACACCAACGCCACAATCAATCAATCAATCATTGGGGGCATACGCCGGGGGGCGCGTCGCCTCGCCCACCCTACGACGCCACTCCCGGGGGTCACCACGCGCGAGTTCCCATGCAGGCTCCTTTCCCATACCAAGCAGCTCTCGACAAGAAACATCAACTTGCCCCAGCCACGAGCCTTGTGGGCGCCCCCTTGGCCTCCTCCACGCCGGATTGTCTCTTACAGATACAACCCGATGGGAAGGATCGGTTTCAGGGTAGCGTGCCACATGCCCATATAGCCGAAGTTGGCGCTGACGGGCTATGCAGGTAATAGGCCTCGATACAGTCTCACCTTGCAATCGCTGATTTGACACGTAATCATCCCAGCGATACCCCATGATTCTGCGAAGACATTTATTACCAAAGGCATTGATTCGTCTCTTCAAGTCACTATTTAGTGTCCATGTCTCACAACCATAGAGTAAGACAGGGATCACAAGCGACTTGAAGATCCGGATCTTTGTCCTCCTGCACAGGTACCGACAACGCCAAATACTCCCGCTGAGCGAGTCCATAACACCGTGGGCTATGCCAATCCGTCGTAAGACTTCTTGACGTGACCCGCCGTCATTATGGACTGCGCTACCACGGTATGTAAAACTTTCCAAGATCTCAATGTCCTCGCCACATGCATGAACAGACTGTACTGCTTCATCTAGTAAGTCTCCAAACACCTGGACCTTGGTCTTGAGCCAGGAGACCTCAAGTCCCAAAGGCTTTGCCTCCTCGTGCAGCGCCTCGAGAGCCATCACCAGGACTTCCAGCGACTCAGCAAAGACTACTGCATCATCGGCAAAAACAAGATCAGTGATCTTGGTGTTGCCGACGGATGCTCCACAATCACTTTGATCTACAACCTTGTCCAATACCCAGTCCATACAAGCGTTGAAAAGTGATGGGGCAAGGACGCACCCTTGCCTCACTCCTGTATTCACAGGAAAGAAGCTGGATACACCTGCCCCACACTTCACAGCACACTCAGTCCCAGAATACAGACCAGTTATCAAACCAATAGTCCTTGCAGGAATCCCTCGAAGTCGCAGAAGATCCCAGAGTGACTCACGATGCACTGAGTCAAACGCCTTCTTGAGATCAACATAGGCTGCAAGCATCCCCTGTCGAAACTCACGTCGGCGTTCCACCAGGACACGAAGCGCTAGGATACGGTTAAACAACGCCACAAGAGAGACCAAAAAGTTAAAAGCAGCAGATAACAGGTTCGATATTTCTGTTGCCCCATATCACCCCCTCCCCCCTCCCCCCCACACACACACCATCACTTTCCTTCCCCCCCCCACACCCACACACCATCACTTTCCCTCCCCCCCACACACACACCATCATCATCCCCCCCCCCCAACCACCCCACACACACACACATCATTTTTCCAGCACCTTGTATTTTTAACAGTCTCTTCCAGTTCAAATTGGCATCTCTCCAGTAACGTAACTTTTAGCGTAACACGTAACGTAACTCCAGTAACGTAACTTTTAACGTAACACGTAACGTAACTCCAGTAACGTAACTTTTGGTGATTGACTTCTCCCATTGACGTAACAATTGGCTTCATCAGTAAACAGAATCCCGGCTGTGAAGGTTGCAGCTCTTCCGTCCAGGTTTTTTTAAAAGCCCATTCACAAAAGTTGGTTTATTTTCCGTGTATAGCGACTTTTAGGACAGCCTTTTGTTTATGATATGGTAGTAATTGATGAACAGTAATGGTGGTAGTTGTTGAAGTGGTCGTATAATCCACGTCATTATAGTCCTGTACAGTTCTGAACATTACCCTTGAATCTGTACACTCCTCGATACACTGACTTCATCAGCAGGTCACAAAGAATAACAAACAAGATGTCATTGTGCCTCAAAGTTAATTATTTCTCTTAATTGTCTTACAAAAATACAGGAAGTCATAACATTCACACAATTGTCTGGTCGTCATTCAACAAAAATATACCAAATGTGTACGTACTATTACTACTAACATGTGTACGTACTATTACTACTACTAACATGTGTACGTACTATTACTACTACTAACATGTGTACGTACTATTACTACTAACATGTGTACGTACTATTACTACTAACATGTATTGTATATATATATATATAGGAACACTAAGGGTGGTGCGAGTCTATACATTGATGGCAGACACTCACACATACACAGGGAACACACATACACAGGGAACACACTCACACATACACAGGGAACACACATACACAGGGAACACACTCACACATACACAGGGAACACACACACACACACAGGGAACACACTCACACATACACAGGGAACACACACACACACACACAGGGAACACACTCACACATACACAGGGAACACTCACACACACACAGGGAACACACTCACACATAGACAGGGAACACACTCACACATACACAGGGAACACACACACACACACACACACACACAGGGAACACACTCACACATACACAGGAACACACACACACACAGGGAACACACACACACATACACAGGGAACACACACACACACATACACACAGGGAACACACTCACACACATACACAGGGAACACACTCACACACACACACAGGGAACACACACACACACACACAGGGAACACACTCACACATACACAGGGAACACACTCACACATACACAGGGAACACACTCACACATACACAGGGAACACACTCACACATACACAGGGAACACACTCACACATACACAGGGAACACACTCACACATACACAGGGAACACACTCACACATACACAGGGAACACACTCACACATACACAGGGAACACCCTCACACATACACAGGGAACACACTCACACATACACAGGGAACACCCTCACACATACACAGGGAACACACTCACACATACACAGGGAACACACTCACACATACACAGGGAACACACTCACACATACACAGGGAACACACACACACATACACAAGGAACACACACACACATACACAGGGAACACACTCACACATACACAGGGAACACACACACACACATACACAAGGAACACACACACATACACAGGGAACACACACACACATACACAGGGAACACACTCACACATACACAGGGAACACACTCACACATACACAGGGAACACACTCACACATACACAGGGAACACACTCACACATACACAGGGAACACACTCACACATACACAGGGAACACACTCACACATACACAGGGAACACACTCACACATACACAGGGAACACACTCACACATACACAGGGAACACACATACACATTCACAGGGAACACACACACATACACAGGGAACACACTCACACACACTCTTGTTTCTCTTGTTTTTTCTCTTGTTTGTTTTGTTTAGAGGATAATGCCTCAGAGCCATAGTGATCTACCGCTGCTGCATATTAGTGTTGGCCGAAGCCACCACCCCGGGGGGGGAGGTTACAAACCCCCGGCTGGCACCCGGTACCCATTCACTGCTGGGTGGACAGGGGCTAGGGATTTAAGAAAGACCACCCATCTATCTTTCGCTCCGCCCGGGGATCGAACCCGGGACTTCTCGGTTGTAAGCCGAGCGTGCTAACCACTACACTACAGAGTTCCCTCTCACACATACACAGGGAACACACTCACACATACACAGGGAACACACACACATACACAGGGAACACACACACACATACACAGGGAACATTCACACACACACAGGGAACACACTCACACATACACAGGGAACACACACACACACATACACAAGGAACACACTCACACATACACAGGGAACACACTCACACATACACAGGGAACACACACACACATACACAGGGAACACACACACATACACAGGGAACACACACACACATACACAGGGAACACACACACATACACAGGGAACACACTCACACATACACAGGGAACACACACACACATACACAGGGAACACACACACATACACAGGGACACACACACACATACACAGGGAACACACCACACATACACAGGGAACACACCACACATACACAGGGAACACACTACACATACACAGGGAACACACTCACACATACACAGGGAACACACTCACACATACACAGGAACACACTCACACATACACAGGGAACACACTCACACATACACAGGGAAACACACTCACACATACACAGGGAACACACTCACACATACACAGGGAACACACTCACACACACGGGAACACACTCACACAAACGCAGGGAAACACACTCACACACACGCAGGGAACAACACTCACACACACGCAGGAAACACACTCACCAACAACGCAGGGAACACACTCACACACACGCAGGGAAACACACTCACACAACACAGGGAACACACTCACACACACGCTGGGAACACACTCACACATACACAGGGAACACACTCACACAACACAGGGAACACACTCACACACAAGGGAACACACTCACACATACACAGGGAACACACTCACACATACACAGGGAACACACTCACACATACACAGGGAACACACTCACACATACACAGGGAACACACTCACACATACACAGGGAACACACTCACACATACACAGGGAACACACTCACACATACACAGGGAACACACACACATACACAGGGAACACACTCACACATACACAGGGAACACACTCACACATACACAGGGAACACACTCACACATACACAGGGAACACACTCACACATACACAGGGAACACACTCACACATACACAGGGAACACCCTCACATACACAGGGAACACACTCACACATACACAGGGAACACACTCACACATACACAGGGAACACACTCACACATACACAGGGAACACACTCACACATACACAGGGAACACACTCACACATACACAGGGAACACACTCACAATACACAGGGAACACACTCACACATACACAGGGAACACACATCACATACACAGGGAACACACTCACACATACACAGGGAACACCACTCACACATACACAGGGAACACACTCACACATACACAGGGAACCCACTCACATATACACAGGGAACACACTCACATATACACAGGGAACACACTCACACATACACAGGGAACACACTCACACATACACAGGGAACACACTCACACACACACAGGGAACACACTCACACATACACAGGGAACACACTCACATATACACTGGGAACACACTCACACATACACAGGGAACACACTCACACATACACAGGGAACACACTCACATATACACAGGGAACACACTCACATATACACAGGGAACACCCTCACACATACACAGGGAACACACTCACACATACACAGGGAACACACTCACACATACACAGGGAACACACTCACATCATACACAGGGAAACACTCACACATACACAGGGAACACACTCACACATACACAGGGAACACACTCACACATACACAGGGAACACACTCACACAACACAGGGAACACACTCACACATACACAGGGAACACACTCACATATACACAGGGAACACACTCACACATACACAGGGAACACACTCACACATACACAGGGAACACACTCACATATACACAGGGAAACACACTCACAATACACAGGGAACACACTCACACATACACAGGGAACACCCTCACACATACACAGGGAACACACTCACACATACACAGGGAACACACTCACACATACACAGGGAACCCACTCACACATACACAGGGAACACACTCACACATACACAGGGAACACACTCACACATACACAGGGAACACACTCACACATACACAGGGAACACACTCACACATACACAGGGAACACACTCACACATACATAGGGAACACACTCACACATACACAGGCAACACACTCACACATACACAGGGAACACACTCACACATACACAGGGAACACACTCACACATACACAGGAAACACACTCACACATACACAGGCAACACACTCACACATACACAGGGAACACACTCACACATACACAGGGAACACACTCACACATACACAGGGAACACACTCACACATACATAGGGAACACACTCACACATACACAGGGAACACACTCACACATACATAGGGAACACACTCCACACAACATAATTCACGGCATGTTGACAAGAGGGATTTTTTTTCTAGCATTCATTCTTTGGGGAAATTCTTATGTTATAAGTCTTGTAATCCCTTAGGTAGAAGGTTTATAAAGTCACGCTGGAAATGAGCTGCTAAAACACGACACTTTCTCTTCTGTTTCTCACACTCAAGACTGTCTTGTCAAAGCCTGTCTGTAAGGATGCCACGGCGAGTGTCGGGGTGGAGGGAGGACTGAGTGAAAGTTTTGGAGTACAAGGAGGTGTGAGGCAAGGCCGTGTGATGTCCCCGTGGCTATCTAACTATACATGGAAGGTGTAATAAGAGATGAAAGCAACAGTTGTAGATGTTGGAGTGGAAGTGTATGCAAATGGCAGCCAATGGTTCTTAAATACAATTCTTTTTGCAGATGATACAGTCTGATGGCGAAGAATGAGTGACTTACAGAAACTTGTCTCCGTGTTTGATCATGTGTGGAAAAGACAGAGGCTGAGGGTGAGTGTTATCAAAGGTAAGGTGATAATTTTTAAAGGAGTAGGAATGAAGTGTTACAATTTGAGAGTTGTTAGAGTAGGAGTTAAGTGTCTATAGGAATGTGAAGTTAGGCTGAATGGGTAAAGATTGGAGAAGAGGTTCAGGAATTTAAGTATCTTGGTTTTTGTGCGAGCCTGGAAGGTGAGACGAGAGAGAGATTGGTGCCAGGGAGGAGAATGATTGGGTGCCTTGTCAAGCGAGGAATTATCTGTGAAGTAGATTGTGAATTGGTAGATGATTGGAATAGACTCAGATATCAGGTAGTTAGTGCGGAGACAATAGGGAGTTTTAAAAGGAGGCTAGACAATGTTGTGGATGGGGATGAAAGGTGGATGTAGGTAGTGCTAAGTAACAGGAACTACCACGTGCAGCTCTCCCAGTCTCTTGTAGCTTCCTTATGTTCTTGTGGAGTATTGTCAGCAATGTAGTTTTTAATTGGGGCGGCAGACACACTGAGTTTTTAGTAAGTAATGTGCCACTGCCAGACCGAGACACAGGCAGCAGAGGCTAGGCGGGAGGGAAGGCATGCAGTGATAGAGCAGTGGGTGGTGAGGCAGGCGGCAGGGTGGAGGGAAGGCATGCAGTGATAGAGCAGTGGGTGGTGCGGCAGGGTGGAGGGAAGGCATGCAGTGATAGAGCAGTGGGTGGTGAGGCAGGTGGCAGGGTGGAGGGCACAGGATGTTACTGGTTACAAGGCACAAACACAGCACACAAGGCAGACTATTCATTGCAGTGCAAGAGAAAAAAACAAAACATATTTCTAGACCATTTATATGAAAGAAAAAGTATTTACCACATCGAGAGAGAGAGTTTTTCAATTGTATTTGTTCAAGGCAGATGATTTAATTGGCCATGCAACGCTACATTAGTAACATTGTGGCATTCTTTTCAGTGGTGTGGCGGGTGAGGTGGAGGCAGCAGGAGCAGCAGCAGCAGTGTGTGTGGCAGACGGCAGACAGGCTGGGCAGCAGTGAGAGGCCCACAGTGGCAGGTGTGTAGCCAGTGGTAGCCGCTGCGTGGGAAGGGAAAGTGTGGTGGTAAGAGTGACGTGGCAGAGTGTCAAGGCACACACACCGCAGGGAGGCTTCTATATTATCTCTCACACTTATACTAGTGACAGGTTGAAAGTAGTTTTTTCTTTGTGAAGGCTGCTTACTCACGCCTGACAACACCTTCCCAGCAAACACTTATTGCTAGAGTATCAATAGACAATAAACTGAATATATAATTGTAGAGCTTCCGGGAATAATTGTAGAAAAATGACTTAGTACTTTTGAGAAGGTAAACTTTTATCTTTCAAGCACTTCATTGTATAAATTTTTTAAATCCCTGCAGGCAAATATAAGTTTTTAGTTGATTATTGTACATGGAGGAGATAGGAAGTGAAATTCTGTTGAGATAATTCCATGCAAGGACAGCAATCAATGGAGACTCTTCTGTCACGACCACACCCTTAAAGGGAATTATTCTTAGTAACAAACGTCGAGATATTTTTAAACTTCACAGTATATTCAAGGTTATTTATTTACCATTAGAATATAAATGATAACATTAGAAAACGACATAAGTAGTACCCCCATTTTTGTTTTCTCTGTTGCTGGGACACCGAGATTTGGGCTCAGACATTTATGATAGTGATCTAGATATTTCTATCTTTGCAGTGAGTGTGGATTGAGGTGGTCTGGTTAGGAAGATATCCCTGATGGCGAGGAAGGCAAGGAACAAAGCTGCCAAGGAGGAGATGAGCACTGCACCGGGGAGGGAGAACACACACAACACAACACCAGGAAAGAGAGCACAAGAACACCACAAGAAGAGAGAGAACACACAAGAAAAAATGGAACACATACTGAAAGAAGACTGAAGGAGAAAATTAATCTCTCCAGCAAGAAGCATTTAACTTTCAGAAGCCCCCTACCAACACTGTATTTTGAGCCTTAATAGAACAGTCACTGGGACTGACGGACTGTGCTTCGCGGGAATATCAGAATCCAGAGCAAGACAGAAGACAGCATTATACCATCTATATATAATAACACCTGCCATTACTCCTAGGAACGAGTGTGACGGACGTGTCTAGCAAGATATGAAGAGCAAAGTTACAAGTCCAGGCGGCTCCCCAACTTTTGTGACTTTATATATATAATTTTTTTTTTGTGTGGAAATAAATATTTTAAATCTTGAAATCACGTCTTTAAAAAATATGTCATAAAAATTGGGGAGCCGTCTGGACTTAACTTTGCTCTTCATATCTTGGATAGACACGTTGTTGGGGAAATATTTTTTAAAGATGGGTAGAGAAAAATTTATACATTACCTAAAAACCAAACTAATAAAACTTATTAAATAATAACTGTTTTTGACCTCCCCATTGTGAGTCTTGTATCAGCAGATGATAGTGTTGTGTGGCAGCAATGGTGATGAGTGTAAGGTATTCATCTACCCGTGACGCCTTCACTACCCACTGCATCTACTACACTCACATAATGTACGAGTAATAAAAGTGTATAACAGGTATGCAATGTGGAGGGTAAGGGGATGCCATGTGGAGGGATGGAAGGGCTAAAACACAGCACTCTTAAGCTGGTTTGGTCATATAAAGGGAAGCAGAAAGTGAAATGACAGATTATTCTCTTAGTTATTTCACTTTCTGCTTTCCTTGATATGACTAATCCACCTTACGAGTGCTGTGTTTTACCCCTTCCATCCCTCCACATGGCATCCCCTTACCCTCCACATGGCATCCCCTTACCCTCCACATGGCATCCCCTTACCCTCCACATGGCATCCCCTTACCCTCCACATGGCATACCTGTTATGCACTGTTATTACGTTCACCACCATGACTGCATATACTCAAATATACTGACATTCCTGAACCTTTTCCTATCTTGTCCCATTCAGTCTAATTTCACATTCCTTTGGACACTTTATAAGATCTCAAAATATACCACTTCCACTACTACTTCCTTTTTCAATCTTATCCCATTCAACAAGTCTCAAAATCTAACACCAATAATTCTCCTTCCAAAAACAATCACCCTATATTTAGTTGACTCTTCTGTCGCATCCATCCTATGAAGAGCTCTTAGAAGCAGGCGTCACAGATAGACACACAGATGGGAATGTAACAAATGACACCTATATAATACCGACACTTATAATCTATCAGTTACTATCTTATAATCACTTATCTACTGCATATAATTCCTACACTTGATCTTGACTGCCTTACCATCATCACTATTCAGCTTCACTCCATGCGTAGGGACTTGAAAGTATCCGTCACGGCGGTCCTGAGCACGCCTGGCTCGGCCCCCAGACTGCTCACCACCCTCGAGAAAGTCTGCTTCTTCAGGTTCATTATTCAGCTCCTTCGCCTTCTCCCTGGCCCGGCGGATCACAGCGTGGTGAAGACCGGCCAGGCGCGCCACGGTGAACCCCTAAGACTTGGGGTTGGGGGGTTTCTGTGTGGCAAATGTTAGAGGCCAAAAGTACAATTGAAATTACTGAGTTGAACAAATGTAATGATAAAATACACAATTTGAAAATCAGAACAAAACAAATATGACTAAGCATAACAAACAAATAAATATTACAAAACAAGCAAACATTACACAAATATCTCTACCGCCCTGCCTCTCCCTGCACCCGTGCCACGGCAACACTGATGAGGCAGGTGCAGGACCCTAAACAGCCGCCTTCCCGCACTCGCTCACCAGGAATAGTTGATTTTGTTGGTTTATTTGATTATATTTATGATATGAATTTATTTGTTCGCCTCTTTGTTTCGCGCTAATCAGAGAATGAGGGTTTTTGAGTGAGTAATTCACCCACGGCTTGATCATGCGCTGCACACGCGATCTCCAGCTACTACCCTCCCGTAAGGAGCTTACAGCTCAAAGAGACCGACCGATCTTAGGGCAAGGCTGAGACCTCACACACCACACTCACCCCTGCTGGCCGAACGCCAGACGGAGATGTTTCCACCTGACCAAGCAGGCAGTGTGTGTGTGTGTGTGTGTGTGCAATTCACCCCCACCCTCTCTCTCTCTCTCGTCCGTCCTCGCTCTATTCAGCGGGAAGACTCGAAGGTTTCCGTTCCAGCAGGTTTCTCGCCTCGGCGGCCGCGCCTCCATCCAAACTTTCATTCCTTGATAAGTGTTTAACGCACACACACGCACACGCACACGCACACGCACACACACACACACACACACACACACACACACGATGGTCAGGTTTATAGCGTGCTGGTCTTCCATTTTGTGGGTCAATCAATCAATCATTGGGGGCATACGCATTGGGCGCGTCGCCTCGCCCACCCTACGACGCCACTCCCGGGGGTCACCACGCGCGAGTTCCCATGCAGGCTCCTTTCACATACCAAGCAGCTCTCGACAAGAAACATCAACTTGCCCCAGCCACGAGCCTTGTGGGCGCCCCCTTGGCCTCCTCCACGCCGGATTGTCTCTTACAGATACAACCCGATGGGAAGGATCGGTTTCAGGGTAGCGTGCCACATGCCCATATAGCCGAAGTTGGCGCTGACGGACTATGCAGGTAATAGGCCTCGATTCAGTCTCACGGTGCAATCGCTGATTTGACACGTAATCATCCCAGCGATACCCCATGATTCTGCGAAGACATTTATTACCAAAGGCATTGATTCGTCTCTTCAAGTCACTATTTAGTGTCCATGTCTCACAACCATAGAGTAAGACAGGGATCACAAGCGACTTGAAGATCCGGATCTTTGTCCTCCTGCACAGGTACCGACAACGCCAAATACTCCCGCTGAGCGAGTCCATAACACCGTGGGCTATGCCAATCCGCCGTAAGGCTTCTTGACGTGACCCGCCGTCATTATGGACTGCGCTACCAAGGTATGTAAAACTTTCCAAGATCTCAATGTCCTCGCCACACGCATGAACAGACTGTACTGCTTCATCTAGTAAGTCTCCAAACACCTGGACCTTGGTCTTGAGCCAGGAGACCTCAAGTCCCAAAGGCTTTGCCTCCTCGTGCAGCGCCTCGAGAGCCATCACCAGGACCTCCAGCGACTCAGCAAAGATTACTGCATCATCGGCAAAAACAAGATCAGTGATCTTGGTGTTGCCGACGGATGCTCCACAATCACTTTGATCTATAACCTTGTCCAATACCCAGTCCATACAAGCGTTGAAAAGTGATGGGGCAAGGACGCACCCTTGCCTCACTCCTGTATTCACAGGAAAGAAGCTGGATACACCATGGATTTGTGGGTAGACGGTTCGAATCCTCGCGCTCCCGGGGATTTTTCACTGACAAATTCGGGCGGTTACTGTCCCTCTTGAGCAAGGGGATGGGAGTGTGTGGTGTGTGAGGTCCCAGCATTGCCCAAAGATCGGTAATAATGAGCTTCAAACTGAGAGGGTTGAAAACTGGCGATCACGAGCCAGATCGCGTGGACAACACCATGGGACCGGGTGAGTCACACACACACACACACAGACACAGACACAGACACAGACACAGACACAGACACAGACACAGACACACACACACACACACACACACAGACTCAGACTCAGACTCAGACACAGACACAGACACAGACACAGACACACACACACACACACACAAACACACGGGAGGTGTCTTGTCACTCCCCCTAGAGAAGAAGTTGTAAGAATGTGGAAAATTTGACAGTGGAAGAGTGTTTGAAATAGTTTGTCGTAGGAATGGGGAAAAATAGATTCAGGAGGGAGTTTACCAGTGAAAAGGATGATGTAAGTAAGTTATATGAGAGGGAAACAAATGTAAAGAAGAGAATTCCAGAGTTTACCCATGAAAGGGAGAATCTTAGTAAGTTATATGAATGGGAAAAAAATATAGGAAGAGATCCAGAGTTTCTACGACAGTGGTAGTTGTTCAAGACAGTCAATGATATGCCCTGGGATAGGAGAGAGCGAGAGAGAGAGAAAGAGAAAGAGAAAGAGAGAGAGAGAGAGAGAGAGAGAGAGAGAGAGAGAGAGAGAGAGAGAGAGAGCGGATGGGGGAGACAGTGTAGGGAGAGAGTTAAGAGCGAGAATACATGGAAGGACAGTATAAGAGAGAGAGACACACACACACATACAGTAGATGGTTGCTCAGTAAACTGGCTATAATCTTTCCAAACCACACACAAACACGTAAAATCCCTCCCCTTAAATATCTTCAGTGTTAATCCACCTAATTGAAGGGAACTAATGGCTTCACTTTAGTTAATAGCTAATGATAATGACTAATCATTGAGTTTTTTCCCTGTAGAGTTAACAAAAGCAGTGTGGTATTGATAGAAACAGACAGAAGACAGGTTTTAGGTATAGTTATAGTTCGTTAGTTAAGTTTTTTTCGGTACTACCTTAGTATGCGGTCTACCGCAGTACCGCAGTCTACAGTGGTGTGGGGTGTGATCTACCCCTACACTGGTCCACAGGTCCCCTACCCCTGCATCTGAAGGGATTAGTTACTGTTCCACATGTCGATCATAGGTCAGGTAGCTAACACAGGTCAGGTTATCATAATTGGTCCCCTACACCTGCATCTGAAGGGATTAATTTATGGTCCACAGGTCATTGGTCAGGTAGCTAACACAGGTCAGGTTATCACAGTTGTCCTATATAAGGTGAACAAAGATGACTCTCCTCAGTTTAGTCCCAAACTTCCACCTGCGTGTATTTCACTCCACAATGAAGCGGAAAGATTTTTACCGACGTGTTCTACAGACAGAAGAAACTGCAGTTGCATTTCTTCGTGGTAATAATCTTCTGGATGCACCACAGCAAGCAGATCCGTGTCATCGATGTGGTAGTATCATGGAGAAAAAACGAAAGCGTGAGAGGTGTGGAGAATTCAGGCCTGTACTTCGCTGTGCACGTAAAGGGTGCCAAACGACACGTTCTGTTCGTCAAGGGAATGCATTCTTCCATTATACGGATATGAACAACAAATTAAACAGCAAGCTGAGTTTGAGTGGTATCTCTTGTTATGTTCTGATGTTGATGCTGATGTTATTGTTCATTAATCAATTGGTTAATAAATAAATAAATTGTTATTCTCCATTAAACCCATAGTATAGCGTAGTAGCGCGGTAGACCTCATGCTAAAGTATAAGCAGCCGGTAGACCGCATACTAAAGTAGAAACAGGACGGTAGACCGCATACTAAAGTAGAAACAGGACGGTAGACCGCATACTAAAGTAGAAACAGGACGGTAGACCGCATACTAAAGTAGAAACAGGACGGTAGACCGCATACTAAAGTAGAAACAGGACGGTAGACCGCATACCAAAGTAGAAACAGGACGGTAGATCGCATACTAAAGTAAAAACAGGACGGTAGACCGCATACTAAAGTAGAAACAGGACGGTAGACCGCATACTAAAGTAGAAACAGGACGGTAGACCGCATACTAAAGTAGAAACAGGACGGTAGACAGCATACTAAAATAGAAACAGGACGGTAGACAGCATACTAAAGCAGCACCTTTTTTTCACTATTGAGAGTAACAAGAGTAGTGCGGTATTGATAGAGGCAGAGAGAAGGAAGGAAGGTTTAGGTATAGCGTTGGTAATACCAGTCTACCTGGTAATACCTGGTAATACCAGGTCTGGGAGTGGTCTAGGATGGTTTTAAATGGTCTGGGAATGGTCTAGGATGGTCTTAAATGGTCTGGGAGTGGTAGAAGGAAGGTTTACGTATAACGAGAGGTAAAAAGAGACCCTTAATTTTACTGCGTCTGTGCATATCTCAAGAGACAATCCGGCGTGGAGGAGGCCAAGGGGGCGCCCACAAGGCTCGTGGCTGGGGCAAGTTGATGTTTCTTGTCGAGAGTTGCTTGGAATGGGAAAGGAGCCCTGCATGGGGCCTCGCGCGTGGTGACCCCCGGGAGTGGCGTCGTTGGGTGGGAATGGCGTCGTTGGGTGGGCGAGGCGACGCGCGCCCCGGCGTATGCCCCCAATGATTGATTGATTGAAATGTGCATCTCTCTCTCTCTCTCTCTCCGTACCTTGCCCCCCACCCCCTCACAAGCCATTATACAATAGTTGCCTTTCTGAATATAAGGCTTGAAACTATTACTTAGTATACTCCACTTCAATAAATAAAGTCTTCTATATCGAGCCCCATGGAAAAAAACTTAGTAAAACTATGCATAATATATTATGTACTTTGATAATGGAAGAAAAATTTTACGTTATGTATTACAAAGACAATATTACTATCCATGTCATTATATAAAGCAATCCAGTCTTTTAACAACCCACAAACTACGTAGCCATCCTCTGTGACGCTGTTAATGAGTTCAAAGTACTAACGAACCCTATCAATATAAGCTTAAAAATAAATACTACAAAACTATGCCAACACCATTACTAACTCACATTTACTAACATTTACGACTTAGATAACGATACAAGTCAAGAAATATTGGTCAAAGGTCAACAGGTAAGGGCGTGGGAATGAAATACGGGAAAGGGTTTAGTGTTTCGAAGCAGTGTTGAACCGAGTTGACCTGCTTGAGAAATCTGACACGAGCGACAGTCGAGTGCGAGCCTCCTGGCGAGCAGAACATGGGTGTAGGTTGATGCATATGCCCTAATACCTTCCATGTATAGCCCCCCCTCCCCTGCACCACCACATGCCCTACCAATATCCACTTCCACCACCACTCCATCTTCCACTACCAACTCCATCACCACTACCATTATCCACCACCACCACCACACTTCATCTTCTTCCACTACCAATATCCACCACCACACTCAATCTTCCACTACCGCAATCACCACTACCATTATCCATCTTAAATCCACTACCACAATCACCACTTCCACAACCACACTCATCTCCTCTCTACCACAATCACCACGCCCATTATCCACCACAACCACCATCACCACAATCCTCTCCTATCTATCCTCCCTACCACAAACCTATCTGTGCCTACCACAATAACACAATAACACAATAGGTACAACACATGCCCATAGGTGAAGACGCCGCCCTTGTAGCCATCTCCTGTAGGGGGTGACGTGGGCGTGGGCGGAGGTGTTGTCAGGGCGTGCGGGGTGTCACAATGCTTGCCTTCCCCAGCCCGCCCGTCTGCGCACCGTCATGCCGCCAAACCGCCCGCGCAGAGCCAGCCAGCAGGCGCCGCCTGCGCCAGGGTTGCCACCTTAACACTAGGAAGACATATCAATATTCATGGTGATTATAAGTTATTGTTATACTGTTTATTCAATGATTGGGGTTTTTATAGTACGATTGTTGAGTTGGTGTGTGTGTGTGTGTGTGTGTGTGTATGTACTGTGTGTGTGTGTGTGTTAACAATGTCATATGTTGGTATAAGCAATGGTTCGCTCTTTCTTTCTCCCTTGTGAGTGTGAGTGATCTAAAAAGGAAAGGATATATAAAGTATTGAGGCAAGGAAGGTATATATATGGTAAACACAGACACATACACACGTACGTACACATACATACACACATATCTTTGGGTGTAAGGAAGGAGGTATATAATATGATAAACACACACGTACATACATACACACACGTACACATACATACCTTTAGGCGTACACAGATGATGACAGACGACTTACTCGCTCCTCTCATCAAGTCGTCTATGGAGAAAACACTAAACTCAGATTTTTTATAAATGTTTTATAGACCAAAGAAATAAGGTTGAAAATGTTTAATCTGTACATGATGAAGACTACACTGAATGAATCTTATTTTGCTAAAACACGAATGTTGCATGTTGGGTATGGCATGAACGATGTGTGTAGAAACATGTATATTGACAAACAAACAGACAGACACAGAGAAAACCACTACTCGCTAATGTTATTCTCCGTGGTGGTGGTATATTGGTGGTGTTAAAGGTTGAGGTAGTGGTGGTGGTGGTAGTGGTAGTGATGGTTGTGGTAAAGATTGAGGTAGTGAAGGTAGTGGTAGTGGTGGTAATGGTGGTGGTTAAAGGTGCTGGTAGTGGTGGTGGTAGTGGTTAAAGGTAGTTGTGATGGTAGTGATGGTAGTGGTGGTAATGGTGTTGGTTAAAGGTTAGTGTAGTGGTATAGTAATGGTGGTGATAAGGGTAAAGGTTGAAGTTGTGATGGTGGTGGTAAGGGTTGAGGTAATGATGGTGGTAGTGGTACTGATGGTTAAAGGTAGTGGTGGTTGTGGTAGTAATAGTGACAGTGATGGTAAGGGTTGATGTAGTGATGGTGGTTAATGTAGTGATGGTGGTAAAGGTTAGTGTAGTGATGGTAGTGGTAAAGGTTCAGGTTATTGTGGTGGTTAAAGGTGGTGTTGGTTGTGGTGGTTGTGGTGGTTAAAGGTGGTGATACTGGTAGTGGCTAAAGGTGGTGATACTGGTAGTGGTAGTGATGGTGGTTAAATGTGGTGGTGGTGGTTGGGATTAAAGGTGGTGGTAGTGGTTGAGGTTGTGGTGGTTAAAGGTGGTAGTGGTGGTGGTGGTGGTTGGGGTGCAGACGAGCCCCACAAGACGTGCCTGCTGACGACGTGACTTGAG
>JACEEZ010005883.1:50000-57500 GCA_016584305.1 Chionoecetes opilio
TAGTCTAACAGATGTCTCACCTTTCAGCGCCATGACTCCCACCCCGGTCTGTGTCCTCCTGGTGCACGGCGAGTCCACTTCAAGGCTCCAGATGTTACCAGACACAGGCTCTGACGTCACTGTCATCGGCACTAGACACCTGCAAATGCTTCACATCCCCCTCAGCAGCCTACAGCCTCTATACTACCGTCCACTACTACGCTGACAGCGGACGGGTCAGTAATGACACCTGCTGTGGGATGTTTTTACGTTACTTTACGGCTCCACGGGAAATCTTGTACCGCCAAGATACAGGTGCACGAGGGTATTCAAACGCCCCTCCTGTCTTACGGCCACTGCATGGAGCTGGTTATCATATCACCTGCCTTCCCGAAGCCACTATTGGAGGTCAAGCACGTCAACAGATGCGCTGAGATGACTCTCCCTCCTACCACGTCCTCCCCGTCAGCTGCACGGGCGCACTTTCTGCGCGAGTTCTTCGGACGTGTTACTTTCCAAGGCGGATCTCAAAACAGTCTCCTCTGAAAACCCATGGTGGGCAAAACCCATGAGGATTCACGTGAAGGAGGGAGCTGTACCATACGCCATTCACACACCGAGGCAGGTTCCCTTCGCTTTTCAGCGTCAAGTTCAGGAGGAACTTGAGTCGATGACACGTCAAGGAATCATCAAGCCTGCCGGTGACGACCCTTCAGAGTGGTGTCACCCGCTAGTCGTCGTGGCTAAGGATAAAGGCGTGAGAATCACGGTTGACTTGACGAAACTCAAACTCTCAAGTGGCCGCCCAACACATCCTGCCCCAACTCCATTCACCGCTGTCCGCAGTGTCAAACCCGTCAGCGCGATTTTTCACCACAGCGGACGCCTTGTGCGGGTATTAGCAGTTGGAACTACACGAGGACGACCAACACCTGACAACCTTTATCACACCATACGGCCGCTTTCAACACTGCAGAGGTCCCATGGGTTTCTCGGCTACTGGCGACGCTTACTGTCTCCGCGGCGACCTGGCCCTGCAGGGTGTAGATAACTGCGTTAAGGTGGTTGACGACATTCTCCTCTTCGACGACGACTTCCCCACACACCTCCAACGTATTCACCAGATGCCCACTAGATGTCGCAAGTACGGGATCACACTTAACAAAGACAAGTTTGTGGTCGCCGCGCCTAGTGTGAGCTTCTGCGGGTATAACCTCTCAGCTGAGGGCGTGGCCGCGGATGAGGACAGAGTCAGTGCCATCCGGGACTTCGCGACTCCCGCTAACTTGACTGACCTCCGCTCATTCATGGGCCTGGTGAACCAGCTGTCAGAGTTCACCCCAGCCATCGCCGCTGTCGCCCAGCCACTCCGCCCCCTGATGAGCCCAAAAAGAACATTTACTTGGACACCTGATCACGACGAGGCCTTTAGTCGTGTCAAGACGGCGCTGCTTCGACCGCCGATTCTCGCTCACTTTGACCCAGCATTTCCTGTTATTCTTCAAAGTGACGCCTCTCGCCTCAACGGGCTTGGTTACGCCCTTTTGCAAGACCATGGCCAGGGACGTACATGCCTCGTTCAGTGTGGCTCAAGATTCCTCGCTGACGCCGAGACCCGCTACGCCACCATTGAACTCGAGCTGCTCGCCGCCGCCTGGGCCATGTCGAAGTGCAGGCCTTACTTGATAGGCCTACAGAGCTTCACGTTGATGACGGACCACCGACCCCTGATCCCGATTCTCAACCACTACACCTTGGACGCGGTTGAGAACCCTCGCCTCCAACGCCTCAAGGAGAAGGTTTCGCCCTACCTATTTACGGCCGTGTGGCGTGCTGGAAAGCAGCTCTGCATCCCCGATGCCCTGTCACGTGCCCCAGTTAGCCGCCCCACGCCAGAGGACGAGATGGTATGCTCCGAAGCTGCAGCACACCTCAGGAGCGTCGTGTCCCTCAACGCCATCAACCAGGATCAGGACCCTTCACACCTCGATCCGCCACACCAAGACGCCGATAGGACGATCCAGGAACTCCGAGCCGCAGCAGTGACAGACCCGTCGTACACCCGCCTACGGGACTGCGTGACGTCAGGATTCCCTCCTAATCGGTACACCCTGCACAACTCTCTACTCCCGTACTGGAAATTCCGTGACTGCTTGTACGCAGACGGGGAGCTGGTCCTGTATGGCCAGAGAATTGTGGTTCCTGCAGCCCACCGCCGCCGCACCCTTGCTCGGCTACACGACAGTCACCGAGGTGTCGCAGCCACGAAGCGCCGGGCACAGCAGACTGTCTTCTGGCCAGGTATCGATGCCGACATTACCAGCACCGTCCAAGCCTGCGAGCCATGCCAGATCCTACAGCCCAGTCAGCAACAGGAACCACTACTGTGCGACGACCACCCTCCAGGCCTTTCGAGTCCATTCCGCAGACTTTCTCCCGTCGCCGGGAAGTCGTTCCTGGTCATCGCGGACAGACTCTCCGGGTGGCCTGTGGTCGTCCCCTGCGGGGCCGATACTACCGCCACGCACACCATACGGCTCTTTTGCCGGTACTTCCGGGATGTTGGTGTCCCGCTCCGCCTCAGGACTGACGGCGGGCCCCAATTCACCAGCACTGCCTTCCGGAACTTCACGGAGCGCTGGGGTGTCTACCACGCGGTATCTTCGCCGCATTACCCCCAGTCTAATGGCCACGCCGAGGCGGCCGTCAAGTCGGTGAAACACGTCATCCTCAAGACGGCGCCCAACGGCAACATCGACAGTGAAGACTTCGACAGGGGTCTCCTGGAGCTTCGCAACACCCCCAACTCCACGGGACGATCCCCTGCGATGACACTTTATGGCCACCCGCTCCGCTCCTGTGTCCCTGCCCATCCTGAGTCCTTCTCAGAGGAGTGGCAGACCCGCACAGAGGACTGTGATCGCCGAGCTGCCGCCCGTGCTGAGCAGGTCAAGGCTCAGTACGATCAGCACGCCCGCCCCCTACCCAGGCTGTGTGTCGGCCAGACCGTCCGTGTCCAGGACCCGACATCACACCGCTGGGACAAGGTCGGGGTTGTTATGGGCTGCGGCACGACCAGGGACTTCGAGGTGCGTCTCCCTAGTGGGCGCGTCTGGTGGCGAAACCGCCGTTTCCTCCGACCCGTTCCAACCCCTAGTAACGACACCCTCCCCCACATCCCTGTGTCCCCTTGCTCGGACAAGAAAATCAAGTCCCCTTTCATTCACCCCCCTGTGACCCCGCGCCGTTCTCAGAGGCTTAAAGAAAAGGAGTCCGCTCGAGACTAGCGCTACGAGCGTGAAGGGGGAGGGAGGTGTGGATATGTGATATGCATGCCTCCTAATACACACATATTGTTATGTGGTAACAGTGCACTGCCCTCCAGGCATTCATGTAACTCAATCGCTCCCCTGTCGTCTGGTCGCCAACACCAGCCCTCCGCTGGTGTGATCAGACCTATCTCTTGTTCTTGGAATAAACTACCTACGGAAGATTGCTCGCTTCTCTTCTTGGATAACCTCCCCTCAACCACTCCGGTTCATCACTGCAACTAACGAGCACCAGACTTAAGTGTTCTAACGAGACTATTACGGATGACCGAATGAAGACAGACACATAAAAAAGAGGAAAAACAGAGAAAAGAAGGACAGATACAAAATAAATGACTATAATTCTTTCTCTCACGCGGCCAAAACGTGAATAAATAAAAAAAAAAAAAGGAAAAGAGACAGAAGGACAGATACAAAATAAATGACTAATTCTTTCCTTCACGCGGCCAAGACCTGTGTGTAGGAGTGAGCCGTAACCCTTCCCTCCACCCCCTCGCACGCCACCCGGCCATCTCTTCCGCCGCCACTCCACCGCCGCCCCCGCCCACCCAGCAGGCCATGACGCCCCTGCAGCAGGCCACGACGTAGGCTAGGCTGGTGCTGCTCGCCCTTAGTCTGCTCCTTAATGTCACGGACCAAGTTATCTGGATGACAAACAACGGTCAGGTTGATGCAGCATTACGGAAAACCAGCCTCCAGCGTCTTATGGGATCAGGATAAGTGCAACGGCAAAATAGTAGATATAGTAGATATGGATAATAATGCAATAGTATATATATGTGAGTATGCATATGTGTGTATATGTGTATGTGTGGGTGTGGATATATGTATGTATGTATGTATATGTCTGTATATGCATGTATGTGTGTATATGTACATCTGTGTATGTTAATGTGTGTATATGTATGCATGTGTGCGAACATGTGTATGTATGTATACGTATGTGTATGTTTGTCTGTATGTGTATGTGTGTATGCATGTGTATATATGTGTGCGTATGCATATGTGTATGTATGTGTGTATGTATGAATGTATGTATATCTACATCTGCTCATGTGTGTGTATATGTGTATGTGTATGTGTATATGTGCGTATATGTATATATATATATATATGTATATATATATGTATGTATATGTATGTGTGTATATATCTATAATATGGGATACCTCATAGTAAAGATATAGGATTAAAATAAAATAAAATAAAGAAAAACAACAGTATGTTATAGATGGTAATGTAATGGTAGGTATATTTATTATTTATGTACAATGCTGGACAGCCTAACTTTTATGTAAGTCATTCTTATCACATTGATGCAGTGTTTAGTAATGTACGTGTGATCAGTATGCTCAGGGCGGGGACTGCCTAGGCACCCATACACGTCCTTTGGGACAACGGCATATCCCTCTCATGTGTGTCTCTAAGTAGACCTTAGCACATATGTGTCTGTATGTACTTTTGTCCTAATAAATGTATCAAATCAAATCAAATCCTTACAGCTGCACAAACGACGCAAGCCGATGGTAAGTGAGACTCGTGTTCTTGTGTAAATGTGACTTTCGTGTTATTCTGTCAATGTGGCTTTCGTTTTATTGTGTAAATGTGGCTTTCGTGTTATTCTGTCAATGTGGCTTTCGTGTTATGCTGTCAATGTGGCTTTCGTGTTATGCTGTCAATGTGGCTTTCGTGTTATGCTGTCAATGTGGCTTTCGTGTTATGCTGTCAATGTGGCTTTCGTGTTATTCTGTCAATGTGGCTTTCGTGTTATGCTGTCAATGTGGCTTTCGTGTTATGCTGTCAATGTGGCTTTCGTGTTATGCTGTCAATGTGGCTTTCGTGTTATTGTGTCAATGTGACTTTCGTGTTATTCTGTCAATGTGGCTTTCGAGCAAATTTAATGTAATACTTTTCCCTTATCCTTTTTTATATTTAGCCTCCTTTCCATCTCCTCGCTTCCTTTTCTCATTCATTATTATTGTTTTTTCTCTCTCTCTGCATGCATGGGGCTATTTCTCCATTTTTATTTTTTCCTTGGTGTGGGGGTGGTGAGGAGCCTTCAACTTTGCTAACCCGTCAGGGTGGCTCGGTTGGTAGAGCTGTGGGCTCGCATGCAGCGTCCCTGCCTTCGATCAGCGGTTCGATCCCACCAGGTTCATCCTGTATTTTGGCGCTTTGTATAGTCAATAACCTTGTCGTTGGTACTTGCAAAGTGTCTAGATAGGATCAAAGTATCCTATCTTATCAACTTTGCTATCCTCTAACATCTACAAACTATCATGGTAGAAAGCAGTGACACAATCTGCCCCGTTTGGCATAGTAGGGTTCTTGCTGTCTGCTCTTCCTTTGTGTGTGTGTACAAAAGAAGTGGAACATAAGTGGAATCACAGCTTACCCTTTGCTATGCAGTGCTCGTGTGTCGCCTTTAAGTAAGTGGATCTCTTGAGTGGATCTCTTGAAGTCCTCCACTTCAACTCCTCTTCCTCCTCTTTTTCCTCTTACATTCCTCGCCCGTCTGATACGTGAGCTGTGAAAAGAGGTGGAAATGAGACTTATTAGAGAGAGTGAGAGAGAGAGAGAGAGAGAGAGAGAGAGAGAGAGAGAGAGAGAGAGAGAGAGAGAGAGAGAGAGAGAGAGAGAGAGAGAGAGAGAGAGAGAGAGAGAGAGAGAGAGAGAGAGAGAGAGAGAGAGAGAGAGATCAGATCAAAACGTTTATTGTGAATAATGTACACATTGTACACAATACATATATAATTAGGGGTACATTAAGGGTGCAGGCTGCATGGGAAGGATTGCCATGATTAATGAAGTTAGATAGTAACAATGTTAACTACCTTCAGATATGCATATACAAAAGATTATGTTATGTTACATACATATTAAGTCCTTTATGAGGCATTGGCAAAGTTTGGGTGACTGATTTTGACTTGGATAAGGTTACATGGTTGTAGATAGTAGTGCAGCAGCCCAGCATAGGAGGCATTGGCACAGCTTCTTCTAAAAGAAATAATTTCTGGACATTCCATTACATAATGGCGGAGTGTGTGCTTCTCTTCTGTTTTACATAAGCTACATTTTTTCATATTGATGTTGTCAGAGAGAGAGAGAGAGAGAGAGAGAGAGAGAGAGAGAGAGAGAGAGAGAGAGAGAGAGAGAGAGAGAGAGAGAGAGAGAGAGAGAGAGAATTAATGAGGTAATATATGAGATACAAAAGATGAAGGTAATCCCATTTCCTCTATCATCTGCTAATTACAAATCTATAAAAATGTGATAAGAAAGATAAGAAGAATGTTTTATGGATGACAGATAGGAAAAAATATTTGTAGTATAGATTATGAAAGTCAGAGAGAGAGAGAGAGAGAGAGAGAGAGAGAGAGAGAGAGAGAGAGAGAGAGAGAGAGAGAGAGAATGTTAACAATGAATGAGAAAAGGAAGCGAGGAGATGAGAATGGAAAGGAGAGTAAATAAAAAAAGGATAAGAGAAAAGTAAAAAGAAACGGAAAAGGAAGATTAAACAAAGGAAAGAAATACAAATAGAAAAAGATGTAAGACAAAAATACCTAGAAAAATGAAGAGAAAGGAAATATAAAAGGAATAAAGGAAAGGAAAAATGATGACGATGCAAAAAGTGAAAAAAATAAAACGAACCAGAGAAAAACTAAAACAAGAAAAAAAACAGGGTAACTAAAAAAACACAAAAAAGAAAATAGAAAAACAACAGTACACGAGCAAATGAGCAAGAGAGAAAAAACTCACATCTCATCACAATCAAGCGACTAAATCTTTACGAAAGCGATTTTTAACATTAGTTTTGGTGGAGGGGATGAGGCAACCCGAGAAGAGGTGGGGAGGGGAGGGGAAGGGGGAGGGGAAGGGAAGGGATGTTGGAAGGAAGAGGAGGAGGAGGATTACATAGGATGAACAGATGCTGAACGATATAAAAAAATACTAAAAACTAAAAAAACTATAAAAAAAACTACCTTAGAGCCTATATAGAAGTAAAACTACCTTATATGTACTACTACTTTCAAACTACATGTAAAATAACAGGGCAGCATGGAACAAGGCTCCTCCCCGCCCACCCCTCCCTCCAGCGACATGCAGACACGAAACTGTTGGAAAAGAACACCATGTACCTTAAAAAAGGATAGGTCCATGGAAATGTCATAGCACAGAATGAAAGGAATGTAGC
>JACEEZ010005883.1:67500-70000 GCA_016584305.1 Chionoecetes opilio
CACTAATATATCTATCTATAATAATATAAGCGAAAGTGTGTGTGTGTGTGTGTGTGTGTGTGTGTGTGTGTGTGTGTGTGTGTGTGTGTGTGTGTGTGTGTGTGTGTGTGTATGTGTGTGTGTGTGTGGTATAGGTTCCGCCCCCCGTGGCGGAATCCCATCATATGGCACAGTTTTGGAACCAGGTTGACCAGGGGAAGGTTTTAAGCCCACTTATGGGATGATCCGATCAATTATATTTTGTTATATTTTTTAGTAGCCTATTAGCGAGAATTGTGAAAAAAAAGTGGGTTGCGAGAATTGAGGAAACCTTGATGTAGGGTGATGGGTAATGGGTGAGTGAGTGGGTGGGGTGATGAGTAATGGGTGTGGGGTGATGGGTGAGTGAATGGGTGGGGGGTGATGGGTTGGGTGTGATGGGTGATGGGTGAGGGAATAGGTGGGGGGTGATGGATAATGGGTGAGTGAATGGGTGTGTGGTGATGAGTAATGGATGAGTGAATGGGTGGGGGGTGATGGGTAATGGGTAATGGGTGAGTGAATGGGTGGGGGTTGATGGGTAATGGGTGAGTGAATGGGTTGGGGGTGATGTGAATGGGTTGGCGTTAATACATACATTTCTGCATCCATGATTTCAGGAAAGTTAGAAGGGGCTATCTATAGAGTCTGTGTTTGGTGGGCCTTCTCCACAGGAGCTAGCCAAAAAGTCCGCCGGAGGGCGGCCCTTGCGGCTAGTATATATATATATATTATATATATATATATATATATATATATATATATATATATATATAATATATATATTATATATATATTTTAAGTTATAATAATATATAATATATAAAAAGGTGTAGGGCAATCAAAGCGACCCACTCCAAGGTAAGCCAAGGTAAGCGTTATGAATTGATTGGTAAAGACTCTTGTACCTTGAGTGGTGTCGAGGGTTTGATCCCCGCGCTCACTCTCGTGGACAGCTTGATATACTTTTTTTCAAAATTCCAAAACATGAGAAAGAGAGAGAGAGAGAGGAGAGAGAAGAGAGAGAGAGAGAGAGAGAGAGAGAGAGAGAGAGAGAGAGAGAGAGAGAGAGAGAGATAAGATAAGATACTTTGATCCTATCTAGACAAGTACCAACAAGTCCAGGCAAGTACCAACTACAAGGTTATTGACTATACAAAGCGCCACCACACCAGGACGAACTTGGTGGACTCGAACCGCTGACCGAATGCAGGGATTCTGCACTCGTGTCCATGACTCTACCAACCGCGCCACCCTGACGGGTAGAGAGAGAGAGAGAGAGAGAGAGAGAGAGAGAGAGAGAGAGAGAGAGAGAGAGAGAGAGAGAGAGAATGTCAGTGGTTGTGTAGGTCAGCCAGCTTTCCTGATACACAATCCTGCTGTCGAGGCTGAAGGGACGGGACGGAGTATTGGCTGGAGAAAGACAGCCAGCCAGGCGGAAACACAGGAGTCGCTTCGTAGGGGGGAAAAGTACGAAGAAGTTTTATTCTGGAGCCAACTTGAGGTTACTTTGTGTGTGTGACTGTACTGTATGTGTCAAGGGGGACAGTAGCCGACCGCATCTGTCAGTGAAAAATCCCCGGTAGTGAGTGAGAATCGAACAAGCGACCACAGAATTATCAGACGCTTTAAACCACTAGACCCCGCAGTGTTATTCACCCATGGTCTTGTCCGCGCGAGCTGGCTCGCGATCGCCAGTTTTACCCTCTCAGTGCGAACTTGGAGCTCATTATTACCGAACTTTGGGCAATGCTGGGACCTCACACACCACACATCCCCATCTCCTTGCTCAAGGGGGATAGTACCGCCATAATTTCACAGTGGAAAAATCCCCGGGAATGAGAGGGGTCGGGGATCGAACGCCGGAGCACAGAATGATGCCTTGCGCCCTAACCAACTGAGCCATACGGACGTTGTGTGTGTGTGTGTGTGTGTGTGTGTGTGTGTGTGTGTGTGTGTGTGTGTGTGTGTGTGTGTGCGCGCGGGCGGGTGGGTGGGTGGGTGGGTGGGTGGGTGGGTGGGTGGGTGGGAGGGTGGGTGTGTGTGTGTGTGTGTGTGTGTGT
Source organism: Chionoecetes opilio (assembly GCA_016584305.1). NCBI lineage: Eukaryota > Metazoa > Arthropoda > Malacostraca > Decapoda > Majidae > Chionoecetes > Chionoecetes opilio. Next base: position 69,582 of record JACEEZ010005883.1, read on the forward strand.
GTGTGTGTGTGTGTGTGTGTGTGTGTGTGTGTGTGTGTGTGTGTGTGTGTGTGTGTGTGTGTGTGTGGCAAATGTCAGAGGCCAAAAGCACACTTGAAATTACTGAGTTGAACAAATGTAATGAAGCAAAACTTACGTTGAAAACCGGAGCAAAATAAACATGACCAAACAAAGCAAACAAACAAAAAATATTACAAGGGAAGCGATAATTTCGAAACAAAACAGGCCAACATTACACAATATTAACAAAAACTACAGAACATTTACAAAGCACTAGAACAAATAATACAAGGCAGCATAAAGAACACTATAAACCAGAACAAACAGAACAATTTCAAGCAAGTCGACGCTCACAGAACAACTTTTATTTCACCCACAAACACTTATTGACATTTAAGGAAACACAACAACAGCAACAA
>JACEEZ010005883.1:75000-82500 GCA_016584305.1 Chionoecetes opilio
AGAGAGAGAGAGGAGAGGAGAGAAGAGAGAAAAGAGAAAAAAAGGGGAGAGAGGGGGCCAGAGAGAGAGGAGGAAGGGGGATACGAGAGAGAGAGAGAGAGTAGAAGAGAGAGAGAGCGAGAGAGGAGAGGAGAGAGAGAGAGATAGGAACCAGAGAAGAGAGAGAGAGAACGAGAGAGGAGAGAGAGAAAAGGAAGAGAGTAAAAAAAACAACCTCTTATTCTGTTTCTCTCATTCTGATCTATGAGAGAGATGGATGAGAGATAAAGGTTGTTTTACTTTCTCTCTCTCTCCCTCTCACACACTAGGCAGCAAATACCACCACGGGAAATGGCGTCAAACTCTTGCGAAATACTGCGGGAAAATTACAAAAATATGCGTTGCCCCGGGAAAGCCTCCTTTCTGCAAAGCGCCTAGTAGTAAGGTCCGTGATGCGGGGGCGAGGGAGGGAAAAAGGGAAAGAGGAGGGAAGGAGGAGGGAAGAGAGGGAGGGAAGGGAGAAGAGATGAAAGGTGGGAAGTGAGTTGTGGCGAGAGATAAAGTCATGAAGAGGTCAGGGAAAACAGATTTTTAAAAGAAAGATTTAAGATACTTTGATCTTTTTACACTTTTGAAGTACATTTCCAACGACAAGGTTTTTGTCTAGCAAGCGCCACCACGCCAGGACGAACTTGGTGGATCGAACCGCTGACCGAATGCGCAGGGACCTGCACACAGCGAGCTCACGGCTTACCACCATGCACCCTGACGGGAGGGGGGAGGGAAAGAAAGGAGAGGTAAAATAAGGGAACAAGCGAGGGGTAGGGAAGGATGGGGGGTAAGTAGCATGGTGAGGGGAGAGGATGAGAGAGTGAGGGAACAGATAGAGGTGACGAGTAGGGAGGGTGGTGATAGTACCTTTCAAACACACAAAGACAGGGGAAAAAGCAGAAAGGAAAAAAAATATAAAATTAAGAAAAGGTATTATTATGTATGTGTCCCAGAACCGGAAACTGTCCATTCGTTGAGGAAACAGAAGAGAGATGGAAGATAAGATAATGCTACACTCAGTCAAATTAAACGTCCATCCCCCGGGAGCCAGTCAAACAGTTACGGGACAAAAAAAAGTTGTAACAGTCAGTCAGTCATAGTGAATGACCCAAAGGTGAACGGGGGACTGGTGAAGGCAGAATAAGGAAATTAGTTCACTCAAAGTACCATTCCATCAACAGCTACGCGGGCAGCAAAGTTAAGGATTTTTGAAAGAAAAAATTATGACTTCTTCTCAAACTTGGACGCCACAAAATCAAAAAAAATACTGGTAGAAAAAATTATCAGATTCAACACTTATGTAAGGGGAATAAAAGGAAAAAATATGACTACTTTCTCTAACATACAACATCAACACAAACAAAACAACAACACTACTACCACTAAGAATGTAATATTCCACTCTTACGTTTCACGGGTGTCTTCGTCTTCAGGGGGAAATTTAACCTAAGCACCGTCGCCTTAAGGTCCTCGCCTGCCCTGTACGACCCGGGGACTAATTAATTTCGTGACGGCATCTTTTAAATTCTTGGCGAAGGCGAGGCGGCCAAAGGAGGGCATTTTACTCCTCCACATTACCCAGGGTCCTACCAGAACACATCGACTCATAAGCATTCCTCCTCCTCCTCCTCCTCTTCTTCTTCCTCCTATCAGATTGGAGTGATAAATGGCTATTAAAATTCAATTCCGATAAATGTAAAGTAATGCATATAGGCAACGATAACCTCAAATATAACTATCAAATGCAAAATAAATCGTTAACTGAAGTACAGCAGGAAAAGGATTTAGGTGTCATCATCAGTAATGATCTGAAAACCAGTCCGCATTGCCTAGCTGCCAGTAAAAAGGCAAATATGATGTTGGGCTTTATTAAACGCAACTTTGAACATAAAACTCCGAAAGTAATGACACAATTATACACGTCCTTGGTTAGGCCGCACTTGGAATATGCCGTTCAATTCTGGTCGCCCTGTTTCGTAAAAGATCAAGCCAAATTGGAAACAGTGCAAAGAAGAGCAACTAAACAAATTCCATCTCTGCGAAATTCATCTCATAAAGAGAGACTTCGGAAACTTAATATATTTTCCTTAAAGGATCGTAGAATCCGTGGGGACTTGATAGAAACCTTTAAGATCCTAAAAGGATTTGATGTCATTAATCAAGAGAACCTATTCGAGCTTTCAACTCAAGTGACAACAAGAAATAATGGTTTAAAACTAAACGGTCAACGTTGCATCACCGATCTCCGTAAAAATTATTTCAATGTTAGAGTCGTTGATCGATGGAACAAGTTACCAGCAAATGTTGTCGGAGCCAGCACAATAACTACATTTAAAAACAGACTTGACGCGCACTGTAAAGTAAATGGGTATTGATAGTGCGAATTCATATCTAGTCCCCCGTATCGATTAGTTGTAGTGGTAGTGGTAGTTGTAGTTAGTATTTTTCATATCCTATCATTCTGCACTATGAAACTTCCATGTTCCTATCCTCTTTAGGGAAATGGTATCATTTTCCAACTGTTTTCTTACAAGTAGTTGATAGTTAGTAGTATGTAGTGCAGCAGATACCCTCGTTATGGACCAATAGGTCTCCTGGTGTCTGTTATTCCTATGTAATCCTATGTAATCCTCCTCCTCCTATTTCTCTACCTCCTCCTCTTACGTCTCACTCTCCTCTTCTTCTTCTTGTCGTTGTAAGCCCTCTCCTCCACCTTCCGCTATAAGTTTATCTCATTTTGTTGAAGGAGTTTCATTAACTTTCTTCTTTTCGTCTCGGACATGTACATACACTCGCAATCCAAAGTATGTATTCATGCCTTATCGAATTCGAGGTTGGAACGAGGCTGAGTTTCCGAACTTTCTACCTTACCGACCCCCGCCCTCCCTCTTTCCCCAACCCTTCCTGTTGTGAGTGGTGGAACGTATGTCATTCCTCAGGCAGAATATTTGAATAATTTGTTTGCTATACCACACACACACACATGTATATCTGGGTAACTATCTTCACTGTCATTTATCACTGGTAACATTGGTGCTTACTCAACAAGCGATAATACATCCAAACCCCCCCTACCCTTCCATGCCGCCCCCACCCTCTCCTACCCCTCCCTGCCACCCACCCATCCCTACCCCTACCATCCCTGCCCCCAATCCATCCCTACCCCCACCCCTCCCTGCCCCCGCCCATCACCCCCTCCAACCATGAATCACTGATGTGCATTATGAAGCATGAACCACAAATCATCACAAATCGGCAAACCGCTTTAACCCTCGTTGACTTAAATCACATACTCTTAATAGTCCATAGCTTTACGTGACCCATTAACTAAGTACTGTTATATTGACGCATACCATAATAATTTCCCGATACTAACATTTATGCTATATTACATCATCAATTATAATTATCTGCCTTCTATTTTATAAGCTCCACCAAAGTGTGTTTATCTATCGTGAATTATGATTTTTTTCATGTTTATTACTTCAGAAAAATACTGGAACTCACACATCAACCAAACATAATCACCCTACAAGTGTTTCGAATCTTCTGACTGAGCACCGAAATACCTTCCAACACTCAGGGCAAGAGTGATTGGGAGACAGAGGAGAGGTGGGGAAGGAAGGAGGGGTAGGGGGGAGGAGAGGGGGATGATGGGGGGGGGAAGCAGACATGTGAGGGAGGATAGGGGGAGATGGCTTTTGTTCAGACGCTCAGCCCTACTCCAACCTTGACTTCGATAAGGCCTGAATACCCATCGTAGACTGCGAGTGTAGTACATTCTCTCTCTCTCTCTCTCTCTCTCTCTCTCTCTCTCTCTCTCTCTCTCTCTCTCTCTCTCTCTCTCTCTCTCTCTCTCTCTCTCTCTCTCGCTAATGTCGTTTCAGGGTGAAGGACTTATGTTTTCCTTTTCCTCCTCTATTCCTTTTCCTTCTCCTCTTCCTCCGCCTCGGTTGCCGTGGAAGACGAGCCAAAATGCAAGTTTTTCGCAAGAAGAGCAACACATTTTGCAAGACGGGCGACGCGGCCCTCGCTCAGGGGTGTGTGGCGCCTTGTTTACCGTGATCACCGGGAAGCGAGAGTTGTGTTGGAGGCCCGCAAGAGGCGCAGAGGTGGGAGGGGGAGAGGCTAAGTGACAAGGGTCGTCTCTCAGGGCATGGAGAAGGAAAGGAATAAGGTTAACGGCGTGGAGAAGTAGGGGAATAACTCTAGGGCAGTGGTTCTTAAAGTTTTTCAGCCCCGATACCCCAAAGTTCAACTCCAAGTCAACCTGATACCCCCTCTCCAATATTAGCCTACTACTCCCGACTTTTAACTTTTAATTTCCTGTAAAAAAAGAAAAAACAGGACGGCTATGAACAAACAGCTGAATTCTATGGACTCTATTATTTTTAGTTTCAGTAAATAAATTAATAAAATATAATTTTTACACAAAATATTTCCTAACTGTCAGATTGTTTTCCACATTACATTATTGCACACAACACTATTTGTGCTCATTCAGCATGATTTTTTCGACTATGAGCTGCATGGGCCTTGTGCTCCTCTTTTTTCGAAGCAACCAAAGCCTCAATTCTAAGGCGAACCCGGCAAGACGCATATCAGATTTGACCGTCAGACTGTGTCTTTGCTTTGTTTTTATCTGGATCAGCACAGAGAACCCGGCCTCGCATAAGTAAGTGGTACAGTTTTTCCAGGATGCCTTTTTGGATACCCCCAAGAACAGGTTTCGATACCCCCTGGGGGTATTGAGGTACTACTTTAAGAACACCTGCTCTAGGGAATATGTGAAGAGAACAATAGTCCACGGGATAACAAGGAGGAGGGAGGGAGGGAGAGGGGTTGCCTTAGCGGAGGCAGGATGGCTCGCTGCTGTGGGGGAGGAGGCAAGGGAACGACGCCACTCGGGGATGAGGGACGTGACGCGAAGAAAGAGCGGCCACCAAAGCAGGCATGAGGGAGAAGGAACAGCGAGAGAATGTTGTAAAGCAGCCAGTCTTGCCGAGCCTCCTGCCGGGTGATGCAAGTGTTCTCAGGCACAAGGAAGCAACAAAGAGCAATATGGAAGGTCGCTGCCTCGGCTACGCGTTCTCAGACAAAAGCAACAAAACCAGATATCCGTCTGCTCGACTTACCAGCAGCGAGACGTGCCTGAAGCTACTGACGAGGCGCACGTGTGCTGGGCCGAGGGCAAAAAGGAGGAAAGAGGAGAGGAAATTGTGAGATGACGGAAAGAGGGTATTATTTTACGACAGCACCAAACTTCCCTACACAATAGGGAGCATGGTTTTTGTTTACCTTATTGTATTCTAAGAGACATTTTCCCTGACCTTTCCGTCGCAAATCAATAGTTTCGGAGATATAGAACATTTTAGGTGAGAGGAGGAATACGTCTCCTTGTATACAAAATGCCTCCCTCTTCCTCTTCTTGTGACCTGCATCGCTTTTGTTTGGTATTTTATTAAACTTTTGTATTATTGGACCCAGTTAGGAGGTTAAAGGTTATGTAAGGTAAGGTAAGGTTAGATTAGGTTAGGTTAGGTTAAGTTAGGTTAGGTTAGGTTAGGTAAGGTTCAGGTTAGGTAAGGTAAGGTAGCCACGGGTGCGCCTCCAAAACAAAAGCGATCCAGGTCACAAGAAGAGGAAGAGTGAGGCATTTTGTAAACAAAGGAGACGTATTCTTCCTCCCACTTAAAATGTTCATATCTCCGAAACTATTGATTTGCGACGGAAAGCTCAAAGAGAAAATGTCTCTTAGAATACAATAAGGTAAATAAAAACCATGCTCCCTATTGTGTAGGGAAGTTTGGTGCTGTCGTAAAAATGTACCGGAAAACGGATATACCGGCAACAAGGTGAAGAGAACAGTGATTGCTCGACCACTCCCACAGGACAAGGAGGGAAGGGCGCGGAGGGGCATACAACACCTGTCCGGCCACCTGCGGGAGGGAGGGAGAATTACTCTTGACAGGCAGACGTCAGTCGCCAGTGAGCGTCAGCCCCCCGCTGTCTGCTCCTGTCAGAGTGTAACTAGGTGGAGTGTTCATAGCTTTGGTTTAACTGGAATGAAGGATACTCATTTGGCCAGTTTAGGTTAATTTTATTTCATAAAATCTGGAGTATATATACAAAATTTCAGGTCTCATAAATGGTTGTTTTAAAGGTGTTATGCAAAACTCGCCAAGACATGCGAGTTTCACCAAGGATACTTCCTGGTGTATATTGCTGGTGACACGCTGTATATAATTGATTATATTGATAAGCTGATAACAGTGCAAACACATGATAATTACAATAACAATTATTGAAGACTACAAATAGAATAGTCCCCGTTGCAAGCTGGTTCTCTCAGAGACAAACTGGTAGAGAAAACGGAAAACTATATAAGACTGAAAGGGGTGACTTATTTAGTCGCTACAGTACCCCCCCCTAGTGACGCGGGAGGAGGAACGAGACGTTGGTTGGTGGAGCGGTGCTGCTGGTGTTTCTGTTGCCGATTTGATGTGGAGGGCTGTGGTGACCAGTTGCTGGCTTGGCAGTGTTGCCGCCATGGCAGTGGTGCCGCCGGCTTGTGTGCGGGCGTGGCAGTGTTGCGCCATGGCAGTGGTGCCGCCGGCTTGTGTTGCGGGCGTGGCAGTGTTGCGCCATGGCAGTGGTGCCGCCGGCAGTGTTGCGGGCGTGGCAGTGTTACCGCCATGGCAGTGGTGCCGCCGGCTTGTGTTGCGGGCGTGGCAGTGTTGCGCCATGGCAGTGGTGCCGCCGGCAGTGTTGCGGGCGTGGCAGTGGTGCCGCCATGGCAGTGGTGCCGCCGGCTTGTGTTGCGGGCGTGGCAGTGTTGCGCCATGGCAGTGGTGCCGCCGGCAGTGTTGCGGGCGTGGCAGTGTTACCGCCATGGCAGTGGTGCCGCCGGCTTGTGTTGCGGGCGTGGCAGTGTTGCGCCATGGCAGTGGTGCCGCCGGCAGTGTTGCGGGCGTGGCAGTGTTACCGCCATGGCAGTGGTGCCGCCGGCTTGTGTTGCGGGCGTGGCCTGGACGGGTGTCCCAGTTGTTCAGGGAACGAAACACGGTTACGCAAGTAGCACTGGTGATGAGTAATCCACAGGGCGGTGAGTAATCCACAGGGCGGTGAGTAATCCACAGGGTGGTGAGTAATCCATAGGGCGGCGAGCGGCGGCCGTGGAGCGAGTCACTTTAACACTGTGGAGTTGAGGGTTGAGTAATCCAAAGGGCTGGTAATCCATAGGGCGGCGAGCGGCGGCCGTGGAGTGATTCAATAACACCGTGGGGCTGCGCAGAATGCGCGTGAGGTCGTGCTGAGGGCGCAAGGAGGCGTCAGAGGGTGAAGTGGCTGCGCTGAGTGCACATAGGCCACTGAGGCGTTTGAGGAAGCAGGGCCCGCGCTAAACACGCATAAGGCCGCTGAGGACGCGGTGAGCCGTCTGGAGGGGGGCAGCGGCCGCGCTAAATGCGC
>JACEEZ010005883.1:87500-90000 GCA_016584305.1 Chionoecetes opilio
ATAGTGAGTGCGTTATCCCAACATTGGAAAATCTGGTCATTACTGTAAAACAACCTTCGATATAGTTAACAAGGAGGAAAGCGTTTTCTCTCCCGCAAAATCTCGGTAATTCTGCCAATATCTGCGTCTAGAATTTCCACGTCAGTCAAGGTTATTGACTTGGTCGCTCCATGATAGGCGCCTGTAATTCCTCGAGACTTTTTAGGCAAGGTGAAGTGAAGTGGAATGAAGTCAAGTGTTCCTTTCAATATCTCTCTCTCTCTCTCTCTCTCTCTCTCTCTCTCTCTCTCTCTCTCTCTCTCTCTCTCATTGAAGCCCGTCAGGGTGGCAAGGTTGGTAGAGACGTGAGTTCGCAATGTGCAGCGTCCCTGTGCATTCGGTCAGCGGTTCGAGTCCGCCTAGTTCGTGCTGACGTGGCGGCGCTTTGTATAGGCAATAACCTTGTAGTTGGTACTTGCAAAGTGTCTAGATAGGATGAAAATCTTATATCTTATCTCGCATTCAAGTGAAGTGGAATGAATTGAATATCTTCCGTCAACAACTCATCCACGGTCTCAGTTTCTGTACAGTTGTCATTCAGAGGGCGGTAATGTAGTTGTTCCATTTAGTTAAAAATATCTACGTAACTCTAAAAGGAATGTAATATTTTTTGCATTCCTTTTTGCACGTGCCATCTGAATAGAAATTAGATTGACAGTACATAACATGTTGTTGTGAAGTGCGATAAGTTGAGCTTGGCGCGGCATCAAACCATTGGCTGGCTAGCTTCTCATATAGAAAATATATGTGTACAGAGAGAGAGAGAGAGAGAGAGAGAGAGAGAGAGAGAGAGAGAGAGAGAGAGAGAGAGAGAGAGAGAGAGAGAGAGAGAGAGAGAGAGAGAGAGAGAGAGAGAGAGAGAGAGAGAGAGAGAGAGAGAGAGAGAAAGTCTTTCAACTCTTTATCTTTACAGTGTTGACATGTAGAAGTTTGGAAAATTTGGAGTATCTCTTCCACGCATGTCAAGGCCGTGTGTGTGTGTGTGTGTGTGTGTGTGTGTGTGTGTGTGTGTGTGTGTGTGTGTGTGTGTGTGTGTGTGTGTGTGTGTGTGTGTGTGTGTGTGTGTGTGGTCAGGAACAACCACGCCCCAAGACGTTGTTGCGAGGCTGTCGATGGCCAAGTCTTCCCACCATGGCTTCACGTCTCCACCCTTCAGCCGCCCCTTCATTATCTCCCTTCATCCCTTCCTCTTCCTTCAGTTTTCTCCATTCCATTTCCTCTTCCTCTCTCCATCTTCTCCTTTTCCTTAGTTATCTTTTATGCTTCTCATTCTTATGTTCCTTTATTTATAGTTTCCTTTACCCTCCTTCTAGTCTTTCATTCCCCCACTCCCTCCCACCTGAGGGAACTCCCGCCACACCATCACCAAGAAACGGAAACAACCTTTTTTTATGTCACGTAAGTTTTTTTCGTTTAAAATAGAGACGGTGGACAAATTTATTTCTGTTTACGCTTGTGCAAACACTATTTTACTGCTGAATGGACGGACAAATACAGGAAAGGACAGAATATATAGAGAAACAAAACAATGGATGGATGGACTGATGGATGAAAGGAAGGATTATATTGGACAACCCTGGGATGTATATTTACTTATGTCTTTTTTTCCGTTAGTGTCATCTATTGTTGCTGTTGTTGTTGTTATTCTCAGTCTATGCACTACTTATATTCTTAGTTTTAGTCTATGTATTATTCTCATTTTTATTTTATTAGTCTATTCTTAGCCTATTACCTGTCACCACACCCCTGTAACAGTGTGTGTGTGTGTGTGTGTCTCCTGCAGGCGTGGCGAGCGAGGCGCCGTCCCCCGCGGTGTCGGTGAGGCCCTACTTCCTGTCCCCCGGCGGCAGGAACATCACGGCCACGGTAGGCCAGACTGCCTACCTGCTCTGCCGCGTGGCCCAGCTCGGCGACACCCAGGTGAGACAGAGGGAGGGGGGAGGAGGGGGGCAGGGAGTGTAAGAGGAGTGGAAGGGACACAGTTGAGGCTCCGGTGAGGGCGTGGAGGAGGGAGTAGGAGGGCGTGGAGGAGGGAGTGGGAGGGGCTGGAGGAGGGAGTGGGAGGGCTGGAGGGACACAAGAGGTGAGGGAGGAAGTAGATGTTACCTGGGCAGTGGGACGGGCAGGCTAGAGGGAGAGGAAGGTCAGGAAGGTGTTAGATCAGTCAACCAAGAGTCCTAAATGTAGAACGGTCTCTCCCGGTACGGCAATAGACACAGCAAGGCCAAGAAATTTAGGTCTCTCTCTTTCTCTTGACCTTGAGACAAAATATATAGACGCGCAGGCTGGTAAAACTCGCGTGAAAAGAAAACACTGAGGTCATCACCCACGAGGCGCTCCCTATGGCTCCGTTACCTTCCACTCCTAACTTTGCGGTGACGTGAAGGGCGTGCTGGCCTTCCTCGCGTCCTCTGAGTGGCAGTGTTCCTCCTGGGAGCGGCGGGCGCGGGTACACACGGCC
>JACEEZ010005883.1:95000-102500 GCA_016584305.1 Chionoecetes opilio
CTTTTGTAAAAAGCGCGCGAAAAAAAAAATCTTCCCTCCAACAGGGCTACGACTGTTATTGATGACATCAGAACAGGGACGCCCGCAGACACTCTGTCTGACACCTGTCGGCAAATGTTATGATGAGCGATTGTACTTCGGTGTCAGACAGTGAATCTGTCGCTGTGACAGATTTAGAGTACGATGCTCAATCTGACACCGAAAGAAATGACGCATGTCGCGTATACTATGAGGAAAACGAACCTCAGTTTGTCATGGGATCCTATATGTTTGAGCCCGAGTACGAGGTGGATGAACAGGTGTTAGCAGAGCCTGAGGTTCAGCAGGAGGACCTGGCACTTCTCCAAAACATGGATTGGTAAATAAGATTAAACCATGTGTGTGTGGGAATCACAATGAAGGTACTTTCGAGAAAATCCTATGGTTAGTTTTGGAGTTACAGTCAAACGTCATTACTCGGAAACCACATACTAGCATTAACTACAGCATAGAGTTGGAAAATATGCGGGCGGAAAGGCAGAAAGTGTGACAGCCACACCACCACAGGGTCTCTCACCACAGGGCACGCCCACTCCAAAACTGGTTTACTTGGTTTACTTGGTCTTGTTAAGAGGCAAAGCCTCACAGTCGTGGTGGTCCACCGCTGCTGCCAGTCCTGGCGTCCCTGTCTAACAAAGCCACCTGGTCTGGTATGGTGTTGGACTGAGTCACTGTCTTACGGGGGGGGGCGCCGCCCTTGTCCAGCACACCCGTGTACACAGGCTCACCTCACACTCGTCGTCCCAACCCACACACTGGGTAGGCGACTAGTCGCGCTGCACACTCTCACCCAGTCTTTCACCCGATGTGTACCCTCACTACACACCGTTTCTCAATACAACTGCTCGCCCCAACACACTATAGGCGTGTATCACCCTACACACGCCACTCCTTTCCGTGTGCAAACTTTTCTCGAAAGGCACAGCTGTCTTGCTGCACCCATAAAGGATGCATGCATGTGGCATATAGCAAAAAAAATCTATCAGAAACACCCAAATATCTTCAAGTACTATATTTATCTCTGTGTTTACGTACCTCTCTGATCAGCGCGGGAAGATGAGCCTCCCTGATGCTACGTCACCGAGCCTGAGCCTGAGTGTCTGCAAACCTTGAGAGCGTTTTGAAAACTCGGGGAATTTGCAGATTTTGATTGCGGATTATTTAAAAACGGCTGACTGGATACAAAAAGTGACGACGTATTGTTGATATACTCGTTAATGGCTATGATTTGATTGCATTAAATCAGGAATGATGAAATGGTCTGGACGATTACTTTAAGTTTTTTTCAAACTTGGTACTGGATGTAGTGTTGGTAATAAGTGACTTAATGCGAACTATTGATATAATGTCATAAATGCATGTTACGGATATGGTTTTTACGTGGCTATCAGGGTTCGAAAAGTCTTGCCCATCAGCGCCACCTGGATGCTCGTTGCCCTGGCGCCGGGGCCTCCGGGTGGCTCTGAAGGGTCGCTGCTCCATCACGCGGCGCCAATGTTTGGATGCCGCCGCTGCGCACACTCGCCCATGCTGTGTTTGCTGTTCTTGTGATGTTTACTCTAAGTACAAAGCTTGTTTCTGCTCCGAGAGAAGTCTAACTGATTGTTATTAAGTGGAGGAAAAGTAAGAATTCATCCTATGTATACGAAATTAATTATAAGACATACATATTCGTGGAACGGAATGAATCTATAATATGTATTTGATCATATGAATATGAACAACTTTGTTGCCTTGAATGTGGAGGAAGCTGCACTAAAAGCCCTGCAGCCGGTGGTGCTAATTGCGAGGTACACACGAACACACGTATTTCATGACGTGTGTATGTGTCAACGTGAAATATTTCATACTGAGAGATGCCAGGCGTCGCCCAAACATATATTGAGATTCATTCTTAAAAGGTTGTTAAATACTTTAACTTCCATTTCCACAGCGCATTTACGTTCATAAACATAATTTTAAAATAAAATCTTACTAAGTTTTGTTGACATCGTCTGTCTTCAGGACGTTCCATAAAACAAAATGTCAAGGTATTGCATTGAAATATGCACCAATTTGAGATAGTGTCAGTAAACATTGCATCAATATTCTTTTTAAAACCATGGAGCGCCAATCACACAGCTCTCCAGCCTTTTCTACGACATTTCTCAAGCAATGTTATCCCTGAGATCACTTTGAAGATTGCCAAGTGCATCGTCCTCACTCCCTGTACCGTACAAATCACCAAACAAAATTTTGAAACTATAAGATAAGGACAAAAAATAAGGTCAGGTCTCATAGTTTTCCTGATCAAGTAAATCACCAAAAAAAAATAGAATAAGTGTATTTTTGAAACTATGACAAAATTTTGAAACTATGTAAAAGATCAAAGAAAAAAAGTCAGACCTATTTTCTTGATCAACTAAATGATCACTAAGCAAGTAAGAATAAGTGTATTTTTGCAGCACTTACTGTTGGATATCAGTAAATAACACGTACAGTACATGCCGCCAGCCTCACAACAACACTGCCGCTGCTGGCTGCCGGACGACACCGGGACTCCAGGACCAGCACGCTGTACTGGTCCTCATTGGAAGCATATCAAACGCCGGGTAATCACATAAACGGTCATAAGTTTCCGGCACAATCATAAAGTGTGCCGGTTATTATGCTTCAGTGCTCACAAAGTATATGAATTTAACAAAGTGCACCAACATAATTCGTAAACTTAATTACATTTATGCCGGAAAAAATCCCTGCGTTCTAATTATTTCATTAGACAAAGGAAGATAGAGAGAAAATGCATAACCACTAACGAAACATTTATATTCCGGGAAAGATTATTCCTCGTAAATCTTCGTTCCTGCGCGAGAAAAGTAACAACAACCACAAAAAAAAAAAACGCATCTGCGGCTACCAACATTACCACACTGAAAATCTTAACGAAAATCCCAAATCCACCGACAACTTAAACATGTCTGAAATTATTCCAAAATATCTTGAGGGTAATAATACTTCGTCAAACTGTGATACGTCTGGAAAAAGCCATTAAAGCCTCGATAAACTAAGTTAATAATAATGCCTCACTTATTTCAATGCATCCTTACATATTCATAAACCGACCAGACGCTCAGTAAGAACAACAAAACATATTGAGTCTTTCCGAGTGAATGAAGCGGAAAAGTCAACGCGGCGGCTTCTGTCAGACCCAGCGATGTATGGTTTCCGTGAGAACCGTCTCAGAAAAACCCAATCATGAAATATAGAAGAAACACACGGCAATAATAACCACACTATCGCTTTGTCTGTAGGTCTGTTTGTCCTCCAGGTTTCCACAATACGGTTTTCTTCCAGTGGTGTTCAGGGTCTCGTAAAAAGAACCGAGAGTAAAATTTTGTAATAGTCAAAGGTAGTCTCCTGGGCTGCATAAGGTTTCCAGTAGCCTTCAGCAGCCTCAGGGGGATCGAACCCTTCTCCGTTTTCTTCCTGCAGGGTTATAAGTAATAGGAAACCATCGCTCAAAACTAAAAAGAAAGAAAAAGTGCACACAATTGACGCTCACCACCTCCATCTTTTTCCTTATTTCCTCAATCTCTCACTTCTTTCCTCGCTTATTCACGCTTTACACACACATAGACACAAATGCGTGATAAAAACATTGATAAATAAGGAAACAATCGAAAAAATATGAAATAGACCTAAAGAAAGATAGACAGCAAGAATCAACGAGAAAATTGGGCAAAAGAAAAACAAACAAATGAATAGGCAAGTAAAAAAACGACTTAAATTAAGCATAATAAGAACATGAGAGAAAAGGAACGAGATAAAAAGATAAAGAAAAAAATACATATGAAAGTAAGAAAGAGAGCGATAGGGCATCTCTCTCTCTCTCTCTCTCTCTCTCTCTCTCTCTCTCTCTCTCTCTCTCTCTCTCTCTCTCTCTCTCTCTCTCTCTCTCTCTCTCTCTCTCAAGTCAATGACCTCTGCAGATCTACCACCTCACACGGCTCAGACGCACGCATGAAATCCGAGGCTGAAGCACGCCTAGACTGTAACACTTGTGTTGCTACAAGTTTGAGGGCGTGAGGCCGCGCTCGGGAAGTTTGGAGGTAAAAGACGCGGCGAGGCTGGCGGGGAGGCGGGTCAAGGCGTGTGGTGTTTCTCCGGCAGCGTGACTCCGGGAAAGGCGAGGCGGCAGTAAGTGGAGACGGAAGCATGCAGGCGGATTAAGTTCGAGGCGTGCAAGGTGATTTAACTTGACAGGGAAGACGAAAGAGGGGGAAATAAATATGCAGCATGTAATCTAATTTACGTACAGCAAAAAACGGTTGGATGTGAGTTGTATGATTTAAAGAAATGGAAAACAAAGGAAGAATGGAAGGGAGGAAAGAAGTGGGCAAGAGAGCGAACGAACAAGCGAAGGGAATGAAGGAAATGAAAGAAAAAAAGGAGGGAAGAGAAAAGGGGAGTTAATAAAAGAAAAGAAAGAAAAGAAAGAAAGAAAAGGTAAAGGAAAATTTGTTTGTTTACGCAAAAAGTGGCGCGGCTTCATTTCAAGGGGAAGACAGATGGTTTAATTAGAGACGTGAATTAATCTCATGATATACAATTATAAGCAAATTACATGAAGCGTGCAGGTGGCGCCACGTCGGAAAAAAATAAGATTAAGCAATGAGAGAATAGCTGAGTTAAAGGGTCGAGAGGCAAGATGACACAGGTAAGATGGTAGGCAGGTAGGCAAGTCAGGTAGGTAAAGGCAGGTAGGTAAGTGATGTAGGTAAAGTCAGGTAGATAAAGACGAGGTGGGCAGGTTTCCCGACGAGACAGATAGTATGTTAAAGATTGAACAGGTCAGCAAATGGCCAGACAGGTGAGCACGAAACATCCGGAAAGTTAAGGTGAAGGTTGTGACGTGTGAGACAAGCCAGGCAGAGGGAGGGGAGGAAGGAGGGGGAGCAGACGAGACAGACAGAAGGAGGGGAGGAAGGAGACGGAGCAGACGAGACCAACAGAAGGAGAGGAAGGAGGGGGGAGGGGCGCTGCCGGAGTAGAGGAAGGCAGGTATGAGCAGGTGGGGTTTTGGGGGGGACAGTTCATGAGGTAAAAGCTTAGCCTCACGCAGCAGACATAAAAGTTTGAATCAAGAAACTTCAGAAAAAACATGATACAGGTCCTCCTCGACATGAAGGCAGGAGATGCATGAAAGGACCTTTTTTATCAAGTTGCTGATAAGGCGTCACTTTCTTATCAGCGGCTGCATTCAACACACTGATGAGATTGCACGCGTTCTGAAGGGAAACCCGAGATGAGTGGCTTGGAGGCCATCACTCAAGGGCGAGGAACAAGGAGGTGAGGTGGTGAAGGGGAGAAACAACTTACTAACAACTAACTAACTAACAACTAAACTAACTACTAAACAACTAACTAAACAACTAACACAGCAAAGACGCGATAGAGCAGTGACTCAAGTGACTGGAGAACCAAACAACGGCGCGACGGTGTAGTAACTTAACTTAAGTCAGTTACTCTGACTGAGTGACTGAGCAGTGGAATTATTAAAGAAAAGGCCAAAAATAAGTAAACAATGAGTAAGTTCCATCAATATTAAGCCAAACAACGACACATTAGACTGACGCAATAGCCAATCATAACACATTGGACCGAGATAGTCGAGTGATAAAAAAAATGTATAACTACATCTAAACAATATAGTAAAAACCACACATCTGACTGACTCAATAGCTAAACATTACATCGAGATAAGTGATAAATAATTGAATAAATAAGTATACTACATCTAAACAATAAAGTATACAACTAAATCGTAAGACCAGATCATCAAGTAGGCCGTGTCACCTTCCTTCCCCTAAACAACCACACACAAAGGTCACACGTCCCTCGCCATGGAGGTAGTATGCTACCTCCATGTCCCTCGCCCCTTCAGTCTGCGGCCGGCACAGCCCACACACACACACACACACAGCGCCCGGACGCAGGCGACCTTCAGGTGAGGGAAGGAAGGTCAGGCGTCAATCCAAGTCATCTCCTGCCACATGTCGGACTTCTTTCATTTCTTTGTGTCCTTTGTCGAGTCTTTACCGCCCGCAGCCCCCCCCCTGTCCCTGCCCCCCCCCTCCCTCCGCCACCACCATCCGCAGCCGCAACCCCCCCTACCCCGGCACCCTGACACAAAGAGCACCTTTCACGCTCATTCACCTCGTCAGCCAGTCATCGCCCTTCTTCTATACCTGCTATGTACAGGTGTACCTGCACTAATCATGAGCCACAAGATTCAGAATACTACGTCCTCAGACAAAAATTCATACCTGGTTGAAACTTGTATTTTTCCCACATTGGAGTACCCACCTTACCTTCTAATCACACGCTCAAATAATACCATATTAGCACTACAACTCATACAAAATAAAACACTTCATATTTGCCATGAATGCAAGATGTCCTTATAGAAGAAACAGTGAACAACTCAACAAACATTCATAACCGAAAACACTTCAACAGTTTTTGACAGAGGGATCCACACAGAAAACAGACCCATTGAATTCATAAACGACAAATTCTATAAGGAATCTATCACACACAGATCCTTAATTGTCAACATGATTGGCAAAAAAACCCATCATAATCATCAGTAAGGGAACAGAACCACTCTGCACAAGAAACTAAAAACAAGTAATGATAAGACTTACCTTATCCTGCCGACACTTAGAAGGAAACATTTGCAACCATCGCAAGACAGCCTGATGAAGAAAAATTGCAAATATTTAAAAAAAAAGGGAGAAAAAGGGTATAGAAGATAACTAAAAAAAAAGAAGTTACTGTTTCACTCTTTCTGATAAATAACAGCTGTATGTCAAAATATAATGATATTTGATGATATTAAAATTATATAAAATTTCTGGTAAATAACATGTAGTAGCTATGTCATAATGTAAAAAATGGGTTGTGGCTTTGGCTGGCAAAAAGAAAGGTCTTGCTGGGCAGGGTTTGCTGGTGAATCTATGGAATGACAGTCAGTTTGGTTAGACAGGATGTACACCATAGACCTGCCAATGGCCAATTAGTCAGGGATCCAGTCACCAAACTTTTGAGAGAACCTGACATGGCATGCTATACTTTTCTTTGTGTTTTTACTATTAATTTGGACATTAAGGTCTGTGGAATGAGAGGTCTGCTCTGGCGGAAACGTTGCAGAAAAAAATTGTGCCCATTTTTGTATATGCGGGCTTTGTTTTTATCGAAAAATGTGAAAAGCTTTTTTTCCATAAAATCCTCAGTGGATTGTGTATGCTGTCAATAAATGCAACCACGTTTCACTGACCACTTGTGTTCACAATATTAAGTTGAGAAATACACTTACTTAACTGTTCACAATAATTTATAATCATTTTAATGCAAGAGCGCCCCCTATTTTCTTTTTTTTCATTATTTTCATTTATCTTTCATTAGAAAGCAACTATTCCC
>JACEEZ010005883.1:120000-122500 GCA_016584305.1 Chionoecetes opilio
ACCTGACGGCATCTGTGTCCCCGCTGTCGTGCAGGTGAACAGTTTTATGCAGGCAGAGGAGGAAGGAAGGAAGGCCACGCGTGCTTAATGGATCACGAGCCACCGGTCCTGGAGGCAACCCGACATTGCTTGGCACACGCGCTCTCTAGTATGCACACCTCATCCCCTACTTTTCTCCCCGCGTGTTACGTACATTTATATTCTTTATTGTATTTTTTTTTTTTCATATCTATATATTTTGTGTATGTATATATGCTGATTAGTTTTCTCTGTCCGTCTGTTTCTGTCTGTCTGTCTGTATCTTTATAATTCTGTCTGTCTGTCTAAGTTTGTCTGTTTGTCCAAGTCTGTCTGTCTATTTATGTTTGTCCGTCTGTCTGTCTGTCTGTCTATTTATGTTTGTCTGTCTGTCTGTCTGTCTGTCTGTGTCTGTCTGTCTGTCTGTCTGTCTGTCTGTCTGTCTGTCTGTCTGTCTGTCTGTCTGTCTGTCTGTCTATCTGTCTGTCTGTCTGTCTGTCTGTTTGTCTCTGATTGAATTATATGTAAATACAAAATCAACACAGAAGAGAGTGAGTTAGAGAGAGTGGAGGCATTAACAAAACAAGACAACACGGAAAGTCTCTATAAAGTCGTATCTCCAAGACACTCTGCAGGGCGAATGAATCAGTAAATACGGATCAAAGAGTGAACAAGAATGAATAAGGGCCATATGCAAGAAATTTTCTCGACCCGTTGCATCGCGTTTCGGCAAGCATGAATAATTTGAAAACACTCCACCTGTTGCGTTCCACTGGTTGCGTTGTCCATCCCTTGTTCTCTGTCCTTATTCCATCATATTTCTTCCCAGACCATTACAGGCGAGTTTTCAACATAACCGAGAGTGATATACATACACTGTGAATGCACACGTGTCATAATTAAGGTAAAATTAGGTGCAGGAGGCCTTATATTGTTGTGCTAGGTGGTGACGAGGGAGAGCGGCGGTGGTGGAGGTGGTCCGCCATATTGCTTTGTGGCGACTGGCGGGACGTTCAAATGTACGCACAAGCATCACTCAGGCCCATTTTTTCTACATCAACGCCTCAGATAAGTGGCGAACACTAACAAAACTATTATTTTAATGGCAGAAATGATCAATTAGGCTAGTAAAAGGAATTAGATAGGTGTAAAACAGTCAAAATACTGATGCCGCCTTAGACTCGCTTGTGTTGGTACGACTGCCCAAATCTCCACTGGCCGGGCATTTCTTGACTATCCCACCGGTGGAGATACGACGGTCGGGAATCTCCACCTGCCGGGATTTGACGATAAGATAAGATTTTCATCCTATCTAGACGCTTTGCAAGTACCAACTACAAGGTTATTGACTATACAAAGCACCGCCACGTCAGCACGAACTAGGCGGACTCGAACCGCTGACCGAATGCACAGGGACGCTGCACATTGCGAGCTCACGTCTCTACCAACCTTGCCACCCTGACGGGCCCGGGATTTGACGAGCATTCTTGCATTTAGCCCTATGTCAACATAACGGAGGCTAGTGACACCTGACTGGATTTTCTAACACCACGTCCTCCCTCTCTAAGAAGCCGCGGGAAACTGCACAAAATGCTCCCTGAAAAAAAAAGCTCCTCCCATTGAAAAGTGTTGAGACAAATGGATAGAAGAGAAGGAAGAAGCGACATATAGAAGGGAGAGAAGGAAGAAAGGAAGGAAGGAAGGAAGGAAGGAAGGAAGGAAGGAAGGAAGGAAGGAAGGAAGGAAGGAAGGCAAGGAGAGGAGACAATGGATGGAAGAGAAGGAGGAAGCGATAAATAGAAGGGAGAGAAGGAAGGAGAGGAGACAATGGATAGAAGAGAAGGATGAAGCGATAGATAGAAGGAAGGAAGGAAGGAAGGAAGGAAGGAAGGAAGGAGAGGAGACAATGGATAGAAGAAAAGGAAGAAGTGATAAATAAAGAATTTGAATTAAAGTTGATCAAAGATATGAAGACATGCATGATTCGCTTTTAATGTTTACGTAGGAAGCAAAGTTTATAGAAATGAAAGTGAGGTTCTCGAATTTATAGGTACTGTTCAAGGCACAAAAGTAACACCCAATGAAACAGCTGCAAATACATAGATATACTTATAGAAGAAGGTCCTACGTATACACAGAATGGAAAGTATTCAGTAAACACAAAGTAATGGTGACGTATTCCATTGCAACATGCTTGAAACGTGGAATCAATACTCAGCACGTACTTATATACAAACAAAGACTACTGCATACAATGGAAATGAAACGCGGAAGACAAACCAGCGGCGAATGGTCTGACAAACACAAAGAATAATGGAAGAAAAATCGAAGTTCGGCAAATTCCACTTCTCGGCCTTTTAGTTAAGATGAAAGTGTAGTTAGTGTACGTTTAAATAGCCAAGGGAAGAGTTGACAAGATTGTTAACTAAGGAGACAAAGTTGAAGAGGACCTATGGAGCGATACTAAGCGTCAAAGGTCACA
>JACEEZ010005883.1:127500-132500 GCA_016584305.1 Chionoecetes opilio
GCCTTGAGAATGTTATGTAGCAATTAGTGACGAGGAAATAAGTTGTTGTGAAGGTGACAAACAACGGGCGAGTAATAGGTTGTTGTTGTGGTTGTTGTTGTCTTGGTCATCATTATTTCTATCTGTGTCATCATCATCATCATCATTATTATTCTTTATCAATTCCAATCATTATCACCCTCCTTAGCATCTTCCTTACTGTTTTTGTAGCCGTGTCTCACCACCTTAAACAACATTACTAAAAAAGTCCTTCCGATCAGACTAGACATTATAATACAACATGTCTAATATAACGATGATACACAATAGTCACCTCACTAAACAGCCAGAACCCCTCAACATCCTATTGCGGGCGATAACACCCTTGGAAACAGCTACATTTTAATCCTTACTAGTACAGTAGTCGTGGCAGCTCGTCTTAAGAAGGGACGAGGACTGGCGGTTGGTTGTTAATATTTGATTTAGTGTTGTTTATCGCCACCAGGGAAGCACCAGTGTTGCCGTGTAGGCCAGGAAATAAGCACCAAAAAAGTGCCGAGGTTGGACAAAAATGTTAATAAAGCAATTTCACCTGAAATGGGTTCTTTGGGGGTATCTCTAACCACACAAAAAAGTCCACTCGAATCCACCAATGGCAAATACTCGTTTTCACTGAAAATCCTAGATGCCCGCCGCCGCGGAAGGTAAAATATTGAAATAGGCATAACTTTGCTGAAAATCAACATAGAAACACAAATAAAGTGTCTAATCCTACTAATTTTGAGGTGCTCTTTCATTTAAAGTTACTTTGGAAGAGATTGGAGGATGTGTTCATATTGAAATCCTCGAAAAATCAAAATTTTGGCCTAAAATTACCCTAAAATGAGCAAAATTAATTGTCTGAACAACCGGCTATAATCTCTTACATATGTATTATTGTATTGTGTATATTGTGTATGTATTTATGTATATAAATATGTATATGTGTATATTCCAAAGTGACTTTCAAACACATTAATTTATTTATAGTCCCGTTTCATCATCATCGTTTTCCACCTCATTTTCTTCAATATCCACAGGTGGACCGTTCAAACAGGTAATGCCCTTGCATTGACCACAAGCTGGAGTGCAATGGAGCCCATTTTTGCGGCATGTACATGTTCTTGTGTTGCAATTTCCACCACAATTGCATCGCATTATCTTAAGTAGTCGATCAGGTGCCGACGGCTGAGACATTTTTACGGGATATAAGCCAGAAGGAGAAGTCGTCCAGCCCCATTCTTCTGCAGGAAGATCATTACCAAACCATGCCTGAACCTGATGGTATGCGCGATGACTATGGAAAATGGCTGCATCAGATGTTGGCGGAAGCTTCTCTGGCGACACATACTGCGTGGCAGTACCCACTTTCTGCTGAAACTTGTCCACTCTTGCCGAGTCAAGGCTCAGAGATGTTGTGCAGCCATAGATGATCAACAAGGCATCTTCTCCAGCTCTTTCTATTTCTGCTTTAGATGAAGATGGAGACATGAATATTGAACTACACCGCTCTAGTTCTGCATATTTCTTGAGTACTGACACTGCCAATCCCATAAGGTCTAGACGTAGTGTCACACCCACTGAAAGCGTGCAGAAAGAGCAGGGCGCCAGAGAGTAATGGGTCAAGCTTCTTTGCCAAAGTTGGCTTAACCCAAGGGCGTGGATTCAGTGACAGCACTCGACTTCTCTTCCTGCTCTCAAGACCTGTGTGTGCCAATATAAGCCAGTCCATTTTCGCGATAGCTGGTTTATCTATGGATACACCTAATGGACATCGTGAATTAGCAGCAGCCAGGATACGTCGTGACATGAGTGATATACAGAAGATTCTCCAAGTGTTCCTTGAGCGTGGCGTATTCAACAAACCATCAAATAAGACTGTAAGTCTATCAACTGGCTTGGTGGCAAATGATTCTGTGAATGCATATGAGGCTCAAAGTGTTGGAAAGAAGATCCTTGATTCCATGATCGGACAATCTGTCGCAGAATACAAGTTTTCTCAGAAGAATCAAGTTAAGACCCTGGCATCAGCTACTCATGTGAAAACATCTTCTGGTGCCCAAATCGAGATGGATTCACAGCGTCTCTATCAGCGTCTTCTTCTTACATGTTTCAATGGTGACATACCACTTCCAGATCTCTTCCGATATGAGATGTGCTCTTTCCCACCATCTCTCTTTGACAACCATGTGTGCATGAGGATGGGGGATAAATCGGAAATCATTCACCATCTCCTCAAGCTTGTTCCAGAGAGCAGTAGTGCAACGTCCTGTGACATGAGTATGCAGTACATCAGCAACAGCCAGAACCTTCACCATCCTATTACGGGCGATAACACCATTGGAAACAGCTTGATTCTAACCCTTATTGATACACAGTGGTCATGGCAGCTCATCTTAGGCAGGGACAAGGAGTGGTGGCTGGTTGTTAATATTTGGTTTAGTGTTGTTTATCGCCACCAGGGAAGCACCAGTGTTGCCGTGTAAGAGTTGGCGTCAAGGGGTGTTGTTGGTACTACTACTCAGTAATGATGATGATTGAAATAATAATTAGGATAATGACAACATAATAATAACAATAATAATAACATTAGTGACAATAATATCAATCATAACAATAAACAATAACAAAGGCAGTGCATCACAGCGCGTGTCAGTGTTTGGTGGTGCTGTTCCGCCGTGACTTCTGTTCCGTCGCGGCGTCAAAACATCACCTTTGTTCTGTAGTCATATGTTGGTGCTCGACACACACAAAAAAAAAGGAAAAAAAGGTAAAAATAAAAACGCAAATGCATAAAAATTCTTCAAACGCTTTGTATGTATTTTCAAACTTCAAACAGTACACACACACACACACACACACACACACACACACACACACACACACACACACACACACACACACACACACGCACACGCACACACACACACACACACACACATACACACTTACACACACACACACACACACAACAAGAATAACAAACTTTTCCTCTTTTTTCCCCTCAGCCACTCTCGTCGTCACGCCATCTTCCCCTCTGCCTTCCCTCACCTCCCAATCACCCGTCTGTCCCTTTATCCCCTTCCCTTAACACACCACCGGCCCTTCCTTCCCCTCACACTCTCCCCTTATTACCCCTTCTCTGCCCGCCTCCTCCCCTTCCTCAACACACCGCCACACCTCCCCTTTCCACCCCTTCTCCCACACGCCAACCCATTGTAAGATTGCTGAATGCCGCATGGGTGGTGTGCTGGTGCCGCCCGTGTTTAAGCCGCCCACGCCACGCCCACGACCTTCTTATCTCCTCCAGGGCGTTGGTGATAGAAGTCAGGTCAGCATAGATAGATAAATAGATAGATAATGTACCGTCAATAACACTATACTCGCCACTGCACTAATGTGGCCAGGCGCCATATACGTATTACGAACTTTAGCATCACCACTGATTCGTATGTGCCACTGAAGACAGGTACATAATATAAACTACTGTACATGCCTCTTCAGTGGCACATACAAATCAGTAGTGATGCTAAAAGTCGTAATATACGGCGCCTGGCGATATTAGTGCAGTAGCGACTATAGTGTTATTGACGGTAGATAGATATTTTATTGACCACAAGCAAAGAAAATAGATAACACCAAAGTATACAGTGCAGATAACATAGATGGTCCGGAAATGTTATATATACACTCAAACTGAGGCACGCGGGGTAACCTGTGGCTCCAGGGCCCCGGGGGCATCGTGGTCATGGATTATGAAGGCCGCCGCGGCTGCCTCGCGAGGGCCCGGCACTACTTTTCCTCTTTCCCACTTCCGAGCCCAACTTCTTGCCTTCCCTTAAGCACTGCCGGGCAAGGACATATTTTTCGGTTTGCAGGTCGGACGGAGCTTCCTCTTCCCCATCAGGAGGAAAGGACGAGGTAAAAGTGTGGGACATATACGGCAGCCGAGCAAGTTTCATTGATGGCAATTATAATATCAGCCGCAGCGCCACGCAACTCGTCCCTTCTCCCAGCGGACGAGGGCGTGCCGCGGTGACTCCCGAAGGACCAGACCCGTAAGGCGCTCCTCGTCCCAGAGAACAGATACGCGTGTCTTCAGCGAGCAACAACGTTGGGTGACAAGATACTGCGTCCTTCCCACACTCCTTCACCTCGCCACACCGCCCCTTGCACCTCCAGGCCTCCCGCCACGCCAGGACACCGCCGCTACAGCCTGTCTGACACCCACCCTTACCCGCCTCTCCGCCCTCCTCCCCGTCACTCCACCCTCTTGACTGCTGCCAAGGTTTCACGGTTTTTTATCGGTACAATCCTTTTTGCGACAAGTTACTGGCTGCTCCCTCCGTGCCGGAGAGACTACCGACGGCTCACGGCTCAAAGGGAACAGTCCCGACGAGGCCACGGACACGGTTATAATTCTGACATACATCCCAGCATCACCACCACCACCATCGCCTGCCCTGCGAGGGGACGGATGGAGGGGGACGGGGACATGAACACCGACACTGCAATACTTGTAATAACACGATAAGCCACAATAACACCCCTTCCATTACCCTCCAAAGGTAGGCAGTGTCCGCGGCGCCCATGACATCCCTTCCCTTCAACCCAGATCTGAACACACGCCAGCAGGAATCATTCAAAGACAAACAGAAAACAAGGTGGGAAAAAGAGAAACAAAACTCTCAGAACAGCACCACCCGTCAGTCTTTAGGGGCGTGGGAGACGTGAAGGGGCGGGGGGACGGTGGGGAGGAGAGGAGAGGAAGGGGGACTCAGGTAACATCCCCCCCCATAGTGATGCCACGTTAACTAAGGGAAGCGAGGCGAGAAACAGCCAGAAGGGGAGGTGGAAGGAGGACTGAGGGGAGGAAGATAACAAGGGAGAAGAGGATGAGAGAGAAAGAGAGAGAGAGAGAGGAGAGAGAGAGAGAGAGAGAGAGAGAGAGAGAGAGAGAGAGAGAGAGAGAGGAGAGAAAA
>JACEEZ010005883.1:145000-155000 GCA_016584305.1 Chionoecetes opilio
ATATACCACAGCAAACTTTGGTTCTGTAGTGAAACGCTGACCTTTATTTCAAACCATTGTTTCTCGTTGTTATGAGAGTTCAAAAAGGTTCTCATGGCTAATGATACCGAATTACAGTAAGTATACCGATACAGAGCATAGACCATTATATCTCTGGACTGTTCACGCGACAATGTTTTAAAATTGCCAGGCTGCATAGCGGACTGCGGCCCGCCCGACAAAGAGATATAGTGGTCTATGGACTATCATATAGACTGGTTTATCAGTATATATGATATACTGTAAACTTCGTAAATGTTTGTTCTATAATATTATCAAATAAAAAAACAGTAAAACACGCTAAAGAAATGCCATTACGAGACTCTGATTCATTTCAACTCTTCGCCACTTAAAACTTTGCAAGTCAACTTTTATCATGAAGGGTATCAATAGAAGCGCAATTTTATCAGCTTTCCATTGATGTATTTCGTTTTCTCATAAATGAATTAGAACCATGCATAAATTAGCATTAAATAAATAAATAAAATCATCAATCGGGTAATTTTCCCGATTGAAGAGGTTATTTATTTATTTAACGCTAATTTATACATGGTTCTAATTCATTTATCAGAAAAATAAATATGTAAGTAAATAAATAACATCATCAATCGGGAAAATTACCCGATTGATGATTTTATTTATTTATCTAACGCTAATTTATGCATGGTTCTAATTCATTTATCCGAAAACGAAATATATCAATGGAAAGCTAATAAAATTGCGCTTCTATTGTTACCCTTCATGATAAAAGTTGACTCGCAAAGTTTCAAATGACGAAGAGTTAAGAGAATATTAAGTTCATGCATATTTCTTCAGAGTCTCGTAATGGCATTTCTTTAGCGTGTTTTACTGTTTTTTATTTGATAATATTATAGAACAAACATTTACGAAGACTACAGTATATCATATATACTGATAAACCAGTCTATATGATCCGTATATATATATATATATATATATATATATATATATATATATATATATATATATATATATATATATATATATATATATATATATATATATACTATATATATATATATATATATATATATATATATATATATATATATATATATATATATATATATATATATATATATATGAATCCGAGCGGCCCTCCGACTTCAGACCCTTATGCGACAGGCCGATATTCCGTGCGCAGTCCAGGTTTACAGTGGTCTATGTCCAGAGATATAGTGGTCTATGAGTGGGTTCATTCAGGGCGGCACGAGGTGCGTCGGTCAGCCACTCTCTTTCCCCTCACACCCTCGTCCCCTCACACCATGGAGGTAGAATGGGTGGAGGCGCCCTTAGCCGCGCGGGTTGAAGTCAGTGAACTGTCAGTCAGCCATCATGCTGTGGGCTAAGGCAGCCCATATACTGTAACTCTACTGCCTTCCTTCCCTCCTTCTCTCCTTCTCTCCCTCCCTTCCTTCTCTCCTTCCCTCCCTCCCTTCCTTCCCTCCTTCCCTCCCATATCCCTCCTTCCCTCCCATCCCTCCTTCCCTCCTTCCCTCCCTCCCTTACTTCCCTCCTTCCCTCCTCTCCTTCCCTCCCTCCCTTCCTTCCCTCCCATATCCCTCCCATATCCCTCCTTCCCTCCCATCCCTCCTTCCCTCCCTCCCTTACTTCCCTCCTTCTCTCCTTCCCTCCTTCTCTCCCTCCCTTCCTTCCCTCCCATATCCCTCCCATCCCTCCTTCCCTCCTTCTCGCCCTCCCTCCCTCCCTTACTTCCCTCCTTCTCTCCTTCCCTCCTTCTCTCCCTCCCTCCCTCCCTTACTTCCCTCCTTCCCGATTTTTGTCCACGTGAACACTTTAATAATTAATGGGAGGGACGTCACCTAGAATAGAGGGACAGTGTTGAAGTGCACTTGTAAGGGTTAAGTTTTTATGTGGAGAGAAATAGACGCGCAGCGCTTCCCTACGCCAACACTATTATACGTTCACTTCCAAGGCAGGAGTGTCGCTCCTTGTGTGTTCTGCTATGGTGAATAGCTGTGTTGCATTTGGCTGCAATGAAAGAGCGAACAAAACATCTGACCCATCCATTACATTTCACCAGTAAGTTATTCATTTGTTGTTTTATAAAATTATGTTTCAAACAAACGTGCATGTATTTGATAGACAAAGACAATGACCTTGTTAGAAAAGTGTGATAACTACTGCACCACTGGGTTGGCAATTGTGTTACTGATAATAATAATAGTGGCGGTAGCTTTAGTAATAGTATATAAGTGTTAGCGATTGTGTTCGTAGGGTTTATATTAATAATTGCGGGATGCTGAGAACCAAAATGTACACTTCCCTCCTTCCTTTTTCCTTTCCCCTACTGATTGATCTAAGTGCTAAGAACATCTTTACAGGCTACCAAAGGACTCGTGCATACTTCAGCAGTAACACAGAAGTATAATTTCACACACCATGATATCATTAAGTGCAAACAGTGTAAAAAGTGAAAAGAAAGAGTGGGTATCTCAGTCACCCAGTGCGTGACATTGCCCACAGCAGTGTGGCGGACGGGGGAGAAAAGTGGCTTCACCAGACAACACAGGCCGCGCGGCTCAAGGCGCCTCCATTCATGTTTCCTCCAAGCCTCACACCCTCGGCCGGTATAAAATGCCTCGCCACTCACACCCCTGCCTTCCTCCTTCCCTGCACACCCATTTCCTGCCTCACATGCCGCGGCCCGCACTCTCTCTACTCTTTTAACTCCCTCACCACACACACACACACACCCACACACACACACAAAGCCACGATCACGTCCTCCCGTGGGACATCGATGGACGGATAATGTGACACTCAATACCTGAAGGGGAGTTAATGTTTTCGCCTCACGCCGCCGCGGTGCTTGGTGGCGGGGGGCGCATCTCGCGGGGCGGCACCGGGCACACCCAAGGCCTCCTAGAACACCTAGGTCTTCTAGGAGGCCTTGGCACGCCACACACCCCATGCTATAGGGACGCCAAGCATACCCGCTGAGGAATTACTGACGGAGGCCAGACGGACACGGCAGCAAAGGAAGGGCTTGGGGTGCTTACCTGTAATGCTGCCCCATGGGTCATGAAGGCAGACGTACGTACAAGCTTGGGGCACTGAACACCCTTTTCCAAGAAGACGACGCGCTCGCTATTCTTGCACAGGTGTACATATTTCATTTCAAGGAGCAAACAGGCTATTGGAAAGATACCTTGCTTGCTACGAGGGTATTGTCCAAGGCGATCCAGGAATTGAGCCCCGGACTCTCATTGACAGCATGTCACCTCTGGCTCGGCAGTGTTAACAAGGTAACTTTTATGGTTAGGACAGGACAATCTATTCAGTCCCATCACGGCAAGACCCATTCCCCTGTATCCACAACCCCCAACACCCGATGCCCTTGGTTATTATTCCACCTCCTTCCACTCTTTTGTTCCCCGTCACAATGATACCAGCTCTCCTCCTCCCTCTCTTAAACCCCTTTCACACATTTTAGAATAGCAAGCCGAGTAGCGCCGAAACCCAAATCGGCGTCTACTCGTGGAGAAAAGGCGACACTGACACCCGACACTGTTTTATCGGTCATTTCTCGTGTACCCAATCACGAATTAGTACGCGTTGGTACGACTTTGCTAAGAGTTTGTACGCATAGTTATGAGTGTCGCTAAGAGTTGCTATGAGTCGTTTACGAGTTGCTACGACATTGCAAGAGTTTGCTACGAGTTTGTACGACCCGGTGGCTTGACCTGACTGATCTGGGAGGGAAATCTTTATCTCCTGTGAGATACAGGGTCATCTGCACCTCACCCCGGGAGGCGGGTACGTCACAAACCCCCGGCTAATACCCGGTACCCATTCACTACTGGGTGGACAGGGGCTTGGGTGTTTTTAAGGAGGCCGCCCATGTTTCTCCGCTCCGCCCGTGGATCCAAACCGGGACTTCGCGGTTGTGAACCGAGCCTGCTAACCACTACACTACGGAGCACCCGTCACTACGAATGAGTCACTACGTCACTACTTGAGTTACTACGAATAGGCAATTGAGTCGCTACGATAAATGACGAGTCGCTACGAGTTGATACTAGTAGTTACGACCCGGCTACGCATCCGCTACGCATCCAAAAGTCGTGACGTTGCACGGCCAGACTTTGAACATGCCCAACATTTCCAGCCCCTCTCACGCATACCCAAGACACCTCGCGATCCTGCCACGACTCTCACTACTTGATACGATTTGATGGCGACTATCCACGAGTACCCACGAGTGCGCCCAAATGTTTTCGCGAGTAACGAGTTGCCACAATTCGGCGCGCTAATCTAGAATGTGTGAAAGGGGCTTATGCCTCCGCATCCTCCTCCTCCCTATGACAGCCAGCCCCAGAAGAGCTTCCAGCGCTGCCGCCCACTCCCTGACAGCCCGCTGCCCTGAGCCATCTAAACAGTCTGGCCTGCCACTTATCTTTCCCGCTTCAACCTTTTCACATCCTCTTTTTCCGCTGGAAGGACAGCCTAGTATGGTTCTCTTGAGCGAGCTTAACTGGCCGCTTTCACACCAAAGACACACGTCACACGCGGCAAGTGGCAGGAGGCAAGTGGCAAATGACACGCGACACGGTGCTTTCATACCAAAGTGGCGTGTGACGCCTGGCTCACAAGCTTTATTCTATTACTAGCCGCAAAGCCGCCCTCCGGGCGGACTTTTTGGCTAGCTCCTGCGGAGGGCTATTGGTGGGCCTTCGGCCCACCAAACACAGACTCTCCAGATAGCCCCTTCTAACTTTCCTGAAATCATGGATGTAGAAATGTATGTATTAACGCCAACCCATTCACATCACCCCCAACCCATTCACTCACCCATTACCCATCACCCCCCACCCATTCACTCACCCATTACCCATCACCCCCCACCCATTCACTCACCCATTACCCATCACCACACACCCATTCACTCACCCATTACCCATCACCCCCCATCTATTCCCTCAGCCATCACCCATCATCCCCCACCCATTCACTCACCCATCACCCCACACCCATTACCCATCACCCCACCCATTCACTCACCCATTACCCATCACCCTACATCAAGGTTTCCTCAATTCTCGCAACCCACTTTTTTCACAATTATCGCTAATAGGCTGCTAAAAAAAAGAGGAAAAAAGTGATCGGATCATCTCATAAGTAGGCGTAAAACCTTCCCCTGGTCAACCTGGTTCCAAAAATTTGGTATATGATGGGATTCCGCCACGGGGGGCGGAACCTATACCACACACACACACACACACACACACACACACACACACACACACACACACACACACACACACACACACACACACACACTTTCGCTTATATTATTATACACTAGCCGCAAAGCCGCCCTCCGGGCGGACTTTTTGGCTAGCTCCTGCGGAGGGCTATTGGTGGTGGGCCTTCGGCCCACCACCTGTGTTTGGTGGGCCTTCGGCCCACCAAACACGGACTCTCCAGGTAGCCCCTTCTAACTTTCCTGAAATCATGGATGTAGAAATGTATGTATTCCCCCCACCCATTCACTCACCCATTACCCATCACCCCCCACCCATTCACTCACCCATTACCCATCACCCCCCACCCATTCACTCACCCATTACCCATCACCACACACCCATTCACTCACCCATTACCCATCACCCCCCACCTATTCCCTCACCCATCACCCATCACCCCCCACCCATTCACTTACCCATCACCCACACCCATTACCCATCACCCCACCCATTCACTCACCCATTACCCATCACCCTACATCCTCAATCCATTACCCATCACCCTACACCCTACATACTTTCCTCAATTCTCGCAACCCACTTTTTTTTCACAATTATCGCTAATAGGCTGCTAAAAAAAAAAAAAAAAAGTGATCCGATCATCTCATAATTGGGCTTAAAACCTTCCCCTGGTCAACCCGGTTCCAAAAATGTGCCATTTGAGGTGATTGCGCCACGGGGGGCGGAACCTATACCAGACACACACACACACACACACACACACACACACACACACACACACACACACACACAGACAGACAGACACACTTTCGCTTATATTTACCATTACCCATCACCCCCCACCTATTCCCTCACCCATCACCCATCACCCCCAACCCATCACCCCCACCCATTCACTCACCCATCACCCCACACCCATTACCCATCACCCCACCCATTCACTCACCATTACCCATCACCCTACATCAAGGTTTCCTCAATTCTCGGAACCCACTTTTTTTTCACGATTATCGCTAATAGGCTGCTAAAAAAAAAAAAAGTGATCGGATCATCTCATAATAGGGCTTAAAACCTTCCCCTGGTGAACCCGGTTCCAAAAATGTGCCATATGAGGTGATTGCGCCACGGGGGGCGGAACCTATACCAGACACACACACATACACACACACACACTGACAGACAGACAGACAGACAGACACACTTTCGCTTATATTTACCATTACCCATTACCCCCTACCTATTCCCTCACCCATCACCCATCACCCCCAACCCATCACCCCCCACCCATTCACTCACCCATCACCCCACACCCATTACCCATCACCCCACCCATTCACTCACCCATTACCCATCACCCTACATCAAGGTTTCCTCAATTCTCGCAACCCACTTTTTTTTCACAATTATCGCTAATAGGCTGCTAAAAAAAAAAAAAAAAAAAAAGTGATCGAATCATCTCATACGTGGGCTTATGACCTTCCCCTGGTCAACCCGGTTCCAAAAATGTGCCATATGAGGTGATTGCGCCACGGGGGGCGGAACCTATACCACACACACACACACACACACACACAGACAGACAGACAGACAGACAGACAGACAGACAGACAGACAGACAGACACACTTTCGCTTATATTATTATAGATTATCAATATTATTGTACAATATTATCTGTTATTCTTGTTATTATTACTATTATTAATGTTATTTCTATTTTTATCATTACGTATTACGATAAAACAGGATGGGCGGGTTTCAAAAAGGACAGACTGTTCATAAAAAAGGACAAGCCTTGCAATCCTGCTGCGCACGGGCGACCGACGCACATTTGTCAATATTGTTGGTGAAAATCCGTTCAGATACTCATAACCACTCTACTGACTTACGCCATACGTCCGAAAGTTATTTCTTATCTGTAATAGTATTCGTATAATCATCTTGGTAATGAATCACCTTGATGTGCAGGCTGCCACGTGGCACGCTGATGATCAAGGTTCTGGTTCTCGGAGTGGCGCGCGGCACAGGCAACGTTCCCGCCACTTCGCTGTGAAAGGTTTGATTTGTTTCTGCAGGATCGTTTTCAAGTGGCGTGTGTGGCCGTGTGCGACGCGCGACTTAGCTGTAAAAGTTTACCACTATCACAGCTGCTTCTGACGCTGCTGTTGTTGCCGCTGCTGTTGCACGATAGATACACACGCCACGATAATGTCAACAAGTGTTTATATCAATAGTGGTAATATTACCACTACAATATTTACTAATGATAATAATAATAATGATAATGATAACAATAATAATAATAATAATAATAATAATAATAATAATAGTAATAATAGTAATGATAATATAATAATAATAATAATAATAATAATAATAATAATGATAATTTTAATAATAATAGTAATAATAATAATCCCAAGCTACAAAGCTCCTCTGAGGCATTAGCTTTATACAGTTAATCCCAAGACGATAATCCGATATCGTATGACGATATCTCTCTCTCTCTCTCTCTCTCTCTCTCTCTCTCTCTCTCTCTCTCTCTCTCTCTCTCTCTCTCTCTCTCTCTCTCTCTCTCTCTCTCTCTCTCTCTCTCTCTCTCTCTCTCTCTCTCTCTCTCTCTCTCTACTTGTTGACTATTTTCCTCAACATTTGTTCACTCATTTCTCCTCCTCTCTCTCTTGTGTCTCATTCGTAGGCATTATGTCTGCACCTTTTCCCTTCTCTTCTACCTTCTTCTATTGATCTTTTCCTACACTTTATCCTCCCTTTCTTTTCTCCATAATTCTTAATTTTCGTTATATTTTGCGTCGCTTTCTTCCTCCTCGTCTTCACAACCATCATCATCCCTGTCCATTTCTCCTTTCCATTAGCATCAGTATTTTTGCCACTAAATATTTAATCTCATCAGGCTTGCATTCTATATTACTTCGTTTATAATTTCACTTTTGATTCTCTTATTTATCTCTCCTTCATTGTCTCTAACCTCACCTTCCTCCCTCCCTCTCATCAAGAGGTTTGTTTCGTCTGTTTTTCTCTCTCGTCATGATTCTTTCGTCTCCAGTGTTTTTATTTCACTTAAACTATTTCTTATCTTTGTATCTTCATGCATCTATTTTTTTTTTCTCTCTCTCTCTCTCTCTCTCTCTCTCTCTCTCTCTCTCTCTCTCTCTCTCTCTCTCCTCTCTCTCTCTCTCTCTCTCTCTCTCTCTCTCTCTCTCTCTCTCTCTCTCTCTCTCTCTCTCTCTCTCTCTCTCTCTCTCTCTCTCTCTCTCTCTCTCTCTCTCTCTCTCTCTCTCTCTCTCTCTCTCTCTCTCTCTCTCTCTCTCTCTCTCTCTCTCTCTCTCTCTCTCTCTCTCTTCTCTCCTTTCCCAGCCAGGCAGTCCAATAGTTTACACACTGATGATTACATTATCTTACCCAATATAAAAATAATCCGCTCCCTCCCTTCCCCTTATATCCTTCCCTCCTCCCCTCCCTCTATCTCAGCTGCTGCCATTATTCCTATTTTTCCCCTCTGACTTCTTTCTTCTGCTGTTAATTTCAGGCTTTCCTTGTTGGCTGAGTGTTTTTTTTTCTTCTCTCTTCTCTCTTCTCTCTCTCTCTCTCTCTCTCTCTCTTCCTCTCCTCTCTCTCTCTCTCTCTCTCTCTCTCTCTCTCTCTCTCTCTCTCTCTCTCTCTCTCTCTCTCTCTCTCTCTCTCTCTCTCTCTCTCTCTCTCTCTCTCTCTCTCTCTCAGAACACGTATGAGAGGAGTAAACAAGTGCGAGGCCTCAGTTTCCTTCCTTGAGTATTTCCTTATTCTGGATTGAGCGCGTGTTGCTGAGCTGTGAGGGAAGGAAGGAGGCGGAGGTAAAGGTGAAGAAAGATAGTGTGGTTCGTGTTATTTGATGGTGTCAGGTTGTGTAGTAGTAGTAGTAGTAGTAGAAGTAGTAGTAGAAATAGAAGTAATAGTAGAAGTTTAATCTTATAGAAGTAAAAGTTATTGTTATTGTTGTAGTAATATTGTTACAAGTTGATTAAATGGTTTCCCTGAATCTCTTCCTTTGATGAAAAGTTGAAAACAAAATATATATATAATATTATATATGTATATAGATAGATACAAAGAGTGAAAAAGAAGGCTTCTAACATAATGACCTTTGACCTGAGTTGACACGTGTCCTGTGTAGCAAGGCGGGAGGGACGGAGAGAGGGTGGGGAAGAGGGAGAAAGATAGGAGAGGCTGAAGAGAATACATTAATAACAAGTACATGAAAGAGAAATACAATTATAAATACTATCAATAATAATCTCTCTCTCTCTCTCTCTCTCTCTCTCTCTCTCTCTCTCTCTCTCTCTCTCTCTCTCTCTCTCTCTCTCTCTCTCTCTCTCTCTCTCTCTCTCTCTCTCTCTTCTATAATATCTATCCAGGATACACATACAAGTAAAAACCAGCCAGTGAGGAAGAAAAAGGAAACACTGAACAGAGTGAGGATGGTGAGACGAAGGGAGAAAAGAGAGGGAAGGGGGGACAGGAGAGTGATGGGGCAGGGATTGGAAGGAATAGGAGACAAGAGGGGCAGATGGATCATGGAAGGAGAAGAAAATGAAGGGGTAGGAAAGAGAAGGGGTAAGAATCGAAAGGGGCAAGAGATGGAAGGGGCAGGAATTGAAAGGGCACGAAAGAGAAGGGGCAGAAGTGTAAAATAAACAGGAAAGAGAGAAGGGCA
>JACEEZ010005883.1:160000-165000 GCA_016584305.1 Chionoecetes opilio
AATATCGCCTAATGCATTACATAATTGGCGATTTGCTTAATGTATGGCCGGTCCACAAACTACAGCACGACCAGTTGACTTGCTTAATGATTCCCTCCTTATCATCCAAGGCATAATTAGTGTTTTGAGTTGAATATTTGACTATGAGTG
The DNA here is from genome assembly GCA_016584305.1 of Chionoecetes opilio. NCBI lineage: Eukaryota > Metazoa > Arthropoda > Malacostraca > Decapoda > Majidae > Chionoecetes > Chionoecetes opilio. Next base: position 160,151 of record JACEEZ010005883.1, read on the forward strand.
ATTAGTTAAGCATATTACATAACTTATTATCATGATTTATAAATTGGCTTCCTCTCATTAGTAATTATCAGGTGATTATTTAAATATTTATATATGAAAATGATCACAGAATGCTTGCAAAGGGAAAATTTTCCTCTGTTCATATTTCGAAGTCATTTCTTTGTACTAATTAATTACTTAATCAAAGTGAGTATCAGTGATCAACCATGTCATTAAGTCGTTGTTTGCAACAACTTTCCAAACAAACGAGGCTCTAAATCTACCTTTATTTTCTTCTTTTTTTGCGCTGTTTTTTTTTTTGAAAGAAAACGAGACGCTGTGAATATTACGAATGAGGAAAACAAAGAAATGATCGAGTGGTGGTGGTGGTGCTCTCTCTCTCTCTCTCTCTCTCTCTCTCTCTCTCTCTCTCTCTCTCTCTCTCTCTCTCTCTCTCTCTCTCTCTCCTTTCACTAATTACTCTGAACTCTCCTTTCAGCTAAAGAGACGTGTCCTCTTTGGCAGGAAAAATACTGTTGTAATAAGGCTTCCCCTTTTTTTTCTTCTTCTTTTTCAGCCTCCTTCCCCTCTATTGCCGCCTAACCCTTCCATCCCACCCACCCTCCACCCACACATCCACCCGTCCACCCACCCTCCACATCCACCCTCCACTTCTGTAAAAAATAAACCAAAAGAAATTTCCGTCAATATTTCGTTCATGACGCCCCTCCAGGAGACATTTGTGAGGACGTGGTGCGAGAGAGAGAGAGAGAGAGAGAGAGAGAGAGAGAGAGAGAGAGAGAGAGAGAGAGAGAGAGAGAGAGAGAGAGAGAGAGAGAGAGAGCACACCACACGCGCTGGCCCATTTTGGGAGGGGAGGGGGGGGTAGGCTGAGGTTGAATCAAACATGGTTATGAAATGCATTGTCAGAGCGTCAGTCTGCACTGCCAAAACCACTTCCATGGCATTAGTGACAGTCTAACACTTTATCGCACATTATTCGCACTGTCCATTTGATCGTTTAAAACACACAGGCCTGCACAGACCACTTGTGGGTCTTCACATCTATCATCTCGAATAGCTTCTCCTCAAGAGGCTGGCGGAGTATTACCCTCAGTTTGCGCATACACAGACCAACACCTATTTTGTTTTCAGAGCATTCCCGTGCATGCGCTGCCTCCCTGGTGGCGCCACACGGCGCGCCCACGCCACACGCGCCGCTCCAGCGGGGGGGTGGGGGGGGTATTTTATAGTATCCCGGGTCCTCGGGCGGATGTTGCCTCAAAATATCAGGCTCACACTGTATCGCAATGGCCTTCACTTCACAAAACACGCACATCTCTACAGCACTCTCGTGGGTCGTCCCCTTCCTTCTCATAAAAAATAAACATTTCTTCAGGGCCTTGCAGGGGTAACGCAGCTGGTGTGCCTGGCGCTGTAGGGGAAGGCAGCAGGCAATCCAGCGCCACCTCCGATCACCTGTGTGGAATAATTGTGTACTTTTCCATGTGGGACAAAGTACACAAGTTACTCCCCCCATCACCACCTTGAATCAGGAACATGGTGACGGAACCTTGGCGACCCACAGCCCGTCACAGGCAGAAACATGATCTAAATAGTAGTTAATATTATCATTATTATTATCATTTCTGCTGTATTAATTTCATCATCATTGTTAGCATTTGTTATTATTATTATTGTCTTTATTTTTATCCTCCTACTATTTAGATTTTAGATCATAGGTAGAGAGTGGTGGCGGGTATTAACTCGGCGCTGTCTGCACGTAGGGGAGGATGTAGTCGTCGAAAACCGTAACTTATTTGATAACAAACTGGCCAAATACTACCAACTGGAAGAAGGAAAAGTAGGAGAGGAGGGGTAAAGGTTAAGAGAGAGAGAGAGAGAGAGAGAGAGAGAGAGAGAGAGAGAGAGAGAGAGAGAGAGAGAGAGAGAGAGAGAGAGAGAGAGAGAGAGAGAGAGAGAGATGGTAAAGTTAGGTGAAGGGGAAGGGGGGGAGGTATACGTACAGCAAACAGGAAACGGAAGGGACAATGAGCGCACCCTCGCCGTTCCCAAAAAGGTGACCCCGTTGGGAAGGCTCGTAAGCACAGACAACGACAACAACAACAACAACAGAACGGCACCAACACGAACAAGAAATTCAAAACAACAAATAGCACAGAAAAAAAAATATATATATATACCTTGATAATAATAGCAATAATGATAATACAGTAATAATAATAATAATAATGATAATGATAACAACATCCCTTCGTCACCACAATACTGGCGGGAAAATAGCACTGCATGGGTAACGTTGAAAGCCTGACTGTCGGATTGTGTTTCTGCTGACTCTGTGATCAAATGTTCCACTCTGACCACAGTTTTACCAGTGTTGAACACGTAAAGGTGGAGTATTTACCACACACACACACACATATGAGAGAGAGAGAGAGAGAGAGAGAGAGAGAGAGAGAGAGAGAGAGAGAGAGAGAGAGAGAGAGAGAGAGAGAGAGAGAGAGAGAGAGAGAGAGAGAGAGAGAGAGAGCAAAGAGTTAAGAGTCTAATATCGGTATCACATAAGGATCTGCCACGCTTCCTCCCCTCACTACCCACCTCTCCCCTCAATCCTCACCGCTCCCCTCACTGCCGCAGCCGCTTATACATTCCTACACTACACCTCCTCCTCCTCCTCCTCCTCCTGTTCCTTTTTGTTCTTCCTTGCTCCTCCTCCTCCTTCTCCACCTACTGTTGCTGTTTGTTCTTCCTTGTTCCTCCTCCTCCTTCTCCACCTACTGTTGCTGTTTGTTCTTCCTTCCTCCTACTCCTCCTGTCGGCGCTACTGCAGGTCAGATAACATTTCTCTCACGGCTGCTCCATTACGTGAAGACGAACAGCGTGGGATATGTCGCCTTGCTATGATTTACAGCAAAAAACGTGGTTATTATGAAGTTGTCCTTTATCCTTGTCCTGAGTTTTCCTTTCTTCTCTCCTCTCTACATCTCCCGCTCTTCCTCTTCAGCTCTTTCCTTATCTTCATCTTCCTCCCTTCCTCTCTCTTCTTCTGTATTATATATTTTCATGTTTCCCTCTACGTCTTTCACTACTTCTCCTCTTCGTCTCACTATAGTTCTCTCTCTCTCTCTCTCTCTCTCTCTCTCTCTCTCTCTCTCTCTCTCTCTCTCTCTCTCTCTCTCTCTCTCTCTCTCTCTCTCTCTCTTTTCCTCCACTTTTCTATACCCTTCATCTGTCTTATAATTCTATTCACTCCCTCACTTCCCATTTGCTTCTTTCTAATTCCCTATTCCATTATTTCCGGCTCATTACTTGCCCTTGTTTCTTCATATACTCATTGTTCTGTTCTCACTTATTCCTTCTTTCTTATTCGTTAATAATCCTTTCCTCCTCCTTGACACACACTCACTCGTCCTCCCCAACACGCAAGAATTCCTTCCTAATCTTCCAGCTCTCTTCCGATCTCCTTTCTTTCTTCCTCCTTCTCCATTTCCACCTTATCTGCCTCTCTTTTTCCTTGCTGCCTGTGGCCCCTGTCCTCTTCCCTGCTCATCTCTCTCTCTCTCTCTCTCTCTCTCTCTCTCTCTCTCTCTCTCTCTCTCTCTCTCTCTCTCTCTCTCAAATTCTTTTCTAATTTTTTTCCCTCCTTCCCATGTCTCTTTATCCCCTTCATTAACTATTAATGGAAGGAACTGATACAAGTGCAGTGATGGTCTACAAATATACAGGAACTGCCTACGTGGAGAGAAAAATATATATAAACAGAGTCCTATTAGGTGTAATGTGAGGAGACATGTAAGAGTAGTAGTAGTAGTAGTAGTAGTAGTAGTAGTAGTAGTAGTAGTAGTAGTAGTAGTGTAGTAGTAGTAGTAGTAGTTAGTAGTAGTAGTAGTATGAGTAGTAGTAGTAGTATGAGAAGTAGTATGAGTAGTAGTAGTAGTATGAGAAGTAGTATGAATAGTATAGTAGTATGAGTACTTTTTTTTATTGAGTAGTAGTAGTAGTAGTAGTAGTAGTAGTAGTAGTAGTAGTAGTAGTAGTAGTAGTAGTAGTAGTAGTAGTAGTAGTAGTAATAGAAGTAGTAGTAGTAGTAGTAGTAGTAGTAGTAGTAGTAGTAGTAGTAGTAGTAGTAGTAGTAGTAGTAGTAGTAGTAATAGAAGTAGTAGAATGAGTAATAGTAGTAGGAGTAATATAGCAAATAATATTTTTCTTTTTTCTTCAAATACTACGTCTGCGCAGCCATATTTTAAAACTTATTTGTTCTTCATTTATTCACTTGTCGGACTTATTCACTTCTCTACACAGTCATGTATTTGCATATTCATGGGCGCCGCGCTGAGCTGACACCTCGCACAGACAGGCTTCATGTTGACGGCGTATAGGAACGTAGTAAATTGAACTACATATATGCAGTGCGTATGGCATCGGCGGTAGTAGTAGTAGTAGTAGTAGTAATAGTAGTAGTAGTAGTAGTAGTAGTAGTAGTAGTAGTAGTAGAAGTAGTAGTAGTAGTAGTAGTAGTAGTAGTAGTAGTAGTAGTAGTAGTAGTAATAGTAGTAGTAGTAGTAGTAGTAGTAGTAGTAGTAATAGTAGTAGTAGTAGTAGTAGTAGTAGTAGTAGTAGTAGTAGTAGTAGTAGTAGTAGTAGTAGAAGTAGTAATAGTAGTAGTAGTAGAAGTAGTAGCATGTAATAATAGTAGTAATAGCAGTAGTAGTAGCAGCATGAGTAGTAGTAGTAGTAGTAGTAGTAGTAGTAGTAGTAGTAGTATACTAGTAGTAGTAGTAGTAGTAGTAGTAGTAGTAGTAGTAGTAGTAGTAGTAGTAGTAGTAGTAGTAGTAGTAGTAGTAATAGTA
>JACEEZ010005883.1:167500-182500 GCA_016584305.1 Chionoecetes opilio
TATCTCTTTCCTATTCTCTTCCTCGTCGTCTCCTATTTCAGTTCCATATCAGCTTTCACACATGATTCTTGATGCTGCTTTGACCTTTGCCACATGCAGCAACCTTTCAGACTTCCCCGCCCCTCGAGTGTACAAGCGCGCGTGTTAAGTCTTGCCAGCACAGACAGGTGTTGCAAGCCACGCACACAGAAAATCAGGTGCTGCGGGGACCAAATAATGACATATCTATACCGCCAGACTGTCGACCTCCTCCTGACGGGGTGAGGGGAGTCCCAGGGATGGAGGGAGAGGCCAAGGCATCATACATGACCTCAAGGGACTTAATACTCGAATCCCCACATGAAGTTGAACTAACAAGTCTGTCATCGGGGTACAAAGTCAGTTAGTTAACACTGGAATTTCTCGCTGCCCGTGATAATAATATACAACGCAGCAGTCGCCACCCATCCCCCGGTCACTAGCTCTCCCATCCCTCCACGCCCCCGCCCGCCGCCTGCTTCCTGGCGTTCCTAAGACCCTTCTACACCCAAACCCACAAGCCGCGATCACGTCCTCGCGCCGGGCGTCAATGGACGGATAATATGACAGTTAATACCTGAAGCAGAATTAATGTTTTCGCCTAACGCCACAGCGGTGATCGCTGACGTATAGCGTGGTGGCATAAGGCGCGTGGGCGGCACCGAGCACGCCACGCCCACGCCCTTGATGCCGGACGGAGCCTCAGGGACGCCGTCAGCCGCCCTTTGAGTCTTGTTCCCTTTGAGTCTGTAATGGCAGTATACTAATGGGATCAGGTTATATCCTCAACTATATATTGAAACTGTATTGTATAAATTATGGAAATTAGTAAAAGTCATCAAGGCACAAGAAAGACAAACACGAAGATGGTCAAGATGAAGGTGAAATGAGGTTCTTGTATAGTGTGTCTTGATTACGGCCTTCCTTCACCCTCCTGCCTCCTCCTCCTCCCCTCCCCTGAAAAACCCATTTCAAAGTGAAGCAAGTTGTGTGAAGTAATGTCACACACACACACACACACACACACACACACGAGCGATGTGTCAGGTTGATAACGTTCTGGTCTCTCACTCTGTGGGTAGGCGGTTCGAATCCTCGCGCTCCCGGGGATTTTTCACTTGATAAATTCGGGCGGTTACTGTCCCCCTTGAGCAAGGGGATGGGGGTGTGTGGTGTGTGAGGTCCCAGCATTGCCCAAAGATCGGTAATAATGAGCTCCAAGCTCGCACGGAGAGGGTGAAACTAGCGACCGCGAGCCAGCTCGCGTGGACAAAGACCATGGGTGAATGACACACACCTACACACACACCTGCACCTGCACACACACACGTACACACACACACACACACGCACACATACACACACATACAAACACAAAAGTCTTCAAAGTGAGGTAAGTTGTGTTAAGTAATTACACACACACACACACACACCTACACACACACACACACACTTACACACACACACACACCTACACACACACAAGTGCACACACACACACACAAACACAGACACACACACCTACACACACACACACACACCTACGCAAACGCCTTCACACACACACACACACACACACACACACGCGCACACACACACGTACACACACACACACGTACACGCATACACACACCTACAAACACACACACACACACACACACACACACACACACACACACACCTACACACACACACCTATACACCTACACACACACACACACACACACTGTACTCCATGACCGCAATGCCCTCCAAACGACAGGTTACTTTTCCCTTGTGGTATTAGTGGCACAGGGCTGGCTGGCCAAGACGAACCAAGGCCAAGACACGGCTGCAGGAGGCCATCAGACGCTAGAAGGGCCAGAGGAGTGGACGAAATATACCTTCCCTTTTTTCCCTCTCCTGCATTGCAAACATCTAGGACAAAGCTTAATAATGAAGATGGTAGGGACGATGAGTGAATTGCTATCCATTATAACTGAGAAACTACAAATCCTCGCATGTACATCGAAGATAAAGGTAAAACTGCTTGTCAAGAAATAAGGCTTCGTCACTTTCCCTGTTCTGGTAGTTATACACCTAAAGTAATCTATCAAGCCAAGTCACATTGTTGTCTGTAAGATCATGGTAATACTATTACTTATAAGATCATGGTAATAATATGACCCTCATGTAGTGATAGTATCTGTTGATGCTCACTGAGCATCGTCACACAAACACAAGTGTAATACTTTAGTGAAGAGTATTCCTATTTCTTCTCTTTTGTGTCTTTTTTTCTTGTTTCAATTTCCTTCTTTCACTTGAGTTGGTTGTATATTCAGATTTTTTCATCGTATTTATTGTCCTCGTCCTTCTTTCCTATTATGATACCTTGTTCTGTTCTCCATTTAATCATTCCTATTTTCTTGTCTCCTTTATTAATTTCCTAGCTTTTTCCCTTCAGTTACTCGCCTTTCTATCCCGTTATCACTTCATTCCTTCCTCACCTCACTACTTGCATTACTTGGCGACTAAATGCATTACAACATGAACCATCAGTATCATGCAGTCTATCACGTACTCCCCACGCCACGAGACTGTAATCCCTGAACTGCTGCAGTGGGAAATATAACCGTCCTATCGCAGTAATAAAAAGAAGTTATACACACTTGATTTCAAAGAAGTATTTGAGATTTCATAGCAATGTAAGGACAACAGTTAACAAAATGCTTGTCTCTTAACATGGCTAATGTATTAATGTATATCAGACCCTCTTACTGCAATAATACTGCATGGTTTCATCATACTAATCACGTAAATGCGTCATTCATCGCAAAATTATTATTCTCGTCATTGATAACTGAGAAAGAAACTCAATAACCTGGCAAGCAAATAAGCTACACTTAAACATTCCTTTGCTAAAATATTCCTTTGCTAAAATAAAGAATACGATACTTCAACGAGGTAAAAACTTCACCTTGAACAGTGAATGAGAGCAATCATACAATCAGGAGTTTAAAATAATGTCCCGCCATCCCTCCTTTTGATCCCTCCCTGCCGTCTCATGCCTGGATATCCTTACAATAGGCTAACGTGTGACCGCAGGCAGCAAGCCCACATAACAGTCACGTTGGAAAGTTAAGTATGGACAGTCACGAACAAGTGGCGTTCCATGGGCGTGAGTGAGTGAGTATTGGGGATAGGGCGGCACATTAATACCGCTCCCTGGTGGTGGCGGTCAGACTACAACATCAATACTACATCAAACGCCCGCTATGATCACACTAAACCGCCTATATAACAAGGAGCGTCTCCATTCACGCCAGCCACCTGCAGTGTAAGACAAATCTATCTGCCTACCAGCGCACACAATGGCCAGTTCCTAAGAGATACCAGCGAACTCTAGAGTCTAGTCTCAACAGTTACTTTATGAGAAGGAGCACCTGCGGGGAGAAATACAGCATCCCCACACCACTACTATAACACATCTACTATATCATACACATCCACAGTACTCCGCTTACGTAACCCCAGTTGTATTGACCACAGGTGACCACCCTGTATTGACAGGGTCGGTGCCAGTTCGTTACGTATAGTACAAGGGAACTAGACAGCCACACTCTCAGCTCCGCCTCAGAGGGCAAGACAATGAATGATAGATGAACATAAATAATAAATAACTGACCAGCTGGTTCCACGAGCCTAACATGCACACTTGATAAATACAAATATTAGACAGCAAGGTTGATATGAGGCGTTTTGATGTTAAAGTAATCGTCCAGACCATTTCATCATTCCTGATTTAATGCAATCAAATCATAGCCATTGACGAGTATATCAACAATACGTCGTCACTTTTTGTATCCAGTCAGCCGTTTTTAAATAATCCGCAATCAAAATCTGCAAATTCCCCGAGTTCTCAAAACGCACTCAAGATTTGCAGACGCTCAGGCTCAGGCTCCGTGACGTACCATCAGGGAGGATCCTCTTCCCGCGCTGATCAGAGGCACGTAAACACAGAGATAAATATAATAGTACTTGAAGATATTTGGGTGTTTCTGATAGATTTTTTTTGCTATATGCCACATGCATGCATCCTTTATGGGTGCAGCATGCTTCCTTCCCACACACACGCCTGCACACCGACACCCTTCCCACACACACGCCTGCACACCGACACCCTTCCCACACACACGCCTGCACACCGACACCCTTCCCACACACACGCCTGCACACCGACACCCTTCCCACACTCACGCCTGCACACTCGCCTCCGTCCCACACACACGCCTTCACACCGACACCCTTCCCACACTCACGCCTGCACACCGACACCCTTCCCACACACGCCTGCACACACGCCTCCTTCCCCCACACACGCCTGCACACACGCTTCCTTCCTACACACACGCCTGCACACCGACACCCTTCCCACACACACGCCTGGGAAATACTTTGGAACTCATCCTTCCGACTTTGACTGAAATGAACTACCGCACTGTATTGTATGCTTATTATACTTCACATCTGTAAAGGTTCCAGAGTGCGCTCAGCCTTGGTTAACCCACACGACCGCTATGAAATATGAGGTGCCTCAAAAAATTCTAAGTCCAGTTAGGTTAGGTTAGGTATACTTTGTGGTTAAGGTTAGGTTAGGTTAGGTATACTTTGTGGTTAAGGTTAGGTTAGGTTAGGTATACTTTGTGGTTAAGGTTAGGTTAGGTTAGGTATACTTTGTGGTTAAGGTTAGGTTAGGTATACTTTGTGGTTAAGATTAGGTTAGGTATACTTTGTGGTTAAGGTTAGGTTAGGTTAGGTATACTTTGTGGTTAAGTTAGGTTAGGTTAGGTATACTTTGTGGTTAAGGTTAGGTTAGGTTAGGTTAGGTATAATTTGTGGTTAAGGTTAGGTTAGGCTAGGTATACTTTGTGGTTAAGGTTAGGTTAGGTATACTTTGTGGTTAAGGTTAGGTTAGGTTAGGTTAGGTATACTTTGTGGTTAAGGTTAGGTTAGGTATACTTTGTGGTTAAGGTTAGTTAGGTTAGGTATACTTTGTGGTTAAGGTTAGGTTAGGTATACTTTGTGGTTAAGGTTAGGTTAGGTATACTTTGTGGTTAAGGTTAGGTTAGGTTAGGTATACTTTGTGGTTAAGGTTAGGTTAGGTTTAGGTATACTTGTGGTTAAGGTTAGGTTAGGTTAGTATACTTTGTGGTTAAGGTTAGGTTAGGTTAGGTATACTTTGTGGTTAAGGTTAGGTTAGGTTAGGTATACTTTGTGGTTAAGGTTAGGTTAGGTTAGGTATAGTTTGTGGTTAAGGTTAGGTTAGGTTAGATATACTTTGTGGTTAAGGTTAGGTTAGGTATACTTTGTGGTTAAGGTTAGGTTAGGTTAGGTATACTTTGTGGTTGAGGTTAGGTTAGGTTAGGTATACTTTGTGGTTAAGGTTAGGTTAGGCTAGGTTAGGTAACTTTGTGGTTAAGGTTAGGTTAGGCTTAGGTATACTTTGTGGTTAAGGTTAGATTAGGTTAGGTATACTTTGTGGTTAAGGTTAGGTTAGTTAGGTTTAGGTATACTTTGTGGTTAAGGTTAGGTTAGGTAGGTATACTTGTGGTTAAGGGTTGTTAGGTAGGTATACTTTGTGGTTAAGGTTAGGTTAGGTATACTTTGTGGTTAAGGTTAGGTTAGGTTAGGTATACTTTGTGGTTAAGTTAGGTTAGGTTAGGTTAGGTATACTTTGTGGTTAAGGTTAGGTTTAGTTAGGTATACTTTGTGGTTAAGGTTAGGTTAGGTTAGGTATACTTTGTGGTTAAGGTTAGGTTAGGTATACTTTGTGGTTAAGGTTAGGTTAGGTTAGGTTAGGTATACTTTGTGGTTAAGGTTAGGTTAGGTTAGGTATACTTTGTGGTTAAGGTTAGGTTAGGTATACTTTGTGGTTAAGGTTAGGTTAGGTTAGATTTTTACATATAGTGACTTTGATGATTTTTTTGGGGAGCCATAAATCACTTATATTTGCTTCCCCCACCCAAAAACCCCGTATTCCCGCCAGTTCCCCAGGCTTGTTGGCTATAGGGGGAAGAAAAAAAAGATAGGGGTGAAGGACTTTTCCAAAGTTTTACACACGCCTCTTTCCCACACACACGCTTGCATACACCCTCCTTCCCCACACACACGCCGCACACGCCTCCTTCCCACACACACGCTGCAGACACGCTTCCTTCCCACACACACGCCTGCACACCGACACCCTTCCCACACAGACGCCTGCACACACACACACGCCTGCACACACGCCTCCTTCCCACACACACGCCTCCTTCCCACACACACGCTTCCTTCCCACACACACGCCTGCACACCGACACCCTTCCCACACACACGCCTGCACACCGACACCCTTCTTACACACACGCCTCCTTCCCACACACACGCCTGCACACACGCCCTCCACACACGTGTGTGTTGTGTGTGTATGTGTGTGTGTGTGCAGGAAGGGTGTTGGTGCGCAGGCGTGTGTGTGGGAAGAGTGTCGGTCACAGCGACAGATTCACTGTCTGACACCGAAGTACAATCGGTCATCATAACATTTGCCGACAGGTGTCAGACAGAGTGTCTGCGGGCGTCCCTGTTCTGACGTCATCAATAACAGTCGTAGCCCTGTTGGAGGGAAGATTTTTTTTTTCGCGCGCTTTTTACAAAAGTCGTGTTTTTACGGAAATAAGGCCTGGAAATCAATTATTTTTGGTGGATTAGGTGTTTTGAATGTACATTCAACATAATTAGGCAAAAAAAAAATGGGTCTGGACGACTACTTTAAGGATACAACTTTCACAGCCCAGTGCATGTACGGCAACGCTCCGCCTCAACAAACAATATATACGTGCAGGAGTGATCTGTATTCCAAGGTAAAGAGACAGAAGGTAACGTCACCTCCCTTTTGCCGCGCTGGGGGAAGTGACGTCAATAAGAATTTAGAGGGCGAGGAGGAGGGTGAGAGTGAAAGAGAAGATGGAGGAGGAGTAGGAGGTAGGAGGAGGAGAAGGTAAGGGAAGGGAGGAGGTATGAACATAAGAACATAAGAAAATAAGGCATGGCCTTGCATGTCAGGTGGGAAATGAACTTTGCTTGTCCCGCGGCAACAGCGGTACAAGCAAAGGGTCTCGTCCCCAGCTTGTGTGCTAGCTAGAACTCTCTCTCTCTCTCTCGTACACAATACTGATCAAGGTAAAGAATATGGGTGGCTTACGAGATGAGAGAGAGAGAGAGAGAGAAGAGAGAGAGAGAGAGAGAGAGGAGAAGAGAGGGGGAGAGAGAGATGAGAAGAGAGAGAGAGAGAGAGAGAGAGAGAGAGAGAGAGAGAGAGAGAGATATGGTGGGAGGTGTCAGGCGTGTCGGGTCGGCGGTGAGGCCTGAGTGAGCCCATAAAATATTTGAACGGTGGCGCCGTTGGCGCGATACCCATTGACGTCATGCGCACAATGGACTGATTTTGCCTCGACGCCCCGGGGAGGTGACGTTACCTTCTGTCTCTTTATCTTGCTGTATTCTCTCTCCTCCACGTGTGTCCCGCGGGAGGCGAGACACAAAGTTGCAGTGCTGGCATCCCACTTTACACTCCTCGCAGAAGAAATTATGAACGCTTATGAAAAACCCTGATATTCCTGCCATTACAAATATTGACTGTTGGTAAAAATGCTTTAAGATCAGTAGGAAATTCAGACACGGGCAATTTTCTCGTAAGAATAGATCGCGTACTTCTACCCTCCTCCCTCCATTTTCATCATGTTCTCTATCTGACTATGCCACGTTTTTCTTTATCTGTTTATTCCCATCCCAAATAATATCTACAATTATCGCTGATGAAGGTGATGTGCGACAACACATTATATCCGAGGAGCCTCCGAGCCGCCATGACTCGGTTGGCTCGAGCAACTCCCGCTGCTCCCTCCGCCCGCTGGGAGGAACAGCAGGGCCTTGAGTTACCAAAGGGCGCCTTTTGATCCCTGGCGCATTAAAAGTCATCGACGATCACTACTACCACGTGACCTATTATATAAATTGTCCGTGAATGGTTATCTTACATGGATGCACAATACAATCATGAACAACGTAATGGCGGCAACACACTTACCTTCGCCGGGCTGTCGTGGCCGCTCGTACGTCTGCTGAGGTGATGCAATCAGATGCACTGACACCGACAACGCCAAGGAAGACACGAGGAAGAAAGAAAAGTTTTAACGTACGAAGATTGTCGCTATCAACTTCACCTCACTGCTAATAAACACAAACTGATTCTGAGAACGATATTTTTCCGGTAGATGTGAGGGCACAGTGAGGCTGCCACCCATGACGTCGCGGTGTCCAATGATGCCATTTTGCAGAAATTTCCCACAAACTTGCTGGAGAAACGACCTCTCGTGGGAATTCTTGTTAGGGGACTTTTCATCCATCAATTCTTTTTATTTGTGCAGAGGGTAAAAATCAAAGCCTTGAACATCCACTGGTTATCACATGTTGCTACGGCGCACACCTCCTCTTGGCTAAGAGCCTGTCTGGAAAATATGATCATTAAAGATCCTTCCAATTGACAATCGGATTACCGCAGCTTACCGTCCCCAGATTCACCCTGGTAATACCTTATTTTCATTGACGAATCCATATGTAAGCAAGAAAGTTGAATGTATTGTATCCTATTTGAAGAAAACAAAACTATAGAGTTGAAGGTATGTGTGGAAACCACTCAAGATTTTAATATTTCGTTATTATTGATGTAACATTCATTAATTATCATCACAATACATTCATAATTGCCATTGTGCTTCACGTTTAGTATTACATTTTTAAGATTATATACATTAGTGTCTCTTCCTCAAGTATGCTAGCTCCATAAATAAACTATCCAGTGTATTGATATCTTAATGCAGCTTGAATAACTGCAATTACACAGGCCTGAATTTTCTTTAAAATGGAAGGAAAATCTGAATTTTTTAATATGCTTAATCTCTAGAATTTAAATGTATGATTTAATCAGTATTAATATGAAATTATGGTAGGAATATGTATGTTACATTTTAAGATCTTTTGGGGGAATTTTGTGTGAAATGTCTCACTCCTTCATAGGAAGTATTATTGTGGCAGTCAAAGTGAAGGAAGATAGACTTATATGTTCCTTGGTCAAGGTGGCAACACTGGCTGGCGGCTGCAGTGAGTGACTGAGTGCACTCAGAGTCTCAGACAGTCAGACAGACACTCAGCCTCAGTGGCAGACTGGCAGTGCACTGAGTGCAGTAGTGTGTGTGTGATGGCGGCGGGTCTGTGTACGTGATTGTGTGCTGGGAACATAACTTATATCCGGAAAGACTACCACTAAACCTGTGAAATAACGAGTTGATATCTGTAACCAGAGGAAATGTAGTGTAAGGGCTTACACGTGAACTTTTTTATATTTCCGTGTAATCGAACAGTTTCTCATCCGGACTGTTGCTGTAGAAGTTAACGTAGGTAACGCGTGCACATGTAACATGGCTGAAACGCCAACAGCACACCACACCAACCCACGCGACGGACGACACAACACCACGGACTACATTCATGGTACGTACGTGTGACTATAGTGTGGAAGGAAATAGTTAGCGAGTCCTTGATGATTTATTGTTTCTATTGAATCTAAACGCGGCGGGAGAGCAGACAACCGTGGATAACGTTTGTTTTTGGCCCGTCACGGCTGTGTAACGCTGCTGCCTCAAATGCCTGGTCCCTGCTTGCCTCCTCCTGATGGTGCCGAGTAATCAGCAGGGACAATGGCAGGCCGAAGCAGTTAATTGTTGTGAAGCATGTGACGCTGTGCTCACCATTACACGAAAGGATGGCTAATCCAATCGTTTTCGTCGGTACAAGGGATGGAAGGCAAGGGATAATCATTTTAATTTTCTTTGCATACTACGTACAAGGTTCCTCTACACTTCGTTCCTCTCGTGAGTAATGTATTCGGTGTCTAACGTTTCAGTAAAATGAATTTGACTGCGACCAAACGCAAATTTGAATTTAAAGCTCCGCCAAATCTCGTCAATCTTTCTACTCGATTCCTTGCTTTGTTGCCTACGTCTGGCAGCCGCGCGCTGCTTCACGCAATCACGCCATACAGCCACACTGATGAGGCACAGAGGAGAGCCTCAGAATGTCTTCCACGCACCGAGCATTGAAATGAAATCTAAGAAACACAAACGAAGATGGGGTACTTAACGTATTATGGCAATGCAACAATAGTAATAATGAGCACGTCTGCAATGCCGTGTTGGAAGTCTAGATAAATTAATGACGCCAGTGATTTATGTCAACACCAGCAGGTGCGGAGAGGCTCCAAGCGATGACATTTTATAAAGATCGGTAATTAGGCACCTCCCACACTAATGCTAGATCAGAGAGGGGGCTAATGGGAGGAAGATGATATTAGTACCACATCCCTTATTAGTATGAGGATGAATAACGCCTGGATGTTGAGAGCAAGGAGGGAGGATGAAGCGAAGGTTGGCAGCTGATGATATCGGCGGCTACCACTTGACTTGTGTTCCTGCCTTGTTTAGGTGGGATTTATATTTTCTTAGCTCATCGTCTACCAAAATTATTGCCGGTGCAGCAATTTGAAAGTAGACCTAGGGGCCAGGGCCCATACTTATAAAGATTTAGGATTCGTCCTAGGATTCGTCCTAACCCTGCGTCCTAAGGGTCGAGGAAAGTCTAAGACGCGTCCTAAGACGGCGGCTTAGGACGAAGCACTGAACGCTACATTTAGCAAGAGTCCAATTTGGATTTCATGAAATATCACTACTAAGAGTCATCAGAAAGGTATAAAAATATCGAAAAACACAAGATTAATATTTCTATGATAATTGCTGAAGACTACAACGAATGAATTCATCTATAAGAACAATTGTACCAGATATGCAACGTTCCGTTCAAAAGACACAAACATTGACATTGTCTTCGCTCTATCGACGAGAAAAGATAATATTTTTCAGGACAAGACTTTCATCCTTGGCCAGCTCTTTCAAGCAAGGAAAAATGTCCTATGTCCTGCGAGGGGAATTTTCCATGCCGAGATGATCGGCGAAGAGCAAGGCAGATGCCTGACAGGCCATCGCCAACCACATGATCGCCGCGCCGCCTTCCATAGCGAGAGATACGTCAAGGACTACCGGTTATAATGGACGAGGACGAGGAGGTCGTTTTCAAAGACACCGACTATTTTTTCATGGCCTACAATAGGTGCTTTTTCTAATGGAGATAGGATTATAATGGACGAGAGTTTCGAAATCATCACGAAAAGTTCTCAGGAGTGGGTGGAGCACTCCATGTTTACGGTCTTAGGACGAGTCTTAGCCGCCGCCCTGCTCGCTAGGACACCTCACACCCTGTCCTAGCCAAACCTCGAAATTAGGACGAGTCTTAGCGATTTAGGATGCGCTCGAAATGATTTAGGACGCCAGCCGCCATATTTAAGACTCGGGCGAGTCTAAGACGAATCCTAAATTTTTATAAGTATGGGCCCTGATCCAGCAAAAAAGCGTAAGTCAAGCGGCGTAAGTATGGCGTAAATGCTACTCCGGCGCAACCCTCGCCCCCCTCTTGCGCCGAGGCTGTATGAATAATCCGCCGAGATGGACTTACGCCGGGCGCAAGGAGGAGTATCTCGGAGTATCTCCACAGAGACAGCTGATTGGCTGGCGAATACTTTGAGGGTCATCCTCGCTAATAGTGAATCACAGCAGTGTTTATATTATCTATTCAGATCTATCAGCCAATCAAAAGGGCTGTCAGAGATAAATAATGTTTACAAACATTAATCATTTAATTACTCAGCTGGCATCTGGCTTGACCCAAAAAATCGATGTATCATGTTTAAAGCGAAAAGGAAAGGGTTTTGATGATGATTTTTGAAAAATTTTCGTCATTTTATTGACGCAGCTGAGATGGATCTCTGCTGTAACCAGACAGCTCTCTCGCGGGACAAACCCCTACCGAGCTGTCTGCTAGTGCTTATAGTGTTGGCCGAAGCCAGCCCCCCGGGGAGGTGGGTTACAAACCCCGGCTAAACCCGGTACCCATTCACTGCTGGGTGGACAGGGCTCGGGTTTTAAAAGGAAAACCCAGCCTAACTGTTTCCGCTCCACCCGGGGATCGAACCCCGGATTTTCTGGGTTTTGTAAACCGAGTGTGCTTCCCCTACACTATGTAGTAGTACACTACTACAACCACTCCCCATTGACAGTACAGATTGACCAGAAATAAAAAATTTGGGGGCAATAATTTAAGGCGCAGACATCCTGATTGACTTTAATAATATTTCTAGGGCAATAATGGGCCAGCCATCCTGATTAACCAAAATAATTCCAGGGACAAAAAGGGGCAGACATCATGGTTAAACCATATAATCATATAATTCAAGGGCGTAGAGGTAGCCCTTCTGAGTGACCTAATCGTATCATTCAGGGATAATGAGAACGGTACCTGATACTCTCGTCTACCGAAATTCTCGTCCTGACACAATGCGGGAACTCTCGCTGAAGGTAATGGTTAGGTTAGTAGGATATTAAGGGAAAGATCCCGGGTAAAATGAACGAGGACTGCGCGGTCATTTTCTGAACACTGACTAAATTTTCCTTTGCCTAAAATTAGTGCTTTTGGTAAAATGGACGAGGAGGCTGCGCGGTCATTTTCTGAGACACCTGACTCGTTTTTTTTCTTGGATAAATTAGTGCTTTTGATCAAAAGGGGACGAGGACTGCGCAGTCATTTTCTAAAAACACTGACTAGATTTTCCTTGCCTAAAATTAGTGTTTTTGGTAAAAATGGCCCGAGGACTCGCGGTCATTTTCTAGACACTAACTAGTTTTTTCCGGTAAATTTCTAGTGTTTGCCCATACTCTCCCACTAACCCCCAAGCAAGTTTGGGCACCTGTGGGAATGCGGGTTTTCGGGTGGGGAGCAAATAATGCGTCGGAGACACGTAATTTAAGAATTGTGTAGAGGAGATAAACTCCCAGATCTAAGGTAATTTTTCCTTATATCTAGAAAAATTTTTGCCTAACCAAAAATTTACCTAACCTAGCGGGGGGCTTGACCCACCGATAAAAACCTAACCTAACCTAAATCTAACCAAATCTAACCTAACCTAACCAGATCTAACCTAACCTAACCAAATATAACCTACCCTAATCAATAATACCCTAACCAAACCTCCTATATGGTTGGGGGGCCTCTGGAAGGGAGGTTGTGTCTGTATGAGTATTAGTCTAAGACAACTATATCATTTCTACAATATGTATATAAGTTTGGTAAAATTCTAGTGTTTGCCCATACTCTCCCACTTCCCCCCAAACAAGTTTTTGGGGACCTGTAGGAATGCGGGGTTTTCGGGTGGGGAACAAATTATGCGTCGGAAACACGTAATTTAAGAGTTGTTTAGGGGGTTAAAATTCCCTAGATCTAGGGTAATTTCCTTATATCTAGAGAAATTTGCCTAACCAAAATGAACCAAAAACCCAGCGGGGGCTTGACCCACCGATAACCTTTAAACCTAACCTTAAAACCCAAACCTAACCTAACCAAAATCTAACCTAACCAAATCTAACACTAACCTAACTAACCAAATCTAACCCACTAACCTAACCTAACCTCCAGCGGGAGGGGGGGTTCTCAACACTTCAGTCATCATTCTGTGAGGATCGTCAGGTTCACACGTTTCTGGGGCTCAGAAAAAATCCAATGAATTTTCCCTAAATCTAGAGAATTTTTTTAATTTCCATAACTCAAAAAGTATGTGGTTGCGACGCATATTTTGTACCCCAACCATATATCCTTTCATTCCCCCAGGTCCCCAAGCTTGTTTTTGGGGGGAGAGGGGGGAGTATGGGCAAAAACTAGAATAATACATAGTTTTAAAGGTTACGCGGAAAATGCATTAATACTGTACAGTATACTAAACAAAAAATAATATAGAAAAACGCATTTGGTAATGGCGGTAGTGACCGCGCAGTTATCGTCCATTATAAAATGAAACACCAACCGAGAAGTCTTGCCGACATAAAAGTTTTCGGCGAGTTCCCCTTGTAATAGGTGCAAATGAAAGAATAAAAGGTATTTCGTTATTGGACAAGTCTTCGCTTGTCCCCAAAAAAATTTAAAACTACACTTCAATACAATACATGGACATTGGTTACGTAAAATGTCAAAAAAAACCCCCGAGACTCCCCCAATCACTAAACTAACCCCGATATTCGGTCCCTGAAATTTCACAAACACGGGGAAAAGCTGTTTAAAAATATATAGATTGGGTACTGTTATGTTAATAATAAACTTGTTAACTGTCGCTTAATAGGAACTCCCCGCCGACGTAAAAAAATGGAAACATTCTCCGACGGTGGCGAGCATTCCTTCCGTTCGGGGGCTGTACCCTTAAAGGCTAGCAAACGTGACCTAACCTTACCATTCAGGGGCAATGAGGGTCCAAGCGTCCTGAGTGACCTAACCATAGTGCAAGGTCACTGAGGGGCAGGCATCAGAACAAAAGTTTCATTCTCAAAAACGTTCAAATTACGATATAGTGAAACAACACTAATCTAGTCGCCCGGGGTGCCAGCCTTGCCTCGTCCCACAACAATTCTGCTCACAGGACTCCGCTAGTGGTCTAAAAAAAACTGGTGCTGCCCAATAACGAACTAATACAAAAAAAACACCGAAAGGGATCCCTACACAGCCGAGGCGGCCTCCCACCAAGGCTTGTACTCCTAAACATTTGTAAACACACGCCGCTGCCGACTACCAATAGGCCCTTTTATTTCAATCCTTACCTCGGGGGGTAACGTCCCATTAGGAAAGATAAATGACGTTTTATTGATATAAAATGAGATTACACCGTGCACCTCTACACCCCCTCCTCATCGAGGGGTGTAAATCTTACGCCATAATATTGGCCCTTGACGTCACGGAAATGGAGTAAGTACACTT
>JACEEZ010005883.1:190000-225000 GCA_016584305.1 Chionoecetes opilio
TTTTCGTGACTATCATTTGTTTGGTTATCTATCATTATTTGTACCCAGGTTTGTCATCAATCTGACTGTTTACTTGTTTATCTTTGTATCTATTTATCTATTCTATCTGTCTCGCTGTTCATTTTAATTGTTTAGTTTTTATGGTCAGCTCAAACTATCTATCTATCTATATAGTCGCGATCTACATGTCTATATCTCTATCATATATAAATGACAGGACAGAAGCAACGTGCTCTGCGTATCAAAGTATCGAAAAAACAAAAGCTTCAGAAATATGCAAACAACATCCATCATGCAATAGTCCATCTTGAAAGAAAATATTAAAACTAAAGGAAACAAAAATGTAACTCACTGCAAAAGTTTAAATGGATTGACTTCACCCTTTCAAACACACGCACGCACGCACGCACACACACACACACAACACACACACACACACACACACACACACACACCGTGGCCGGACAGTTTGCCTACGGACAGTTTGCCTACGGACAGTTTGCCTACGGACAATTTGCCTACCGGACAGTTTGCCTACGGACAGTTTGCCTACAGGACATTTTGCCTACCGGACAATTTGCCTACGGACACTTTGCCTACGGACACTTTGCCTCAGTGTTTCCACAGGAAATGTTTTCTTTACCTTGGTTAGGTTAGGTTAGGTTAGGTTAGGTTAGTTAGTTAGCAAAGTGTCCGTAGGCAAAGTGTCCGTAGGCAAATTGTCCGGTAGGCAAAATGTCCGGTAGGCAAATTGTCCGTAGGCAAACTGTCCGTAGGCAAACTGTCCGGGTACCCACACACACACATACACACACACACGTCATATACACACATACACACACACACACACACACGTCATACACGAACACACACGCTCATTCCTCCTCCTCCTCCTCCTCCTCCTCCTGGTCCATGTATTGTTGAGAGCTTGAATGTTCGCGATCATTTAATTGTGAAAAGTGTAAATGACGGACTCGTATTGCTAATGAGAGCCACGTCGATGCTCATTTATTGTAATTGCAAGTGTTGAAAGGTGTGTGTGTGTGTGTGTGTGTGTGTGTGTGTGGGTGTGTGAAAGACTATGAAATGACAGAAAAGGAATAAGAGTACAGCAGTAAGTAACTCAAAAATAAAGAGAGAGAGAGAGAGAGAGAGAGAGAGAGAGAGAGAGAGAGAGAGAGAGAGAGAGAGAGAGAGAGAGAGAGAGAGAGAGAGAGAGAGAGAGAGAGAGAGAGAGACTCCCTTATCCCCCTTCATTTCACGTAGACATTTTCCCCCCTCCTTCCTGCCTCTCCTGTCGTCTTGAACCTTTTCCTTTGCCGTCCTTTCTTCTTTCCTCCTCGCATGCCTTCACCTTAGCCATTCTTTCTTAGCAGCTCTCTCTCCTTCCCTCTCCTCTCCCATTCCCTTTACTTTTCGTTTTCCACTCCCCTTTCCGTCCTATTGGCAGCTATTCGGTACCTGTTCGGTTTCTCTCTCTCTCTCTCTCTCTCTCTCTCTCTCTCTCTCTCTCTCTCTCTCTCTCTCTCTCTCTCTCTCTCTCTCTCTCTCTCTCTCTCTCTCTCTCTCTCTCTCTCGTATTACCTTTCTTTGCCCCTTCCTTCGTGTTTAATCCATTCCCCTCGCTAAACACGTCCTCTTCCTCCTCCTCCTCCTCCTCCTCTGCACTACCGCAGAAAGTACTACCTCCGAAAGTGCACTACCGCAGTGGATTGAAACGGAGCTGGGGCCTGATTGACTGCTGCCTCCCAAGAAAGCGCCAGGCAAGGCTGCCGCACCACCCCTGAATTTCCACACTGAGCCTACACCAACACTACATTAGACCTCATAATACACACAGATAGCCCCGATTTAACGGTTACCACTACTACTCTCGACCTGCGACGGGCTGTGGTTCAGTTAGGGTCCTGACAGTTAGTGACCACCATCGGGATTTAAGTTACCAGGGGTCACTGCTGCAGGAGGCATTGAAGTGTACGGCGTCCTACATGGAAAGTACAAAATCCGCAGTGGATTGAACGGAGCTGGGGCCTGATTGACTGCTGCCTCCCAAGAAAGCGCCAGGCAAGGCTGCCGCACCACCCTTTGAACCTCCACACTGTGTTCACACCATTACAAAACACACATAACATGACCTATCTATCAAGCACTAAACCTACCCCCACAAACTAGTAGTAGTTAGCCATAGATTACAGCTTTCAACTTTCCTCACAAATTCCATGCAGTTTTTCTATATTGCATGGTATCACTTCTTTTCCGGCCAGCTTCGGCTGGAGGGATGGGTGGGTGGGGAGGAGCCTTCTACTTCCTATCCTTTCTCTCTTATTATCTAGTTAGTGTAGTGTAGTTAAAGCAAACAGCCTTGTAAGGACCTATCGGTCTGTTGCTGTTTGTGTTTCCTTTGTATTCCTTTGTATTCCTTTGTATTCCTCCTCCTCCTCCTCCTCCTCGCGAGTCGCCGATACTTACTGTCTTGTTTATGTTTCACATTTACTCTGCGGGAATTTTTCGGTTCCAATAGTAAACACGATGTAAATTCACCTCCTCTGTTGCGCCGCTACAAACGATGACCTTCCTCCTCTTTTTCCTCCTCCTCTTCCTCCTCCTCTTCCTCCTCCTCCTCCTCAGACAGCCCCGAGTAAACGGTCACTACTACAACTTTTGACCTGTGACGGGCTGTGGTTCAGTAAGGGCCCTGTCAGTTAGTGACCACCATCGGGATTTATATACCAGGGGTCACTGCTGCAGGGGGCATTGAAGTGCACGGCGTCCTACTTGGAAAGTGCACTACCGCAGTGGATTGAAACGGAGCTGGGGCCTGATTGACTGCTGCCTCCCAAGAAAGCGCCAGGCAAGGCTGCCGCACCACCCCTGAACTTCCACACTGAGCCTACACCAACACTACATTAGACCTCATAACACACACAGATAGCCCCGAGTTAACGGTTACCACTACTACTCTCGACCTGTGACGGGCTGTGGTTCAGTTAGGGTCCTGACAGTTAGTGACCACCATCGGGATTTAAGGTACCAGGGGTCACTGCTGCAGGAGGCATTGAAGTGTACGGCGTCCTACATGGAAAGTACACAATCCGCAGTGGATTGAACGGAGCTGGGGCCTGATTGACTGCTGCCTCCCAAGAAAGCGCCAGGCAAGGCTGCCGCACCACCCTTGAACCTCCACACTGTGTTCACACCATTACAAAACACACATAACATGACCTATCTATCAAGCACTAAACCTACCCCCACAAACTAGTAGTAGTTAGCCATAGATTACAGCTTTCAACTTTCCTCACAAATTCCATGCAGTTTTTCTATATTGCATGGTATCACTTCTTTTCCGGCCAGCTTCGGCTGAAGGGATGGGTGGGTGAGGAGGAGCCTTCTACTTCCTATCCTTTCTCTCTTATTATCTAGTTAGTGTAGTATAGTTAAAGCAAACAGTCTTGTAAGGACCTATCGGTCTGTTGCTGTTTGTGTTTCCTTTGTATTCCTTTGTATTCCTCTAACTCTTCCTCCTCCTCCTTTTATTTCTCCTCCTCCTCCTCCTCCTCCTCCTCTTTTACCTCTAACACGTAGAAACTCTAGTGGTAGAAAGTAGTCACCCCGACAGGCTCGTTTGGCCCAGTACCGTAGATAACACTAAAGTCGCCAGGACAACGTTTTTTTCTGTTTACAGACGTCTGGTGGCGTTAATACTTACATTTCTAAATCCATGATTTCAGGAAAGTTAAAAGGGGTTATCTGGAGAGTCTGTGTCATTTGATGTCTTCATCTGTGTCATATTATGGCTATAAATGAACAAATTACAAAAATATCACCAGAGTGGCGACCAACAATAAGGTCGCCAGTTAGTGTTTATGTTCTGAGTGTCCTCCCGCCGTCGTCGTCGCGCGAAAAAAAAACGAGTGGTGAAATTTGAAACCGTATATACTTGCAGATGCAAAGCATAAAACTACGCTGAAACAGGGTAGATTATACAGTCATGATATAAACTACTGTGTATCATCTTTAGTGGCACATACAAATCAGTAGTGATGCTATAATTCGTAATATTTGGCGGCTGGCGACATTATTGCAGCTGGCGACTATACTGTTATCTACTATGGATGTTGCTGTCTGTTCTTCCCTTGTATTCCTTTGTATTTGTATTCCTCCTCCTCGTCCTCCTGCTCCTCCATTTCATTCTGTTACTCCTCCTCCTATTCATCTTCCTCGTATGATGGAGACCCTGTTCATTATTTATCATAAAGACGCATCAGCTGCCAAACGCGATTACTTCACTCCGGCGTCAATTTGCTGCTTGTTATTTTATGAACAGCTTTACCTTAGAGTAGAAGAAAAGTAAAAATGCACACTAAATAAATAATAAGTAACTTTTCACCGCCATTTTTTTCGATGTTTTTTTTTCTTTTAGATTTCTGGATATTTTTTGGATTTTTCTGGAAGGTTTATGGATTTTTCTGGAAGTTTTTCAGATTTTAGATGGTTTTGGATCTCTCCTTAAGCCTTTCTTCGTCTAATTCCATGGAGGTTTTTGATCACTTAATCGTGTATTTTTCCTATTGATTTCTTGCCGGCCTTGGCTGGAGGGAGTGGTGGGTGGGGAGGAGCCTTTGATATTGCTATTTTTTGCCTCAATGTCGTAGGAATTTTAGTGGTAGAAATTATACAGACAGGCAGCCCCGTTTGGTTTAGAAAGGGTTGTTGCTGTCTGTTCTTCCTTTGTATTCCTTTGTATTCCTCCTCCTCCTCTTCCTGCTCCTGCTCCTGCTCCTGCTCCTCCTCCTCCTCCTCCTCCTCCTCCTCCTCCTCCTCCTCCTCCTCCTCCTCCTCCTCCTCTTCCTCCTCCTCCTAATACACTGAACTCTGCAAATTTTCGAAGACGAAAACTTTATTTTAGAAACTCTTGCTAAAGATTTTTTTTATTTTTTTTTATTACATCACAAGGAACTGGCCAAGGGCACAACACAAATGGGTAACACAAAGCCCGCTTAGTTGCCAGTCCCTATAAAGAAGACAGTAAGAGAATAAAATACAAACAGAGGGGTAGGCCAATTTAGTTCGGGAGGTGTCTTGTTACTCTTCTTTTGAAAAGATTTAAGTCATAGGAAAGTGGAAAAATAGAAACAGGAAGAGAGTTCCAGAGTCTACCAGTGAAAGGGATGAAAGAGTAAAGATACTGATTAACTCTTGCATTAGGAAGATGGACAGAATAGGGATGAGAATGAGTAGAAAGTCTTGTGCAGCGAGGCCGCGGGAGTGGGGGAGGCATGCAGTTAGCAAGTTCAGAAGAGCAGTCAGCATGAAAATAACGGTAGAAGAGAGCAAGAGAAGCAACATTGCGGCGGTGATTTAAAGATTGAAGACAGTCAGTCAGAGGAGAGGAGTTGATGAGACGAAAAGCTTTTGACTCAACCCTGTTTAGGAGAGCTGTATGAGTGGATCCTCCCCAAACATGTGAGACATACTCCATACATGGGCGGATAAGGCCCCTGTAGAGAGCAAGCAATTGGGAGGGAGAAAAAAAAGGACGCAGACGCCTGATGATAACAGGAGATCAATAAACGATAAAGACAGAGAGAGAGAAGGCAATCAATGTTTTATTTACGGTCAGAAGAGATAAAAGAAAGCGAGAATAACCGATAGCTTAAAAGAAATTGAGAAGAACAATTGAATGAATGTTTAAAGTTAAAGAAATTCATCGAAGACTGACTTTACGTAGAAATTATATGAAATAAAGAGAAAATTAGAAGTACAGAATAATTATGAAAGGTAATTAGCAAGAATGACCTGATAAACACAGAAAATATTCTGAGTGAGGATATTATGATGATTTGTGCGAAAATGATGGTAATAAATCTCTCTCTCTCTCTCTCTCTCTCTCTCTCTCTCTCTCTCTCTCTCTCTCTCTCTCTCTCTCTCTCTCTCTCTCTCTCTCTCTCTCTCTCTCTCTCTCTCTCTCTCTCTCTCTCTCTCTCTCTCTCTCTCTCTCTCTCTCTCTCTCTCTCTCTCTCTCTCTCTCTCTCTCTCTCTCTCTCTCTCTCTCTCTCTCTCTCTCTCATATTGCGTCGACTCCACTAGCTTCAGCCGTTATTGTAAGGAGTGTTGGCTTGTTACGCTCGCCAACTGCTCCGAGGCTTCAGAGTCGGCGGCACGGCTCAACAGAGTCGACAGCGGGCCTGCCATGTTACCGAGTGGGAGTTCCTGCCCAGCCGTCACCCTAGCCAGCCACACTACCTACACCACCAACTCGTATACCTGCACTTCAATTTGCACTTGTAAATATTCTTATTACACAAGTAAAGTTTGCACCTACGTGCTGTTTACGAGACCTTATACCATGGCGCAGTGACTACAGGAGCAGCGTATAGTTGGTACCACGCCAAGATGCCGGAGACTAGGAGTCAAGCCGAGCGCCCTGAGGACCAGCCGTCAACGGAGTTGTTTACGGCGCAGGTTGTGGACAAGCTTTCTTCGTTGTTGGAGATGCAGCAAGCACATGCCACAGAAGATCGCCGTGTGATGCAGGAGCTTCTGTCACGTGTGTTGGCAACCCGGGATGGTGCGAGTGGCGGAGTGGCTGATGTGGGGACGCCGATACCCGCACCGCGTCACCACGTTAGCCGCCCCCAAGCCCAGGCACCACACAAGCTTTCTCCCAACGTTTCCCTGCGTGAGTACAAGGTGTGGCGCAGTGCATGGGCGGACTATGAAGAACTGTTGCAGCTTCGGGAGCAGCCCGTACGGACCCAGCTGGCACACTTCCGGTCATGCCTCACCCCAGAGATGCGCGGCACGTTGGCGCACGCCGTCGGCATTGCTGAAGACAACGACACGTTGCCAGTGAAGGAGGTTATGGATCGACTCACTATACACTTCCAGCGCCAGCGGAATGTTGCCCTGCGACGTGTGAAATTTGAGGAACGCCGGCAGCAGGAAGGTGAGTCATTTGACGAGTTCTTTGTCACCCTCAAGGAACTTGCTGACGACGCGGAGCTGTGCAGCAGCTGCCTGGACGATAGATTGGTGATCCGCATCACGTCCGGTGTGGCTGACCAAAACCTTCGACGGAAGCTACTTGCGATAGATCCTCCCCCAAGCCTCCCCGAGGCCTTGCGGCTGTGTCGCAGCGAGGAGTCTGCTTTTAACACCGAGACGGACCTCACCAGCACTCGCAGGACTGTTGGGAGAGCAGTAAGTACGAGACACCGATACCAGAGCGCATCTCGCCACCGCCATCATGAGGTTGGCGCCAAGTGTGAAGGGTGTGGAGGTGAGCCTCACCCACAAGGACTCCAGAAGCAGTGCAAGGCATGGGGTAAGCGATGTGACGCCTGCGGTATCACAGGACACTACAGCAAGGTGTGTCACAAAAAAGGCATCCACCAAGGTCGTACTAGTGAAGGTAGGGGTGCCCAACCTCCTGGTGCCCGAAAAGCCCATAGTTTACGGATCAGGGACGTCAGACTCGCCGTACCGAAACATCGGGCGCCGAAGGTTTTCATCGGGGTCGCCAGCTCAGAATTCCCTATAACTGGCCAGTGTAAGTTGCAGTTCACTCCCGACACAGGTGCCGAAGCAAACGTGATTGGTTTAAGTCAGCTTCGTTGTCTCAGCCTTAGTGAAAGTGATCTCTCAAACTGCCAGGATGAGGTGTTGGCCGCTAACAAGAGCCGGCTGAGCCCCGTTGGCTCGTTTAAGGCCACACTTACGCTCGGGGAAGCCACTGTTAATACTACCATCGGTGTGTTTCGGGGTGTCGATGATGCTCTTCTTTCCTGGTATGACTCCCGTGCATTACACATAATTCCCGAAGATTATCCTAAACAGATTTCTGCGGTGCGTTGTAACGAGACTTCCTCCCCCCATGCAGAGACCTCTGCATCACATCCCAGCGCAGAGGGACGACAGGTAGACAACGATCGCAAAGCATTCCTGAAGGAGTTCTCTGACGTCCTGGTGGATTCCGGAGACTTTGACAACGGTGCAAGGCTCGCCTCCATGGTGGGCCCTCCCATGATGATCCACCTTCGTCCTGACCCCCAGCCCTTTGCTCGTCACACGCCCAACAGTATTCCGTTGGCTTGGCAGGCGGATACGAAGGCAATGCTGAATACTATGGTTAAGCAAGACATCGTAAAGCCGGTAGGTGCTGAGGTGTCTGATTGGTGTCATCCCATGGTTGTCGCTCAAAAACAGTCTGGCAGTGTTCGAATCACCGTTGACTTGTCAAAGCTTAACCGGCAGGTGCTTCGCCCGACGCATCCATCCCCGTCGCCCCGCTCCGCGGCGATGCAGGTAACCCAGGGCTCCAAATATTTTTCCACCTTAGACGCTATGTGGGGTTATTAGCAAATTCCCTTAAAGGAGGAGTCTCAGCCTCTCACCACATTCATCACACCCTGGGGACGGTATAAGTTCCTAAGGGGACCGATGGGATTTGTCTCTACAGGTGACGAGTTCTGCAGGCGTGTGGACATCGCATTGGAAAGTGTTGACAACTGCACAAAGGTCGTCGACGATGTGCTTGTGTGGGACACTACTTACGAGGAGCACCTCGACCGGGTAAGGCAGATATTGGAACGCTTCCGGCTTCACCGCATCACCATCAACCGGAAAAAGTTCATGTTTGCCTCCCCAACCGCCCATTTCTGTGGGTACATCATCTCAAAGGACGGTGTTAGTGCTGACCCGGGTAAAACAAAAGCGGTGGCAGATTTTCCAGTTCCCACCAACCTAACAACCCTTCGCTCTTTCTTTGGTGTTGTCAATTAACTAGCCGATTTCTCCACAGAGGTCGCCGAGGCAGCAGACACACTTAGGGCGCTTCTCAGCCCAAGGAAAGAATTTGTTTGGACTCCAGCTCATCAGTCCTCCTTTCAGGCGGTGAAAAAGGCCCTCTCGTCGACCCCAGTCCTGGCTCACTTTGACCCTTCTCTACCTACAGTCCTGCAAACTGACGCCTCCCGTCTCAAGGGACTTGGTTACGCCCTGCTCCAGCGTCACGGTACCAAGTTGAGGTTAGTGCAGTGTGGGTAAAGGTTCCTGAGCGATACTGAAACTAGGTATGCTGTGGTGGAACTAGAATTGCTTGCTGTCGTGTGGGCTATGAGGAAGTGCCGGATGTACTTGCTTGGCCTTTCTACCTTCGAATTGGTGGTTGACCACAAGCCGCTCGTTCCCATCCTTGACCACCACACCCTGGACGCAATAGACAATCCTCGCATCCAGCGGCTGAAGGAGAAAATAGCACCATACGTCTTTTCCACCATCTGGCGTAAAGGTAAGGAGCACGCACTCCCAGACGCACTGTCCCGCGCCCCCGTTGCTGTGCCAACGCACGCTGATATGGAGGCAGAGTCTCAGGTCGCCCACCACGTTCGTACATGTTTGTTGGCCAGAGCCTGTGAGATTTCTGAGCCTAACTCGGACCCTTACGCATACCCAGTCATTATTGACATACGCGAAGCTGCGAGGACGGATGACACATACCAGCTTCTAATTAATAACTTCTCTTCAGGTTTTCCAGCAAACCGGCCAGATTTACCGGCTGCCCTGCAAGATTACTGGAAGCTCCGCGACGACCTGTCCACTGAGGATGAACTGGTGCTATATGGCTCGCGGATGTCCTTTCCCGACTACATGACTCCCATAGAGGCATCGAGGCGACGAAGCGTCGGGCCCGTCAAACTGTGTGGTGGCCTGGCATTAACAGCGACATCACCAGCACGGGCAGGGGCTGTGACGCGTGTCAGGAGATGCTGCCGTCACAGCCGAAGGAGCCACTACTCTCGGACCCTCTTCCATCACGGCCCTTCGAGGAAGTCTCGGCAGACCTCTTCACCCACGCTGGTAAGGATTACCTAATCTACTCCGATCGCTTGTCTGGGTGGCCGTGCATTGCAGAATATGGTCGGGAGGCGACTTCGCGAATCCCGATGAAGCTGCTGTGTGGCATCTTTAAAGATGTGGGTGTACCAGTTCGGCTCCGGACTGACTGAGGGCCGCAGTTTTCAAGCTTTGCGTTTCGGTCCTTCGTGAAGAGATGGGGCATTAATCATGTCTTATCTTCCTCCAGTCTAACGGCCACGCAGAGGCTTTCGTGAAGAAGGCGAAATATCTCATCGCGAAGGTCCGCACAGCAGGTGGCAACGGAGATGAGGCCTTCGACAGGGGCTTGATGGAGCTCCGAAACACTCCCCGCCCTGATGGTCGATCTCCAGCCCAGATGCTTTACGGTCGTCCTCTCCGGACGGCAGTACCGGCACACCGGCGTGCATTCGCTCCCGAATGGCAGGCAGCCGATGAGGAGTGCGACGCCAAACTGTCCGCGGGAATGGAAAAGGCGGAGTGGTACTATAATCGCTCCTTTCGTGCGCTACCGCCGCTTCGTGTCGGCACCCCTGTACGCATACAAGACTGCAAGTCTCGGCGCTGGAACAAGCAGGGGGTGGTAGTTGGTGTCGGTAAACACAGAGATTACCACGTCCAAGTTGCAAGTGGGAGGATATTTTGGAGGAACCGCCGCTACCTACGTCCAGCACCAGCTTCGACCTCAGGTGAACCCCAGGCCGCTCCTCCTGTAGGTGATCGCCGCAAGGTGCGGTTCTCGTCGCCATCGCCAGCCACCCAGCCGCAGCGCCGAAGCTTAAGTGAACGCAGACGTCCGGACCGCTTCGTTCCGTAACCTCTTTTCCCCCCGGGAGGGAGATGTAAGGAGTGTTGGCTTGTTACGCTCGCCAACTGCTCCGAGGCTTCAGAGTCGGCGGCACGGCTCAACAGAGTCGACAGCGGGCCTGCCATGTTACCGAGTGAGAGTTCCTGCCCAGCCGTCACCCTAGCCAGCCACACTACCTACACCACCAACTCTTATACCTGCACTTCAATTTGCACTTGTAAATATTCTTATTACACAAGTAAAGTTTGCACCTACGTGCTGTTTACGTGACATATACCAGTTACTAAGGAGGTAGTGGTGGTGATGGTGGTAGTGTGGTGGTGGTAGTGGTGGTGATCGTGGTGGTGGTATAGTGGTGGAGAGAATGTGGTTGTTGTTGTCAGGGACTTTGCTAATATGAGAGAGAGAGAGAGAGAGAGAGAGAGAGAGATGGGTGTAATGTTGTAAATGCTAATGTTCTTGCAATTCACAATGATGTGGTGGTGGTGGTGGTGGTGGTGGCGATGGTAGTTGTGGTGGTGGTGGCGCTGATTGTGTTGGTGGTAGTGGTGATGGTGGTGGTGGTGGTGGTGGTAGTGGTGGTGGTGGTGGTGGTGATGATGATGATGATGGTGCTTGTGGTGGTTGTTGTATTACATGTACTAGTAGGACGCCTTAATCGGCGAAGGACGAGCGAGCCCGTAGAAACGCACTGCACGTGCGCACGTGCGGCGTCACCCGGAGTTTGATCTCTGTGACATTGCTAGGGGTGTGGTCTCAAACCACACACCAAATTTCAACTTAGTCGGTACAGCCGTTTCTCAGCTATAGCAAGATAACTTTGTCTGACACCCCTCACGCGGCACGTGCCACGCGCCATGCTGACCCCTCATGTGAGACAAAACATGCCAAGCACAAAAGGGATTGAATGGGGCTATCATATGGTGAAAACCGCTTGTCAATCGGAAGCGGGATTCCAAAGATACAAGGTCCTGAAAAACGTGACGGTCGGTTGGGTCGGGTCGGGTCAGGTCAGGTCGGGTAAAGTCGGGTCGGGTAGGATCGGCCGCTTAAGTGAGAAAAATCCCGTATCCAGTGAAGACTCGAGCGCCTCGCGCTCGCTCGTAATTAGAGGAGAATGAACACAAAGGATTGCAACGGAAGAACAGACAGAAGCAAGATCAGTCCTCCGCCACTGCTGAAAAATATCTTACCTGTTATATTAAAAAAAAAAAAGATAGATAAAGTATAGATTTTTTTTATGCCACACAAAACCCTTCGTTCAGTTTATATTTTTTTCCTTTCAAAAACTTGGTGGCGGTGGTATTTTGTTGTTGAAGTGGACAGTAAAAGAGAGAGAGAGAGAGAAAGAGAGAGAGTTAGGAATGCTTGTGTGCAGTAAGGAAGAACCTGATGAGAATACTTGAGATGAATTGCATAGCTTCTCTTTCCCTCCTCATCTTACTCTTCCATTTTGACTTTCCTTCCTCTCTCCTCCTCCTCCTCCTCCTCCTTTTCTTCCTTTCCTCCTCTTTGTCATCGTCTTCTCGTTTGCTCTGGTTTCAAAAGTTTACCAATCGACAGTTTCTTCGTCTTATATATTTTTCTTCTCGGACAATAAGGTTCTTGGGCTCTCTTACTGTCCCATCGCTCAGTCCTCTTTTGTTCGACTCTCTCTCTCTCTCTCTCTCTCTCTCTCTCTCTCTCTCTCTCTCTCTCTCTCTCTCTCTCTCTCTCTCTCTCTCTCTCTCTCTCTCTCTCTCTCTCTCTCTCTCTCTTTTGTTTTACAGCTCCATTTTTCCTCTTCTTTATTTCATATCCCTTCCTCTCTGATCCTTATACTCTTTCTTTCTTCTCCTTCACGAGCTACTCTTTCTTTCTTTCCTTTCTGTTCGTTCTCCCTCCATCCACCTGTCTTTCCTCTCATCCCTCCCACCTTCCCTCCATCCCTCCTTCCACACCTCCCTCCTTCCCTCCACACCTCCCTCCACACCTCCCTCGTTCCTTTCATCCCTCCTTCACTCCTTCCCTCCCTCTCTCCTTCTTTCTCTTCATCCCTCCTTCCCTCCACACCTCCCTCTGTCCCTCCATTTGATTAGGGGTAATAAGGTAAATTAGGTAATATCATTTATTCTCTTATCCTCGTTTTTTTCTCTCTTTCTCCACCTTATTATTCGTCTTTTTGCCATTCCTTCCTTCGTCGTATCTTAAATACCTTAAGTCACTTGGCTCTGTGTTCTTTCTTTCTCTTTCTCTTCGCTTTCTATTGTTCCTTTTTCTTTGGCGTGGAGATTATAATAGTCAGTAGTAATAGTAGTAATCAGGGTAATAGTGGTCATCAAAATAATGTTAATTGTTTATATTAGTACAGGAATAACCTCGTGTCTTTTATTCTGTTTTGTTTGTCTGTCTGTCTGCCCGTCTCTCTGTCTGTCTATATGTCTGTCTGTGTCTCCCTGTTTGTCTGTCTGTATGTATGTCTCTTTTTGTGTTTGTCTGTATGTTTGTCTGTGTATTTTTCTCTGTTTGTCTGTCTGTCAGTGTTTGTTTGTCTGTCTTGTTTTTTTCTCTGTTTGTCTATCTCTGTCTGTTTGTCTGTGTCTGTCTGTCTGTCTGTCTCTCTGTCTGTCTGTGTCTGTCTGGCCTCATCATCATTAGTATTTAACGTTGTCAGTTAATTAGTACCACGAAGATGTAGTCAATGCAGGGACGAGTCGAGTT
Organism: Chionoecetes opilio; assembly: GCA_016584305.1. Taxonomy (NCBI): domain Eukaryota; kingdom Metazoa; phylum Arthropoda; class Malacostraca; order Decapoda; family Majidae; genus Chionoecetes; species Chionoecetes opilio. The sequence goes on from JACEEZ010005883.1 coordinate 203,385, forward strand.
TTTGTAGGTAATAATAATTAATAATAATGATAATAATAATAATGATGATGATGATGATAATAATGATAACAATAATAATGACCAGTAAAGGCCGGTTCCCATCAGCCCGCTTGTACGGCCGTCTTACAACAACACCGCTCAACAATGACGTCACCATCATCACCGCTTGAGTGGTATTTGTGGTAACTGGGCACAGTTGGCAACTCCGCTCGAGCGGACACCGCCGAGCGGGAGAGATGACTTGAATTTAACTTTGTACGGCGGCCGTACAGCGGTACGGCGGTGCGGTAGACTTTGTTGTGACGTCATTGTGACGTCTTTGTTGTTGTATGGCGGCCGTACAAGCGGGAAGGTAGGAACCGGGCTTTAAGTCAACAACGGACCGTATCCTAGCGCTTATAAGCCCGGTTCCCACCTTCCCGCTTGTACGGCCGCCATACAACAACAATGACGTCACCATCATCACCGCTTGAGTGGTATTTGTGGTAACTGGGCACAGTTGGCAACTCCGCTCGAGCGGACACCGCCGAGCGGGAGAGATGACTTGAATTTAATGATGTGAATGACTTGAATGACTTGAACTTTGTACGGCGGCCGCACAGCGGTACGGCGGTGCGGTAGACTTTGTTGTGACGTCATTGTGACGTCTTTGTTGTTGTACGGCGGCCGTACAAGCGGGAAGGTGGGAACCGGGCTTAAGACGCCTTAATCGGCGAGAGACGAGCGAGCCCGTAGAAACTCGCCGCACGTGCGCACGTGCGGCGTCATCCGGAGTTTGACCTGTGTGACATTGCTAGGTGTGTGGTCTCAAACCACACACCAAATTTCAACGTAGTCAGTACAGCCGTTTCTCAGCTATAGCAAGATAACGTTGTCTGACACCCCTCACGCGGCACGCGCCAAGCGCCATGCTGACCCCTCACATGAGACAAAACATGTCAAGTCAAATAGGGATTGAATGGGGCTATCAGATGGTGAAGACCGCTTGTTAATCGGAAGCGGGATTCCAAAGATATAAGCTCCTGAAAAGCGTGACGGTCGGGTCGGGCCGGGCCGGCCGCTTGATTGTGAGAAAACTCCCGTATCCACCGAGGAACTCGCGAGCGCTTCTCGCTCGTAATAAGAACGTTATGCACAACATTTTAAGGCAGATTCGTCATCCTTCTCGTATGGAGCCGATTCCCTTGCAACATTATTATTCTTTCTATTATGTCACATTCTTTGCCGAATTCTGTCATTAGGGCAATACAATGTGAGAGAGAGAGAGAGAGAGAGAGAGAGAGAGAGAGAGAGATTATATATAATTATACTCACACAGCAGCCCAAGTCATGATGGTAAAATTATTAAAAGAAAATCAACATTAGAGTATCAGTAAATTAAATTAAAATCGGTATTAAAGTCAAGTAAAATAACATCATTAAAGCATTAAGCTAAATGTAAAAGCATTATAATAAATCAGTATTACAGTAATCAACATTAACACGGAGCAGCGAGGATGTAGCTACTGGCTCTTGGGTAATTATTGTTGTAGCCTTAATTACTATCCGGAGAAGCGTGTATAATATCTAAGTAAGAATAATGATAATAACAAATCCTTAAGTCTTTGGGCAAGTGTAACCATAATTGTCAAGAAATAAAACTCGTAACTGTCGTTTTCCTTTGCGTCTTTGCGTGTTTTCCTCTATTTTTTTTTATGGTTGGAAAGAATGTTAATTATTGTTGGTTAGTGCTCTATATATCTAACAATCCTCTTCTTCTTCTTCTTCTTCTTTCTTCCTCCTGCATCAGGAAGGCGTTGGCATCTGAGGGTCAGGCGAAATGAAGGCACCTCGACAGCCGTGCTCTGAAGAGGTAAACTTTAAGGCAGCGATGATAGGATTATCCGGGAGCAGCAGGAGGGAGGGAAAGGCGGAGAGAGGGAATTAGCGGAGAAGGATATGAGGAGAGAGTGTTAGGAATTGGAGGAGGAGGCAGTGAAGGTATTGGAGAGGGAAGAGAAAAGAAGGAGGTGGAGGTGGAGGTAGTGGAGAGAAAGGAAGGAGGCGACAGACAAGAGGTTGATGAAGGAGAAATATGAGCATGAGGGAGAATGAGGAGGGAGAGGAAGACTTATGATTGCTATTTTTCATCATCGTTGCTATAGTAGTAGTAGTAATAGTTTGAGTGGCTGTTATAGTATGAAGAAAAGTACTTAACTAAGACAGAAAAATATAATCACAGGGGAAATAATTTAAAACCAATAAAGAAATAAAAAAGTGAACGAAGAAAAATAAACTACAAAAAATGAAATTATGGTCGCAAGAAAAAAACAAAAAACAAAGAATAAACGAATGAAAAATAGTAAAATAATAAAGAGAAGGGCGAAGAGAGAGAGAGAGAGAGAGAGAGAGAGAGAGAGAGAGAGAGAGAGAGAGAGAGAGATGTCGTTGATGAGTTACCGTCTTAATATGCCAGGTTATAAAGGAGAAATTTCTGCTTGGCTTTTTCTATTTTCTCTTACCCTCCTTCCCTCCTTTCCTCCTCCCTCCTCCTTCTCTTTTACTCTCTCTCTCTCTCTCTCTCTCTCTCTCTCTCTCTCTCTCTCTCTCTCTCTCTCTCTCTCTCTCTCTCTCTCTCTCTCTCTCTCTCTCTCTCTCTCTCTCTCTCTCTCTCTCTCTCTCTCTCTCTCTCTCTCTCTCTCTCTCTCTCTCTCTCTCTCTCTTTATACAAGGAAAAGATCTCAATGAACTTAAAAATACTTTAAATGAAGAATTAGAGCAAGTATCAAATTGGATAAAAAGTAATAAACTTACGTTAAACACTTCAAAAACTCACTTTATGGTATCACACACTTTAAATCAACCCTATGATATGGAGATAAGAATTAACAATAATATAATAAAAGAGGTAAAGGAAACTAAATTTTTAGGAATTATCTTAGATAATAAATTAAACTGGCAACCACAATTCAATGCGATAAAAACTAAAATCTCTAAAATATCTGGTGTATTATACAGGGTAAGAAATTTTATTAATTCAGACTGCTTAAGACAAATTTATCTATCCATTGCATATCCACATATGATTTACTGTTCAGCAATTTGGGGAGGCGCTTACAAAACATACATAGATGATATTTTTATAGCTCAGAAAAAGCTAATCCGGATCATGTTTCATCAACTTAGATATGCCCACACTAATCCCCTATTTGTTAAATACAAACTACTTAAATTTCAGGACATTATATCTCTTCAGACATATTTGTTTGTACATAAAGCTCTCCATAGGCATCCAGTAAATAATGATTTTAAATACCTCTCCCACAATACTGATACACGAAGGCCCAAAGATCTCAGATTCCCATTATGCAGGACAACACATGTACAACAAAACGTCCTTTTTAGAGCAGCAAAACTGTGGAACCAACTCACAGATGACATGAAAAACATCCCAACCTTCAATTCATTCAAATACAAAACTAAGCTCAAGATATTCGAAAATTACCAGCAAGATAGCTAAATAGTTAATACCTCTAATCATGACTCCGTCTATTCAAATATAGCTATCATTATCATTTATATTATTTTTTATATTATTAGAATTTATTACTATTATTATTATTATTATTATTATTATTAATATTATTATTACTTTTGATTTGTTTTTATTATAACAATTTAAATGAACCCATATTTATATATATATATATATTTTATTTTTATTTTTTTATAACATATTCGATACATTGTTCCCACGACTGTTGTAATTTTAAAAAATCTAAGGCATCAGGTCCATAAAGAGTCTCGGCTCAATGGACCACAGCTTGTATATAATTATTAATGTATAATCAACTTTATGTATGTTATGTTAAGCCTAATAAACAATCAATCAATCAATCTCTCTCTCTCTCTCTTTCTCTCTCCTTTTTCCTTCACTTTTCTTCCTCCTCCTGCTGTTATCTTTCCTCACAGTTACATCTTACCTCCTTCTTCGTTTCTCTCAACATTTTGTCCTCTCCCCTTTTCCTACTTCCTTCTTCCCATTACCCTTAACCTCGTCTGCCCTCTCTCTCCCCCTTCCCCTTAACCGCCTGTCCCCTCTTCCTCTCCCCTTACCCTCATTGCTTCCTGAGGGTTGGTCGCTCTTTCAAAATAATCCCATGTTGAGAGGCTTTTCAAGAGGCTGTTTCTCATAACTCATTTGCCAATTTTTTTATTTTGCATTTTGATATTTGTGTTTCTTTTTTTCTGTTATTTTTCTGCTTTCATGAATTTTTTTGCTTTCAATTATATTTTTGAGTTTGTTTTTGTTCATTGGTTTTTTTTCATTCTTGTTCATCATCGTAGTAGTTGTATCGTCATTGTTTTACTTACTTTTCTTCTTCTTTTTCTTTCTTCTTCCACTACCGTAGATAACAGTGAAGTCGCCAGTTCAACGTTTCTTTGTTATTTACAGACGTGTGGTGGCGTTAATACTTACATTTGTACATCCATGATTTCAGGAAAGTTAGAAGGGGCTATCTGGAGACTCTGTGTCATTTTGTGTCTTATTCTGTGTCATATTAGGGCTATAAATGAACAAATGACAAAAATAAAACCGAGTGGCGACCTTGCTATATCTACTACAGTAAAGTCGCCAGCTAGTATTTTAACCCAACAGTTGAGTCGCCACTCTGGGGAATTCAGGGAAATTAGAGGTAAAGTAAAACAGTCTATATATATATTAGCTGCGGAAGATGCTTGGATATATAAAAATTCCTCTGCCAACGTGAAAACAAATCCTATTCAAGTTTGAAAGATCTGGCAAGTCTGTGTCCTGCCGCCCGAGAGGTGATCAGCTGCTGTCTGTCGTCGCGCGAAGAAAAACGTGAGAAGCAAAATGCGCAACAGTTATATTTGCAGATACAAAGCATAAAACAACGCTGAAACAGGGTAGATTATACAGTCATGACATAAACTACTGTGTATCATCTTCAGTGGCACATAAAAATCAGTAGTGATGCTATAATTCGTAATATTTGGTGGCTGGCGACATCACTGCAGGTTGCGACTTCACTGTTATCTACGGTACAACCATTACCACCTCAACTACCACCACCACCACTACTCTACTACTGCTGCTACTACTACTACTACTACTACTACTACTACTACTACTACTACTACTATAATATATAATATATAATAATATAAGCGAAAGTGTGTGTGTGTGTGTGTCTGTCTGTCCGCGATAGGTGCCGCCCCCTATGGCGGAATCCCATCATATGTCACAGTTTTGGAATCAGGTTGACCAGGGGAAGGATTTAAGCCCACTTATAGGATGATCCGATCACTTTTTTTTTTTTTTTTTTAGCATCCTATTAGCGAGAACTGAAGAAAAAAAAGTGGGTTGCGAGAATTCGAGAGAACTGGAACCCAAAATGCCAGGGGTCGCTGGCAGTTTTAACTCACTTTTTTTATAATAAGTTGGTCTACTGGAAAACAAAATATGGGCTTATTCCACTGCACTTAAAACACAAAAGTATAATTTTAAGAACGATCTTCTGCTATATGTATGCCTGATTCTGTAAAACATTGTATATAACCAAATAACTAAGGAGGTTATAGTTGAGGAGGCGAGGTAAATGCTACTCTATGATATTATATAGTCAATAACGAATGTTTAGAAGTTATCTATACCTAGGCAGTCATATTTTCATGTTATTATTGTGTATCAATCAGATAGAAAGCCTGGAAGTGCAATGAGTCGACGCGTGAAGTCGTAATGTTTTGATTCAATCTCCCCGCCACAATCTCCCCCCCACCACTCCCCGCCGCGGCGTGTCGCCTCCACAATTATAATCTACATTGTCGCAGCAACAAGCCGATTTCGACATTCTTTATTCTTCGTTTTTCCAAGGCATTGCTTATTGTATTTTGACAAGCGTTTGCCAGACGGAGCAGTACTGTCTTAGAAAACAGTGTGAACATCGCCCAAATTTTACATGCCACAATATACATGTAAAAAATATATTAAGCTTTGCTACTCGAGGCGAGTAATTTGCATTAAATTGCTATTATAGAACGTTCCATCGTAATGCATGTCATCCATATAATTAGTAGAACAACAGAAGAACTATATTTTTTGGTATTCAGATGCGGTGCATCAATGTTTATCGCGAAATTAATTTATGAAAAATATTAGTCGCGGAGCCGAAACACAGTAGACCAACCTTTGAGTTAAAACTGCCAGCGACCACTGGCATTTCTCGAGTTTCAGATCATTCGAATTGAGGAAACCTTGATGTAGGGTGATGGGTAATAGGTGAGTGAATGGGTGGGGTGATGGGTAATGGGTGTGGGGTGATGGGTGAGTGAATGGGTGGGGGGTGATGGGTGAGGGAATAGGGGGGGGTGATGGGTAATGGGTGAGTGAATGGGTGTGTGGTGATGGGTAATGGGTGAGTGAATGGGTGTTTGGTGATGGGTAATGGGTGAGTGAATGGGTTGGGGGTGATGGGTAATGGGTGAGTGAATGGGTGGGGGGAATACCTACATTTCAGGAAAGTTAGAAGGGGCTATCTGGAGAGTCTGTGTTTGGTGGGCCGAGGTGGTGGGTAATGGGTCTATCTGGAGAGTCTGAGATCAGAGAATAACCCACCTGCGGAGGGCTATTGGTGGGCCTTCGGCCCACCAATAGCCCTCCGCAGGAGCTAGCCGAAAAGTCCGCCCGGAGGGCGGATTTGCTTTCAGGAAAGTTAGAAGGGGTTACGATGTGAATGGGTTGGCGTTAATACATACATTTCTACATCCATGATTTCAGGAAAGTTAGAAGGGGCTATCTGGAGAGTGGTGGTGGGCCGAAGGCCCACCAATAGCCCTCCGCAGGAGCTAGCCAAAAAGGCCGCCCGGAGGGCGGCTTTGCGGCTAGTATACTATATAAGTACTATATTTTTTATACTACTACAACTACTACTACACTACTACTACTACTACTACTACTACTACTACTACTACTACTACTGCTTCAACTACTACTACAACTACTACTACTACTACTACTACTACTACTACTACTACTACTACTACCTGCGATATTTATTACTACATATACTACTGACTATTACACTACTATTACATATAACTCTCTCTCTCATCTGATCTCATCTCTCCACTCTAATCTCTACTGCTTTGAATCGTAAATTCTCTCTCTCTCTCTCTCTCTCTCTCTCTCTCTCTCTCTCATCTCTCTCTCTCTCTCTCTCTCTCTCTCTCTCTCTCTCTCTCTCTCTCTCTCTCTCTCTCTCTCTCTCTCTCTCTCTCTCTCTCTCTCTCTCTCTCTCTCTCTCTCTCTCTCTCTCTCTCTCTCTCTCTCTCTCTCTCTCTCTCTCTCTCTCTCTCTCGTTTTAGGATATTTGCCAGGAAGCACTCTACTCTTTCTTTTCTTCCCTTTCTTTGGTCGAGGAATAAAAGAGGGGAATAAGAGGGGTAGGGGTTGGCTACACTGAGAACAAGACTTTTTACTTTTATGAGATGATCTTTTTTTTGTTATTTCTATTGATGTGTTGCTGATGTTGATGTTATTTTTGTTATGTTTGTATATTTTAGTTTATTTTTCTAGTTTGTTTTCATGGTGATTTTTTTTTAATGTATTTACTAGTAATACTTTTTGCCTTTATCACTACCTTGCCTTTATCACTAGCTACCTTGCCCTTATCACTACGTTTTTCTTCCCTTCATCGTTTATCATAGGGATCTCTCTCTTCTCTCTCTCTCTCTCTCTCTCTCTCTCTCCTCTCTCTCTCTCTCTCTCTCTCTCTCTCTCTCTCCTCTTCCTCTCCTCCTCTCTCTCTCTCTCTCTCTCTCTCTCTCTCTCTCTCCTCTCTCTCTCTCTCTCTCTCTCTCTCTCTCTCTCTCTCTCTCTCTCTCCCTATCTCAATCATATTATCTTTATAACTCATTTATTCGTTTATCGCACCACACACCCACCCACCCCACCCACCCACCCACCCACCCACCCACCCACCCACCCACCCACCCACCCACCCACCACCACCCACCCACCCACCACCCACCCACCCACCCACCCACCACACACACCACACACACACACACACACACACACACACACACACACACACACACACACACACACACATATGCTCCTCCTTGTCACTCCCCCTCTATCTCTCCTCTCTTCCCTTTTATCCACTTTCCTTTATCTCCCTCTGCGCACATTTGTTATTCCTTCCGACTCTCCTGGATATTTCATTCCCTACCTTCCCCTTCCTCCTCCTCCTCCTCCTCCTCTGTTTTACCTATAGTATTACAGGATTTCTGGTAAAACTATTCCGTCATACCATTTTTACTTACCTTAGCTATTCCCTTTCATCTTGCTCTTCCCCTCTTCCCTTCACTTTCCCTCATCCTTACCCTTCATTTTCCCCTTCATCATTCCCATCAATTTTTATTTCAACACCACTTTTTTTATCCCTCTAACTTTACCCTTGCTATCATTTTTCACCCTTCATCCTCTCCCGCTCTTCCCTTCCTCTCCCTCTATACTCCTCCACTCTCACTTTCCCTCTCCCTTCCTCACACCCATCCAGCTTCCGTCCCTCACCTTGGCTGCGATATAAATTGGGAATAAATGATACGCTCAAGATCCCGAAGAAAGGGTCAGGATGTCTTCTAAAACGTCCTCTCAGAACATTCCCTTGTCTCTTCCATCACGGTTTTTTATATTTTATCACGACTCGCTCCTTTTCCTCTTCTTCTTCCTTCATCTCCAAAAACTGCGTACCACTCATCCTCGTGTTTTATTTTATGTTCATCATCTGTTATTTTGTGGGTGTGTTTTTCCTCCTGGTCTTAGTCTGTTTAGTATGTATGTTGCTCCTCCTCTTCCTCTCCCTCCTTCCTCTTCGGTTTATTGTCCTAATCTTTCAACCCCAAAACCTGATTCTCCTCCAATTCCTCTTATCTTATTTTTATCCTTTCTTTTCTGTGTCTTCCTCCTGTTCCATTCTTTCCATGAGTTGTGTGTGTGTTAATCTTCCTCCTTCTTTTCCTCCTTCTCATTATCTTTTAACCCCAAAACCTGATTCTCCTTCACTTCCTCTTATATTTTATTTCTACTCTTCCTTTTTTATAGATATATATGTCTTCCTCTTGTTCCATTCTGTTCATGAGTTGTGTGCTGAATCCCTCTTCCTCCTTTTCCTCCTCCTAATTATTTGTTGCACCCGAGCCAGCATTCCTCTTCGCCCCCTCCGACGTATTAATAGCAGTCTGGCATCGCATGAATCCCGCCCTTTACTGCTAAGTGGCCCCGCCCCTGCTGGGGCTGAGGAACCTCCCCGCCCTTGTAGCCTCTCTGATACCCGATGCTCCAAAGGGAAGGAAGTCACCCTATGGACTAAGTCACTAAGGAGACGAAGTTGTAGACTATGAGGCAATACTAAGCGTCAGAGGTCACAAGGAGAAGAAGAAGAAGAAGGAGAGGAATACATAGGAAGAACAGATACCAGGAGGTCTATTGGTCTATAGCGAGGGTATTTGCTGATGTACAATTTATGAACTATCAAACTGTAAGAAAACAATTGGAGAAGGATACCATGCCCCTAAAGACGACAGAAACATGGAAGTTTAATAGTGAAAAATAAGAGGAATGACGTATGCTAACTAAAACTACCACTAACACTAATCAATCTATCTATCGCCTTTACCTCCTTCTCGCCATTCTGTTTGTCTTCTCTTTTCCCGGCGGCGGCGTCTCGTTTATTTTTTTATCTTTTCATATTTCAGGTCTTGGTGTTCCTCGCACTTTCTCTTTTTACTTAAAGTGGTTTTTCGCTTTTTTCACTTTTATTCCTATTGCCATTTTTATTCTCGGTATTTCTCTCTTTTATTTTCTCTCGCCGCACAGCCTCTAGGATGGTTTTATTTTTTGTTTCAATTCATGGAAGAGAGAGAGAGAGAGAGAGAGAGAGAGAGAGAGAGAGAGAGAGAGAGAGAGAGAGAGAGAGAGAGAGAGAGAGAGAGAGAGAGAGAGAGAGAGAGAGAGAGAGAGAGAGAGAGAGAGAGAAAAAAAAAAGAGAGAAAAAAGGTGGACACAATTCGAGAGAACTGGAACCCAAAATGCCAGGGGTCGCTGGCAGTTTTAACTCACTTTTTTGATAATAAGTTGGTCTACTGGAAAACAAAATATGGGCTTATTCCACTGCACTTAAAACACAAAAGTATAATTTTAAGAACGATTTTCTTCTATATGTATATTGTATAGAAGCTTGATTCTGTAAAACATTGTATATAACCAAATAACCAAGGAGGTTATAGTTGAGGAGGCGAGGTAAATGCTACTCTATGATAGTATATAGTCAATAACGAATGTTTAGAAGTTATCTATACCTAGGCAGTCATATTTTCCTGCTATTATTGTGTATCAATCAGATAGAAAGCCTGGAAGTGCAATGAGTCGACGCGTGAAGTAGCAATGTTTTGATTCAATCTTCCCGCCACAATCTCCCCGCCCACCACTTCCCGCCGCGGCGTGTCGCCTCCACAATTATAACTACATTGTCGCAGCAACAAGCCGATTTCGGCATTCTTTATTCTTCGTTTTTCCAAGGCATTGCTTATTGTATTTTGACAAGCGTTTGCCAGACGCAGCAGTACTGTCTTAGAAAACAGTGTGAACATCGCCCAAATTTTACATGCCACAATATACATGTAAAAAATATATTAAGCTTTGCTACTCGAGGCGAGAATTTTGCATTAATTGCTATTATAGAACGTTCCATCGTAATGCATGTCTCCATATAATTAGTAGAACAACAAAGAACTATTTTTTGGTATTCGAATGCGGTGCTCAATGTTTATCGCGAAATTAATTTATGAAAAATATCAGTCGCGGAGTCAAAACACAGTAGACCAACCTTTGAGTTAAAACTGCCAGCGACCACTGGCATTTCTCGAGTTTCAGATCATTGGAATTACGGGGACTCACTGGAAAAGAGAAGCCGTCCATAAGCACCTCTTTATTTACCCTGGAATTGCCTTAATTTCACTTTTTGTGTGCCTGTCTGTGTGTGTCTTTCTTGCCATATCGGAACACCTCTCTCTCTCTCTCTCTCTCTCTCTTCTCTCTCTCTCTCTCTCTCCTCTCTTCCTCTCTCTCTCTCCTCTCTCTCTCTTCTCTCTCCTCTCTCTTCCTCTCTCTCTCTCTTCTCTCTCTCTCTCTCTCTCTCTCCTCTCTCTCTCTCTCTCTCTCTTGTCATATACCCCGCTATCTTTCGCTCAGTTTCTCTCTTTTCATATACCACGCTATCTTTCGCTCTCACTTTCTCTCTCTCTCTCTCTCTCTCTCTCTCTCTCTCTCTCTCTCTCTCTCTCTCTCTCTCTCTCTCTCTCTCTTCTCTCTCTCTCTTCGTCATATACCCCGCTATCTCTCTCTCTCTCTCTCTCTCTCTCTCTCTCTCCTCCTCTCCTCTCTCTCTCTCCTCTCTCCTCTCTTCTCTCTCTCTCTCTCTCTCTCTCCATGGCATAGCATGGCATGGCATGGCATGGCATGGCATGGCATGGCATGGCATGGTTTGGGATGGAAATGGAATCGAATGTAAATGGAATGGATGAAGAATAGTTTAAGTATGGAAAATGGAATATGTCAGGAATGGAGAGGAATGGAAGATTTTTTTAAAGGAATATAATATATATATATATATATATATGTGTGTGTGTGAGTCTGTCTGTCTGTCTGTCTGTCTGTCTGTCTGTCTGTCTGTCTCCGTGTCTGCATTCCTGAATTATTCACGAATGGTTGAGAATTAAGGGTTAGAGGAGGAAGAGGAGAAGGAATACATAGGAAGAGCAAATAATAGGAGACCTCTTGGTCTATAACGAGGGTATATGCTGATATCTGGTATCACTACATGTAAGAGAACAGTTTGAAAAGGATACCACGCCCCTAAAGAAGATAGGAACATGGAAGTTTCAGAGTGAAGAATGAGAGTTATGAAGTATGCTAACTAATACTAACACTAACACTAATCAATCCGGGGGGGATGTTAATAATATAACTCGCAGAGCAATATCAAAACCCATTTACTTTACAATTGGCATCTAGTCTGTTTTTAAATGTAGTTATTGTACTGGCTTCGACAACATAAGCTGGAAAAAATTTCCACCGATTAACTACTCTGACCTTGAAATAATTCTTTCGGAGATCTGTGGTGCAGCGCTGACTATTTAGTTTTAAACCGTTGTTTCCTATTGTCACTTGAGGAGAAAGCTGGAACAGGTTTTCTTCATTAATTATATCAAATCCTTTAAGGTTCTTAAAAAAAATTATCAAGTCCTCACGGATTCTACAATTATTTAAGGAAAACATTAAGTTTCCGCAACCTCTCTTCGTAAGATCAATTTCGCAGAGTTGGAATCAGTTGGTCGCTCTTTGAACTGATTCTAATTTGGTTTGATCTTTTATGAAAGAAGGCGACCAGAATTGAACGGCATATTCTAAGTGCTGCCTAATCAAAGATGTGTATAGTCGTGTCATTACTTTTCGAGGAGATGGAGGAAGAGGAAGAGGAGGAAGATGATTGCATACATATAAGATTTCATCGGAAGAACAGATACCAGGAAACCCGTCGGACTATAACAAGGGTTTCTGCTGAACTACATGTAGAACAGGAAAGAACAGAACAAGACTCCCCCCACTCACCCTTCCATCTAGCGACAGGCCGGCCGGACACACACACACACACACACACACACACACACACACACACACACACACACACACACACACATACACACACACACACACACACACAACACATACACATACACATACACACACACACATACATACACGCATACACACATATACACACACACACAACATACACACACACAGTGACACACACACACACATACACACACACACACACACCACACACACACACACAAAACACACACACACACACGCACAACACACACACATATACACACACACACACACACACACACACACACACATTCACACACAATGTTGTGTGTATAATAGTATATACTTACCTTCGAAGATGAGGTTGGAGTTAAGAAGAATAGAACCCAGGGATGAGGTTGGAGTTGATCCAATCATATCTTGCCTACAATAAAATCATCCTTAATATTGCTGCCCTCCGTCAAAGCACGTCGCGCACCACTGATATACAACAGAGATGACCAGTTTGCCTATGGATAACTTGAAGCGTTTCCCAAACAACAAGGACAAGAGCGCCAAAATGAAGAGGCCCCGGGAGGAGCCCACCAAGGACCTCAACCTGCCTTGGGTGCAGAAGCCGATCTTCAGGCTCTGCGTGCCCAGCGGGAGGCCCGGGCCCTGCAAGAGGCCCCGGGAGGAGCCCGCCGAGGACCTCTCCCAGCCGTGGCCGACCTTTACGCTCTGCGTGCCCAGCGGGGGGCCCGGGCCCTGCAAGACCTTCAAGCTCCGCGTGCCCAGCGGGAGGCCCGGGCCCTGCAAGAGGCCCCGGGAGGAGCCCGCCCAGGACCTCTCCCAGCCGGGGGTGCAGAAGCCGAGCTTCAAGCTCCGCGTGCCCAGCGGGAGGCCCGGTCCCTGCAAGAGGCCCCGGGAGGAACCCGCCGAGAACCTCTCCCAGCCGGGGGTGCAGAAGCCGAGCTTCAGGCTCTGCGTGCCCAGCGGGAGGCCCGGGCCCTGCAAGAGGCCCCGGGAGGAGCCCGCCAAGGACCTCTCCCAACCGGGGGTGCAGAAGCCGAGCTTCAGGCTCTGCGTGCCCAGCGGGAGACCCGGGTCCTGCAAGAGGCCCCGGGAGGAGCCCGCCAAGGACCTCTCCCAGCCGGGGGTGCAGAAGACGAGCTTCAGGCTCTGCGTGCCCAGCGGGAGGCCCGGGCCCTGCAAGAGGCCCCGGGAGGAGCCCGCCGAGAATTTCTCCCAGCCGGGGGTGCAGAAGCCGAGCTTCAGGCTCTGTGTGCCCAGCGGGAGGCCCGGGCCCTACAAGAGGCCCCGAGAGGAGCCCGCCGAGAATCTTTCCCTGCCGGGGGTGCAGAAGCCGAGCTTCAGGCTCTGCGTGCCCAGCGGGAGGCCCGGGCCCTGCAAGAGGCCCCGGGAGGAGCCCGCCTAGGACCTCTACCTGCCGTGGGTGCGGAAGCCGAGCTTCAGGCACCGCGTGCCCAGCGGGAGGCCCGGGCCCTGCAAGAGTTTGGAGCAGGAGTGCGAGGACGCTTCCCTCCCCAAGAAGGGAAGGCTGGAGGAGGTGGAGAGGGAGGCGAAGGCCGAGGTCCAGCGCCAGGAGAGAAGGGCGAAGGTGGAGGCCCTGGGACGGAAGATGGAGATGGAGAGGGAGGCGAGGGCCGAGGCCGCGCGCCAGGAAGAGTTGGAGGAGTTGGAGAGAGCCGAGGCCGCGGCCAGGCTGAACGAGGAGATGAAGTGGATGAACGAGTATGAGAGGAACACGATGGAGCAGGTGAGGCAGATGAGGGAGGATAGGGCGCAGTAGGAAGCCCTGCAGCAGGAGCAGGCGAGGAAGAGCAAGGCTGCGGCGTTACGGCGGGAGAGGATGGCGAGGGGCAGGAGGGAGGCCGTGGCCGAGCGCGCGTGGCACACGAGATGGCTGGACGAGGAGCAGAGGACGATCCACCTCCTGAAGGTGAAGAGGGTGCAGCGCGATCTGTACATGTCCGACGACGACGAGGACATGAAGGAGGAAGCAGAAAGTAACAAGAATAAGAAGAGGAAAAGGAGTGTGAAGGAGAAAGGAGAAAGTAACAAGAATAAGAAGAGTGTGAAGGAGTGAGGCGGACAGACCTGGCATCACCGTGAGGACGAGGACCAGGAGGCGGAGTGAGGCAAATCACTTCCTTCCGGTACCGCCTCCATGACACTTCCACATTTCTTCTGCTTTGGAGACAAAAAAAAAAAAAAAAAAAAAAAAACCTATTCCTGGCTCAGAGGATGAATCTTGATCATTTTGTTCGTTTAATTACTTTCTAAAAACTATATCTATATTGACTAAAAAAAGTAATAAAAAAAATCATTAATTTAACGTATACAAAATATGTCTTCATGTCTTCATGTCTTCATCTGTATTTTTGTAATTATCGTTCGGGCTTAAACCGTTCTCTTCTTTGATCTGTAATAAAGCCCAAATCTACGTCATGTTTCTTATTCATGCCACCTATCTATGTACTATAATGTCTGTAACACCTGATTATTATTACTATTATATCGCACTTATAACAACTGCTTCCTTCTTATTGTCTGTCCAACATGACGAGGGAGGAACATCACATAGGGAGGAGGAGGAGGAGGAGGAGGAATAGTCTATGACATTAACACTAGACCTTGTGTGTAAAGATCGCCTGTTGATGACGATGATGTATAAGCCTCCTCCTCCTCCTCCTCCTCTAAAACCTTTGCTTCTATTTCCTACAATCCTACGCCCTATTCTTTTTACTTATCATTTGATTTATCATAACTCTTATATTATTATCATTATCATTACTATCAATTACAACAACTTCAACAACAAATACTACTACCACTACTACAATAATTACTCATCCCTATAGTGTTGGACATTGTTGTTGTTGTTGTTGTTGCCCTTCACCTTCGGGTGAGCCAAGATCACCCTCCTAAATATAGCCACGTGATTGGAGGACACCTTGATGACGTCACAATTACGTCATCAGCCCAGATGCTGCTCGTGACTCGTGACATGGGGCTAAATTAGACCCTGTTATGATGTGTTGTTGTTGTTGGTGGTGGTGGTGGTGGTAGTGGTAGTGGTAGTGGTAGTGGTAGTAGTAGTAGTAGTAGTAGTAGTAGTAGTAGTAGTAGTAGTAGTAGTAGTAGATGTACAAGTAGTAGTACTATAAGCTGTTGTTGTTATAATTGTTATTGGTTTTGTAGCAGTAGAAGTGATAGTAGAAAGAGCAGAAGTATATATAGCTAACAGTTTAAATAGATACGGAGAGAGAGAGAGAGAGAGAGAGAGAGAGAGAGAGAGAGAGAGAGAGAGAGAGAGAGAGAGACACACACACAGTGTCACACACACACACACACACACACACACACACACACACACACACACACACACACACACACACACACACACACACACACACACACACACACACACACACACACACACACACACACACACACACACACACATATGTGTGTGTGTGTGAAGAATGCAAGTAAGTATTCAGCAAGTTTTGCTTGTAATGCAAGAAGTATTCAGGACTTCAAAGGCAAACTGGATAATAGTAGATTTGGAGACGGGACAGTACGAGCATAGCTCTTTTCCTGTATGTTACAACTATGTAAATACAACTAGGTAAATATACACACACACACACACACACAACACACACACACACACACACACACACCACACACACACACACACACACACACACACACACACACACACAACACACACACCACACACAACACACACACACACTCTCTACACTACACTCAACTCTACACATCTCAATCCTCATCTCACATCCCCACCCTCTCATCTCTCACTCTCTCCTCTCCACACCTATCTCACACCTACATCTACTACATCCTCTCTACCTCTCTCTCATCCCCTCTTCCCTCTCTCTTCTCTCTCTCTACCTCAGCGATGTTTCTCTCTTCTTCTTCTTTTCTCCATCATCTAATCCTTGCATCTCTCTTCCTCTCTCTTTCTTTCTTCTCTCTCTCTCTCTCTCTCTCTCGTTCTTCTCTTCTTCTGTACTTCTTCGTCTTCTCTCTCCTGCCCATCTCTCGCTCTCTTCTCGTAGCTGCTCATCTCTCTCTCTCTCTCTCTCTCTCTCTCTCTCTCTCTCTCTCTCTCTCTCTCTCTCTCTCTCTCCTCTCTCTCTCTCTCTCCTCCTCTCTCTCTCTCTCTCTCTCCTCTCCCTCTCTCTCTCTCTCTCTCTCTCTCTCTCTCTCTCTCTCTCTCTCTCTCTCTCTCTCTCTCTCCCGTAACATACCATAAGCTGTGATCTAGCAAGAGAGAGAGAGAAAAAAAAAAAGAATGGATCCATGAAAAGTGATAAAAAACTAAAGTGAATATTATCTGTGTTAGAAAATAATAGAATGAGAGTGCATGGAAAGAGAAAGTGAAGGAAAGGTGATAGAGAGAGGGGGGAAGAGGGGGTTCCAGGGGAGGGGGAGGGAAATGGTGTTACATGGATGGACGATATAGACCAAAGGGGAGGGAGGGAAGGCTGAGAGAGAGAGAGAGAGAGAGAGAGAGAGAGAGAGAGAGAGAGAGAGAGAGAGAGAGAGAGAGAGAGAGAGGGGGGGGGAATAACAAATGAGTATATTGGAGAAAGGGGGTGAAATATTGGGGAGATATGGGTATAGGCTCAACGACAAGATGAAAGGGAAGAGGAGGGAGGGAGGGGGTGGAGAGGAAAAGAGGGGGTAGAATATGAGGAGGGAGAATGCGAGGAGGAGAAAGAAGAGGGAGAATGGAAGAAGCGTTAACGGAGGAAGGATAAGAGGAGAAGGAAGAACGGAAGAAGGGGAAGGGGAAGAGGAACGAAAGGAGGATAAGGGAAGACAGAAGAAACAAAAACTGAGCCTGAGAAGAATATAAAAGTGAGGAGACAAAACATTGAATATATTGAATATGAACTGAGGGAAGGAATATTGTAATGGAGAAGAGATAGGTAGGTTCTTTCAGACTCTATATATATAAGAGAGTGAGGGAGAATAATGATGATAAGAACGAGGGAATGGAAAAAGAAAAGGAAATATAACAGATTAAGACGTAGTAAAATGTATAAAACACATATTTGAAAAGAAAGATTGATAAGTAATACTTAAAGGAATGAAATGGAAGGTAGTATTTTAAAAGAAAACTGACAAGAACTAAGAAAATAAGAAACGCAGTAAGAAGAGAAGAATATATTGTGGATAAATATTTGTTTGAAAATAAGAATTTAGGAGAAACAAAAAGAACAATCAATAGTTTTTGGATGACCAGAGAAAAGAAGAGGAAAGAAAGTGAAAGAAATGAAAGGACAAAATAAGAAATAGAAGAAGACAAGACCAACAAACTAAAGACCCAGACAGCGAGAAGAGACACACCAGGGAGTGCAGATGAAAAAGGCCAGACTCCCGACCCACAACTGAACTGAACTGAACACTAAGTCGCAGTCTCCGTCAGGTCGAAGCAAGCCAGTTGTTGTCATGAGCAAGTGAGCGTTACTCCCATGTTTTCGCCCACCTTCCCTCCATCTCTCCTCACCTGTCCTGTCCTGACCTTTACCTCTCATCACCGCCCACCTTCATGCCTCCCACACACCCTCATTCCCCTCACCTTCCCCTCCCTCGGTGCTTTATACCCTCACCTTCATGCCTCCCACACACCCTCATTCCCCTCACCTTCCCCTCCCTCGGTGCTTTATACCCGCACCTTCATGCCTCCCACACACCCTCATTCCCCTCACCTTCCCCTCCCTCGGTGCTTTATACCCTCACCTTCATGCCTCCCACACACCCTCATTCCCCTTACCTTCCCCTCCCTCGGTGCTTTATACCCTCACCGTCTTCCCCTCACCTGGCCTCCCCTTGCCCTTGATCACCCCACCCCGCCATCTTGAGGTGGTGTGTGGCCACGTGTGTGTCATTAGTGGGTTCTGTTCCCCCTGAGAGGCTTGAGGAGGGACTGGAAGACTTAATTGGCGTACCTGGTTGTCAGGATAGATTGGTCTTAATATCTGTCAGTATTTGCAAAAGTGGTATTTAATTCTTCTTTCCGGAAATTAAACTAACCGTCCTCGATATGGAATGGCATTGTACCAGAAAAAATTATTGTGGGTGTACTAGAAATCACATTTTGTTTGAAATGATTAGTATATAGAATTAACACATTTATTTTTGTCATTCCTTTTGAAGATTTATATATAAATATACAATACTGATTCAAAACATACATATATAAACTCTGAATCCCTGGATCTCCAACACACGTAGGCGGATGTCAGTAGTGGTATACACGGACTATTTTACTTTGAAAAGTATGCCTTGATATAATTTCTGACTCCGGCTGCTGCTGTATCAATACATTCTGAACACATTACATGGCGGTAGTACTCTTTCAACGCGTTTCATTACAGATTAAAGAAGATTTTGATGATTTTCCATCAACATTCAATTCAGTGTATGAAATTGAAGTAAACACTTTCCATGTAATGAATTCTCAGATGCTGTTTACACGAAACTATAATAATTGGTAGGTATAAAAAAAAACTGTAGACTGTTTTTATTGTCTCGGAAAAATGCTTAATAACATGACACTAGGCAACGTCAATCAAGAACCCCACCACAGCTGTCCCGTACGTGGAGACTCCTTTTTTTTAGTAAATAGTG
Organism: Chionoecetes opilio; assembly: GCA_016584305.1. NCBI lineage: Eukaryota > Metazoa > Arthropoda > Malacostraca > Decapoda > Majidae > Chionoecetes > Chionoecetes opilio. Next base: position 222,742 of record JACEEZ010005883.1, read on the forward strand.
GATCGAGGAAATACATAGTTTCTTTTTTTTTGTGTGTGTGTGTGTGTGTGTGTGTGTGTGTGTGTGTGTGTGTGTGTGTGTGTGTGTGTGTGTGTGTGTGTGTGTGTGTGTGTGTGTGTGTGTGTGTTTCATGAATTAATTAAAACACTTACTTAATTGATAATGAACTAATATATCTTTTTTTTTTTTTTTTTTCCATGTAGCCTATTGTATGTGCCAATTTTATATTCACATTTCATAACACAACGCTTCATTACGTTATCAGTACAAAGGAGGAAGTCATGTACATGTGTTTATTGCACTTTATTGCAATTATTTGTTTATTGAACTAAATGTGTATTAACCATTATCCATTAACCTTTATCTCGTATTTCCCCTTCCATTAAGTGTGGTCATGGCTCACTCCACCCTAATGCACAATCTACACACACACACACACACACACACACACACACACACACACACACACACACACACACACACACACACACACACACACACACACACACACACACACACACACACACACACACACAAAAAAAAAATCGTAATTATCATTAAACGGTAACGTATTTGTGTGTATTTGGGGAGGTTAACACAAACACGTTAAGTAATTATGTATCTTGTAGTGACCTTGTCGGTCTACATGGTTGATAAATAGACACCCAGGTTGTTAGTTGGTTTATTGGAGAGAGAGCAGATGTGTGTGGTACAGTGGTTGAGCTCTAACTACCTTGTCTCTACAAGAGACGGGCTTTTAAAGGAGCCCCGATACTCACGACCTGACTACCCGATGACCTGACGTCTGAACACTTGGCGACGGCTGAGGTCGGGTTTATGAGATTAAGGGATTAGCCAGCCAGGTGTGGTGTGAGTCACCACAGTACTCTCCTTCCTCAAAAAAAAAAAAAAAAAAATATTATACATATAAAACTTATAAAAAAAACATAGAGGTGCCAAGTGCCGAGGTAATGTAGGTAGGGCAACTGTCCAGTCTTCACGTTGGAGCGGTAGCTGCAAGATTAGATAGGAGGTGCCGAGGGGAAGGGAATGCAGGTAGGGCGGCTGTCCAGTCTTCACGTTGCAGCGGTAGCTGCAAGATTAGATAGGAGGTGCCGAGGATCGCTGCTGCTGTGATTGCTGTCACAAGATCTGGAGGGAGGCTTGCGATGCAAGGTGTCTTCGTGGGAAAGCGAAGTGTCCAAGGCTATCGGCTCCCAAGATAGGTTGTGTTGCTATGCAGTGCCCGTGCGTTGCAGGGCCTTGCTGGAGGCAGCGGAAGGCTGCAGGACGCAGCGTGAGGCAGCAGGAAGCAGCGTCAGGGAGCAGGAGTCAGCGGAGGACGAGGAGTAGCACGTGGCGGCAGGAGGCAAGGGCGGGCGGCGGGATGCGGTGCCCGTGCGTTGCAGGGCCTTGCTGGTAGCAGGAGGCTGCAGGACGCAGGATGGGGCCGCAGGAAGCAGCGTAGGAGCAGGGATGAGGATTAGCACTTTGGCGGCAGGAGACTGGGCTGATGGTGCCCTTAGATGGCTTCGTCAGGCTTAGCGTGGTGGCAGCATGCTGGGCCGTGGGCGTGGGCGGCTAGTGGCGCTGGTGACGGTGACGGCGGCGAGGGGCAGCACCAGGGGCGGCGGCAAGGGTGGCGCCAGGGGCGGCGGCAGGGGCGGCGTCGGCAGGGCTGGGTGGTAGGGCGTGGGACACAAGCCACAGGAGGGCGTGTGTGGGTGCGCTGAGATGGGTGGAGAGCAGTGGCGCCGGGTTGCTGTGTCAGCGCGCAGGGCTGGGTGGTTGTGAGGTGAGCCTAGGGCAGCACGCTGAGATGGGGCTGCGAGGGGCAGGCAGCGTGAGGCGTAGTGTGCAGAGATGGGTGGCGCCAGCCGTGGTAGGATGAGGCTGCGAAGGGCGAGGTGCAGGCCGCGGGCGTGGCGCATGGCGGCGTGGCAGGCGGCGTGGCGGCGTGGCGCGGCGTGTGTGGCTGCAGGCGGCGCGGCAGGCGTGATGGGGGGGCGAGGGGCAAGCCCCCCCCCCTGGGTGCGTCTTGTCACTCCGTTGGTCACCAAATGTAGTGACCTTGTCGGTCTACATGGTTGATAAATAGACACCCAGGGTTGATGGTTGGTTTATTGGAGAGAGAGCAGATGTGTGTGGTACAGTGGTTGAGCTCTAACTCTTTTGTCTCTACAAGAGACGGGCTTTTAAAGGAGCCACGATACTCACGACCTGACTACCTGACGCCTAATCCCTCAATGGGCAGTCGGC